>JACEFZ010015421.1:32500-135000 GCA_014155875.1 Cepaea nemoralis
GAGCTATCCCTGCAACTAAATCGCAAAACCTAAAGTCCTTTAGTCGCAGCCTCTTCAGATGGAATCAGACGCGAACTCTCCATTCTGTCACTTCTGCCATTTCCAATTCAGACCACTTCCTGTTCTGTCACAGAAGAGCAGACAGCACCTCGTCACATTAGACCAAAGAGAAAAACAAATTATTTCCCTTTAACGGAAGTCATCAGTCGCATGTTTGTTTTCATCTCGGGAGAGTGACTTTCGCCTTCCTGTATTCTTTTCCCGCCCTGTTCTCATCCCTGTTTTATTCTTTTCCCGCCCTGTTCTCATCCCTATTTTATTCTTTTCCCGCCCTGTTCTCATCTCTATTTTATTCTTTTCTCGCCCTCATCCCTATTTTATTCTTTTCTCGCCCTGTTCTCATCCCTATTTTATTCTTTTCCCGCCCTGTTCTCATCCATATTTTATTCTTTTCCCGCCCTGTTCTCATCCCTATTTTATTCTTTTCTCACCCTGCTCTCATCCCTATGTTATTCTGTTCCCACATCGTTCTCATCCCTGTGTTATTCTTTCCCCATCCCTATTTTATTTTTATCCCACTCTGTTCTCATCCCTATTTTATTCTTTTCCCACCCTGTTATCATCCTTATTTTATTCTTTTCCCACCCTGTTCTCATCCCATTTTATCTCAGCCCACCCCATTCTCATCCCTGTTTCTCCACAAGCCACCTCTTTCTCATCCAAGTCTGTTCCTATTTTCTACTTGTCTAATCCACATTCTTTTTTCACCCCCACTATGTTCCCACACCCCCACTATGTTCCCCCATCCCCACTCTGTTCTCATTTCCACTCTACCAAACTTCCGGAATCACAGTAACACTCATTAGAGTTCAGTCCAGCGACATTAATTATAACACTGACCTCCGCGACCTGTCATGTCTGCAGGACACTTTCTATCTTATCTTTATCTTATTCGCAAAGTTATCCTCACACATTAATCTACAACGATGACCTAATGTGACTGACCCATGTAGCATCTAATGACCTAATGTAACTGATCTATATAAGATCAAATGACCTAATGTAACTGGCCTCACATAACATCCGATGACCTAATGTAACATCCGATGACCTACTGTAACACCCATGACCTAATGTAACACCCGTTGACCTAATGTAACATCCGATGACCTACTGTAACACCGGATGACCTAATGTAACATCTGATAACATACCGTAACACTCGATGACCCACTGTAACATCCGATGACCTCATGTAACATCCGATGACCTCATGTAACACCTGATGACCTAATGTAACATCCGATGACCTTCTGTAATACCCGATGACCGAATGTAACACCCAATGACCTACTGTAACACTCGATGACCTACTGTAACACTCGATGACCTCACGTAACCGTGCTGCGGTTATAAAACGCTACAGACAGAAAACATGTACGGCTCTAGGAAATCCCGGCAGGACCTCTGTTTACAGAAACAACAAAGAGACTACGCCGCGGCACAACCTGCGGCCCTGAGCTCAGGTGTGGCAACAAGACGGCCACATGATGCTAGTTGGTGCGGAGTGATGGGTGGACAGATGAGCGTGTGTACAGGCCTGGGATACAGCGAGAGAAGACATGAAAGAAAGTATAAAAGAGAGGCAAAGACGTCAACGCCTGTTTGTCCACAAGTCAGGTTGTGTGTTATTCCATGTGCAATCCGCCCCGACTTGGCAGAGCGGACGCCTTCAACCACGCACAACCTCTTTCTTTTAACGAGTTGTATTGCTGGGCGGGTGAACTAAGGACGACGGCTGCACAAAACTATCAACAAAACAATGTGAGGCAATAGAAATGTAAAAACTGAACAGGAATGAGGGAGAAAACCAGTGGAGAGAGGAGTGCGGGCTGGGTGTTGTGACTGACACAAAGCAACAATGGGAAATAGCCAGATCTGGCCACAAACAATGGCCGCTCACATTCAGAGGTCTTCGTTCTGCAGTTTTGTGGATTTCAATATTTGTATTGAGGCTTGCCGAGCAAATTAGATATCGGGTGATTGTTTCTGCTTTCTTTCTATTGTCCGCGGGTGATTGTTTCTGCTTTCTTTCTATTGTCCGCTCTTTTATCGGGGCAAGTACTCGAGCAGGTTTAAACACTCTGGCACAGTGAGAGTGGGGAAGACAGAATAGTTGGGGAACATCGCCGTTAAACGGGCCCAGAGAACTGGGGGGGGGTCTGGTTGTGTCTTGGAATATGCCAGCAGAAATGAGAACATCAAACAAAGAGGCCATGACACAGAAACAAAGAAATCACCAGGGAACAGACGCGGAGTACAAGTCAGAGGAGTTGCAAACAATCTTTACATTCAACAATGCTGTGTTTCTGGTCAAATGTATCCATCAAGATTGTGTTTCTGGTCAAATACGTTCAACAAGGTTGATTTTCTGGTCAAATACATCCAGCAAAGTTGTATTTCTGGTCAAATACATCCAGAAAAGTTGTATTTCTGGTCAAATACGTCCAGCAAGGTTGAGTTTCTGGTCAAATATATCCAGAAAAGTTGTATTTCTGGTCAAATATATCCAGAAAAGTTGTATTTCTGGTCAAATACGTCCAGCAAGGTTGAGTTTCTGATCAAATATATCCATAAAGGTTGTGTTTCTGGTCAAATACGTCCAGCAAGGTTGAGTTTCTGGTCAAATATATCCAGAAAAGTTGTATTTCTGGTCAAATACGTCCAGCAAGGTTGAGTTTCTGGTCAAATATATCCAGAAAAGTTGTATTTCTGGTCAAATACGTCCAGCAAGGTTGAGTTTCTGGTCAAATATATCCAGAAAAGTTGTATTTCTGGTCAAATACGTCCAGCAAGGTTGAGTTTCTGGTCAAATATATCCAGAAAAGTTGTATTTCTGGTCAAATACGTCCAGCAAGGCTGTGTTTCTGGCAAAATGCATACCATATGTTTGTTTCTTGTCAACATACATGGATGAATCATAATGGTAGGACAGAGAGAGAGAGAGAGAGAGAGAGAGAGAGAGAGAGAGAGAGAGAGAGAGAGAGAGAGAGAGCAGCTGGACATAGCAAAATAAAGGACAGGCAGGCAGGCAGGCGGGGTTTGGTTGGGGGGCTTTGCCCCAGTCGCGATAATGAGCTAAAGAAGAAGAAACGAAGGAATGGAGTGACAGGAAGGAGGAAGGAAATCACACACATTCAGTCAATCACATCCTTCATTCTTGTGGCCGGCGGGACAGACAGACCGGATATTAACAGCTATCAAAGAGCATTTAACATGTGGCCCGTAATAAATTGTACTCTGGTACTCCCCAGGGACCGGGCTCTTTGCACAGTCTCACCTCTGGTGTCCGGCTCAAGTGGGTGGCCAACTGTCCACGACAACTGGACAAGAGACGACAGGCTGGTCGTGGGTGTCACCACTCCACGCGTCATTGGCCAGGTCTGTGGAACTGTCAGAAACATTCCTTGAGCTTAATGCAAACTGACCGCCCGTCTGAAGGTCTGCAGGTCGGGGCGAGGGCTGGCGGCCGAGTGAGGGAGGTCAGGGCGAGGCTGTCAATTGTTTTTGCTCATGGTCTGTCAGATTATTTTTATGCTGCTAACATGGCTTCGGGCGTTCTGGGTTGAAAGACGATTTAATAGATTTACTAGCCCGGCCAGGAGAATGCCCGTTTACTGTTTGTAGAACCTCATTTCATAGCCCGTTCAATCTGTCTGAGTGATTAGTGGATCTTCTTCTTCTTCTTCTTCTTCTTCTTCTTCTTCTTCTTCTTGTCTTCATCGCCTTCTTCATTTGTCGCTTCTACACACGCCAATCACTACGACGGCCAGCCAGCAGGCATACCTTAAATACAGGAACACTCACATCCATCACTGGGAGTTCATCACCGAGGACAGGCGAGGGAAAACCGGGGCCGAGACATCACTGTCTGTACGGCTGCATGCCCGGACAAATTGTTGGTTTCTATGTTTTGTCACCGGGAGTTGCCAGTGACGTTGCTAGTTGTCATTAAATTTGTCATGGAAGTTGTCATGGAAGTTGTCAGGGAATTTGTCAGGGAAGTTGTCAGGGAATTTGTCAGGGAAGTTGTCAGGGAAGTTGTCAGGGAAGTTGTCATGGACGTTGTCATGGAAGTTGTCAGAGAAGTTGTCATGGAATTTGTCAGGTAAGTTGTCAGGGAAGTTGTCATGGAATTTGTCAGGGAAGTTGTCATGGAAGTTGTCATGGAAGTTGTCATAGAAGTTGTCAGGGAATTTGTCAGGGAAGTTGTCATGGAATTTGTCAGGGAAGTTGTCATGGAAGTTGTCATGGAAGTTGTCAGGGAAGTTGTCATGGAAGTTGTCATGGAAGTTGTCATGGAAGTTGTCATGGAAGTTGTCAGGCAATTTGTCAGGGAAGTTGTCATGGAAGTTATGGTAAGTTGCTAGGAATAGTTCATATATAATTGTCAGGAATAGTTGCCATGTCATGGATAGTTGCCATGTCATGGATAGTTGCCATGTCATGGATAGTTGCCATGGGAGGAAAATTTGTCATATGAGGAGTACTTGCAATGTCATGGATAGTTGCCATGTCAGAGATAGTTGCCATGTCAGGAATAGTTGCCATGTCAGGAATAGTTGCCATGTCAGAGATAGTTGCCATGTCAGGAATAGTTGTCATGTGAGGCATATCTGTCATGTTAGGGGTAGTTGCCAAGTCAGAGATGGTTGCCATATTTAATTGTCAGGAATAGTTTTCATGTCAGGGATAGTTGCCATATATTGTTGTCAGGGAAAGTTTTCAGGGACAGTTGCCATATATTGTTGCCAGGGAACATTTCCAGGGATAGTTGCTATATATTGTTGTCAGTGAAAGTTTTCAGTGATAGTTGTCATCTACAGTTGTCATGGAAAGCTGACAGCCAGAGAACAAAGACTCCTCAACGTTTTCCCACCTGATATAACCACCTCCAACAGTCTGGCCGCACACCTACAATGTCAACATGCGCGCTTCCCCGGCTGCGGTGTGTGTTTGTGTATTGGCAACCCTGGAGCGGAAACACGAGACTTGTGGGACACGTGACATGTTGTTTCTAATAGATAACGCATTGTTGTGCTTCCGGTAACGGTGAAATACTCGCTTCCGGTAGGTCTGAGATCACGTGGTTTCACGGACAGGGGCGAGAAACATTTGTGTGGAGTAATTAATTGGCATTGATTCCTAGCACGCTTGATTCATTGCACACATTAACAGTGCTATTTAAAGTTAATTGTTTCAGTGACAAACATAAAAGTAGTTTTGTACCAAACATAGCGCACAATCAACTGAACAAGTCATGTAAATGTCTATTCACGGAGCATTAAAATTACAAAAAGTACCTCGAAACGAAACAAATAACACTATCACATTAGTGCAGCAATATAACGCTCTACGGTCCAAATGATTTGTCACATTCGACGATATTCGGTGCTGAATCTGTTAACTTTAGTTACATGTCTGGTGCAGGACATCGCCTCCAGTCCCAGCACTTGTTGGCTGTTTGTGATTTTCTATTCAAGTTTCCTATCAATAGTTTGCCATTGCTTGGGCTGAGTGGTCTCGAGGTATGGTGTCCGCCTGGAGTGCTGGGGGTGTCCCGGCTTCAAGCCCCGGTGAAGGCCGGGATTTTTTCACGTGGACTTCTAGTAATAACATTTCCCTTGGTCTCTGGGTAGTGAGATCGGACACCCGTGTGTATTGTTGCGCACGTAAAAAATCCCTTGACAGTTGGAAATCGAAAAAGAGTAAGTAGCCTAGCGGCGCTGCCCGGGCAAAATTTCGAGTTTTAAAAAGAAAATCTACCCACAGTATTTCAGGATCCTCCACGGTGCTACAGAGTTCGTGCACTTAGCTCAGATTCTCCGGACTCAGGCTTGAGTTAGGAGTAGAACGGAGCACTTATGGGTTACACTCATGTGCCGTGATATTGATCTGTCGACTAAACTAAAGCTAAAACTAAACTCATGTCTATGTTTGTTAATGTGCCCTTACTCGTGCCCCTCACCCCCAAATACTAACTCGTCTGTCGGCGTGGCCGGAGGTCAAACTTGTGACGACGTGAAGTGGCCTGAAGTCACCGACTCGACGCGTCACTGCGGGCTTCTGAACACCGCCATTGTTGACAGCTTTTGTGGTGGAGGTTCTGCACGTGCCAATGTCGCCACTCAGCCCACGTCATTTCCTGTAGAAGAAAGGGTGAAGTACGCATGCGCGACGTTTAGTCGTGTGAACTATTCCGCCCCAGATACTGAGATTTCACGGCAGTCTTAATTAAACCAGGCTTTCCTCCCGCAGAGATACTGGATCTGGAAAAAACTTCTTTCTGGGCACATCTCCAGAAACTGGCTTAGTGTCACAAAGATGCCAGATTAGTCCAGATATCAATGTCCCAGCCTCAATTTCCTTCTGGGGAAAGGACCAGGCAATGAGCCGTGAGTCTGGGACAGGATTTCCCGGTCTAATGATTACATTCCTGTGGAAGGTCGTTCTTGTAGTTGTTCGAATAGATTCTTCTGCTGGCACAATTGTCGTGGACATAGCACAGGGTAATGACCATTTTAGTTGTTTGAATAGATTCTTCTGCTGACACAATTGTCGGGGATATAGCACAGGGTGATGACCATTTTAGTTGTTTGAATAGATTCTTCTGCTGGCACAATTGTCGTGGACATAGCACAGGGTGATGACCATTTTAGTTGTTTGAATAGATTCTTCTGCTGACACAATTGTCGGGGATATAGCACTGGGTGATGACTATTTTAGTTGTTTGAATAGATTCTTATGCTGACACAATTGTCGGGGATATAGCACTGGGTGATGACCACGTGGGTATAACTCTGTGGGTTTGGCATTATTTTAGTTGTTAGAATAGATTCTGTTGCTGACATAAACGTCGTGGACATAGCACAGGGTGGTGCTCGTGTGGGTACTGCAGCGTGGGTGTGACATTGATTACCTTCAGGTTGTACTAGGGCAAGAAATGAGATGAGGAAACCAATTCCCTGCCACCGCTGTTACACCACCGCTTGATGTGCACACAGTAGAACCACCCTCACAGCTTGATGTGCACACAATAAAACATCCCCACAGCTTGATGTGCACACAATAGAACATCCCCACAGCTTGATGTGCACACAATAGAACATCCCCACAGCTTGATGTGCACACAATAGAACATCCCCACAGCTTGATGTGCACACAATAGAACATCCCCACAGCTTGATGTGCACACAATAGAACATCCCCACAGCTTGATGTGCAGACAATAGAACACCCCCCACAGCTTGATGTGCACACAATAGAACATCCCCACAGCTTGATGTGCACACAATAGAGCATCCCCAAAGCTTGATGTGCACACAATAGAACATCCCCACAGCTTGATGTGCACACAATAGAACACCCCCCCCCCCCCCCCACAGCTTTATGTGCAGACAATAGATCCACCCCACAACTAGATGTGAACACAGAGTTAAACTGCAATTAAACACACACACGCATACACACAAATATGCAGCTTTGGGGGCCTCATAGTCCTGTTAGTGTGTTGCGTTTTTATATACGTCATATGACTCTGGCGTGTGTGTGTGTGTTTGTGTGCGTGTGTACGCGCGCGTATGCGTGCGTGTGTGATGCAAAGAAATGAAGCTCTAAACATGCAGCGCAAGAGGGGCAAGAACAAATTACAAACCTCTGGTTTGATGGCAACATGACCAGGAAGGCAGTTATCGTCATCTTATTGAAAGTTGGGTTGTTTACGTGTTCTTTTTGTACTGTGTTGTTTGTTGTCAATATTCAGGCTGTTTACGTGTTCTGTTTTTACTGTGTTGTTTGTTGTCAATATTCAGGCTGTTTACGTGTTCTGTTTTTACTGTGTTGTTTGTTGTCAATATTCAGGCTGTTTACGTGTTCTGTTTGTACTGTGTTGTTTTTTGTAAATGTGCAAGCTGTTGTCATCTTCATAGATCTTAATATGCGGGGGTTGGGCTCTCGTGGCTACGGCCTCTTGTCGTGTAAAGACGTCGACGTTCTGGGCTGTACAATAAGTAGCTAAAGCTGTACAACAGGTACAGTCGCATGCCCTTAACTGGAAGTTGCAGTCAACCCCAGCATATTTTCTGGATGGTTTTCTAGGCAATTTTACATTCCATTCCATTCTCACGGGCCGAAGCTCACACACTTGTGAAAATCATCGCAAAGCTGTCTGTTTGTAAATCACATGCTACTGTCTTTGAACTGAGTATTTGAAGAGTGCGGAACTGCGCTCACTGTCCCTAACCGACAGGCGCTGGAAACAGATGGCCAGTTGCTTGTTGGTTGTTCTGATGGCATCCCCCACTTCCTGGCTGTTCAAAACACCCACGGCGTAGAAGTTATTAGTGTAATCTGTTCCACCCAGGGTGGATGGGAACCTCAACGGCGGACTAGATGAAAGACGGCCACAATGGTTGGCAAGATGGAAGAGTACAACGATGGAGGACTAAATGGAAGAAAACTAGAATAGTGGGCAAGATGGAAGATTACAACGATGGAGGAATAAATGGAAGAAAACTAGAATAGTGGGCAAGATGGAAGAGTACAACGATGGAGGACTAAATGGAAGAAAACTAGAATAGTGGGCAAGATGGAAGGGTACAACGATGGAGGAATAAATGGAAGAAAACTAGAATAGTGGGCAAGATGGAAGAGTACAACGATGGAGGACTAAATGGAAGAAAACTAGAATAGTGGGCAAGATGGAAGAGTACAACGATGGAGGACTAAATGGAAGAAAACTAGAATAGTGGGCAAGATGGAAGAGTACAACGATGGAGGACTAAATGGAAGAAAACTAGAATAGTGGGCAAGATGGAAGAGTACAACGATGGAGGACTAAATAGAAGAAAACTAGAATAGTGGGCAAGATGGAAGAGTACAACAATGGCGGGCAAGATGGAAGAGTACAACAATGGCGGGCAAGATGGAAGAGTACAAAAATGGCGGGCAAGATGGAAGAGTACAAAAATGGCAGGCAAGATGGAAGAGTACAAAAATGGCGGGCAAGATGGAAGAGTAGAACAATGGCGGGCAAGATAGAAAGCAGCTAGAGTGGCAGACATGATGGATGATAATTGCAGTAGCCAACAAGACGGAAGACAATCACAATAATGGACTGGTGAGAAGACGACCACAAGACGGATAAGATGGAAAACAACTACAAAGACGGATAAAATTAAAGAAAACTACAACTGCGGACAAAGCGGAGGGCAATCTTAATGGCGGACAAGATGGATGACAACTGCAATGGCGGGCAAGATGAAAGCTTCAGTTTTGTAATTAAAAAATGGCACACGTGTTTGTGAACAATGTGACGATTTCACGAGCCGAGCAACCGTCACGAGTACGTGAACAGTGGGGCGCCGGGGAAAATGTGAGGGCAATGTGTGCCAATGAGCCTCCGAGCTGGCTGTGAAGGGCTCGGCAAGTCTGTGCTGAGGGCGGGAAGTCACGACCACACATGGACGCCTGCTGCGGCAACAAGGGGCAATTAATTCGCACCCCCAGGTCTGCAGGCGAGATGATGGCGGGACAAGTGAATCATGGGTGCGTTGCCCACTGCCCGGAGACAACGACAAGGGAAGGGGCCATACCCTGAACCCCTGCATCTCACTCCTTTCTACAAAATGGCTGGATTAAGTTTCTATAACCTGCTCTGTCGTGATGGGGTTACGAACGCAGTTCGTAATCCCACACACCGCAGGCGATTTGGTAGCAGAAAGCCTTGCGTTGGTTTTAAAACAAAGGTATGAATAGCGGTCGTTCAGAAAGCAATTGCAAACCACGAAACGTAAACTAGCCAAGAAATGACAAAATGCCAGAAAATGGGATTGACTGCTACGTCATATAAAGGATATACAAGTAACTTAAAACAAACAAGATGGATGTCACATCAGTCCCAACTTGTGCTTCCACAGAACAAGATAGGAAATTCTAAACTCCACCAGTGCCAGACGATTTTACAACATTATGACACGTCACAAGTTGACCGCCATCAACATAAATAAGTACACAACAAAATGTGTACGTCTTGTGTACAACACGGCGGAAGTGGCCACAGGGTCAGATATTTCTCTAGTGCGCTCTGCCAACTGTGCAGGGTTTAGACAACGTGCTGTGCGGCGGTTGATGTTGACGGGGGGTGACAGCCACACAGTGTGTGTATGTGGGTGTGTGTGTGTGAGTTTGTGTGTGTGAGTGTGTGTGTGAGTTTGTGTGTGTGTGTGTATGTGTGAGTGTGTGCTTGAGTGTGTATATATACTAGAATTCCACGTGATAAACATATTTTTCGTGGGTAGCTTTTCAACTTTTTACATTTAGCTCAAGGAGTTATAGAGCATAGTGGTGGCGTAGTGGTTAAACCAGCCGGTCCAAAGGTCGGGGGTTCTGTCCGCACTGGGACGGATTCGAACTTTCCGAACTGACCCGTGCTCTCAGGTCGCCCCAGTCTAAATGGCTACCTGGAGTCATCAAGCCTCTCCTCCCGGTTGTCCTTGAACCATAAATCCAGCTTGGTCATAGCGTGTAGAAGGCTCCTGTACTTGGAATTTTATATTGGGGCAAACAAAAGTAAACAGACTATAGATGAGTTATAACGGACGTTGAGCCTCCGACTTCCTCCTACTTGTCCCAGTAGGTTAGTCGTCTGATTCACTACCCTTAGGAGTGCGACCCTTATAAATAATATGTCACACCGTATTTCGTCCACTCCGTGGATCGAGCCAGTCTGCCACAGCTGGAGGTGGATACCGCACCTCTAAACCACCTCACCCTTGGGTCGTGACACTTTTACAAGACACACTGGTGTCTCATGTTGTCACATGTCCCTCCATCCCACGGGTAGTGAGCCGAATATCTAGCCTGCTCGGACAAGTGGGAAAGTGTGAGGCCATGCGTGCACATCGGGCACGTTCAAAGACAGTTGAAAATCTCATAGTAGGCTGTAAAGCCACAGCCCTGGTTAAATTATTTAAAGACCCAACGTCAGGGATCGTTTACCTTGAAATGAATCGTCCAGGGAAAGTCCTTCCTGTGAAAATATATGTCAAGGTCAGACAAGATGACCTATGAATTAAAGATACATAACTTATCGTGACGCATTCTCCTTGACAAAGAAACAGAGAAGAACACAAGGCTAGGTAAAATGTTTATATCCATGTGTCTGTCTAACCGTTCTGTGAACGCCAATCAGTGTCTGCATGTGCAGAAGCGGACAGCGAATTTCGGCTCCTACAGCGTGTCATTCCATTTCGTCATCAAGATGGCGTTGCCAGTCGAGACCTCATTTCAACACACATTTCAACTCCATTTCATTCAATTAACCTTTCTGATGACCTGCGACTCAACATCCAGGGGACGCGGGGAGGCTGGAGAGACCCAAATGTGTCCCCTATTGCAACTGTTAAGTGTGGTCTCTTCTCAAGCTTCTAATTTGTCCCGGCAGCCTTAGCACTTCCGGCTCGCAGACGTGATTTCCGCGTGCTCGAGATTTGACTCCGGGAAGAGAAAATTGGCCGGCTCTGGTTGCCGCCGGCACTTGACAACATGGCCGCCTGTTGAAATGTTCTATGTGTACATGGTACACTCTGTACACATATAGATGTACACTTGACAACATGACCGTCTGTTGAAATGTTCTATGTGTACATGGTACATTATGTACACATATAGATGTACACTTGACAACATGGCTGCCTGTTGAAATGTTGTACGTGTACATGGTACACTCTGTACACATATAGATGTACACTTGACAACATGGCTGCCTGTTGAAATGTTGTACGTGTACATGGTACACTCTGTACAGATATAGATGTACACTTGACAACATGGCCGCCTGTTGAAATGTTCTGTGTGTACATGGTACACTCTATACTGATATAGATGACACTTGACGACATGGCCGCCTGTTGAAATGTTCTGTGTGTACATGGTACACTCTGTACACATATAGATGTACACTTGACAATATCGCCGCCTGTTGAAATGTTCTATGTGTACATGGTACACTCTGTACAGATATAGATGTACACTTGACGACATGGCCGCCTGTTGAAATGTTCTGTGTGTACATGGTACATTCTATATAGATATAGATGTACACAACCGACGCTGTGGCTAAGGGTATAGTGAGGCGCGAAGTTCCACAGGTCCCCTACACACCGAGTTGAGGGTGTGACATCAGATGCCGGAGATTTGCAATCTAACCGCGCTGCGTTGATTCCTATGGTGTGAGGCGTCGGTCGTCCAAAAAACGAAGGCAAACTACTGAACTCACATCGCCTGGTAAATCACAGACAAACAATAAATGCTGGAGTTGATTGCCGACGTACTGTGAAGGCCTAAGTTATATACACATACATCTGTCCTTCTGTTCCACACATGCCACTAATTCATGGCTGTTTGTAGTTTGTATTCGTTTTTTATAGTTTGTATTCGTTGTTTATAGTTTGAATTCGTTGTTTATAGTTTGTATTCGTTTTTTATAGTTTGTATTCGTTGTTTATAGTTTGAATTCGTTGTTTATAGTTTGTATTCGTTGTTTATAGTTTGTATTCGTTCTAATCTCCGTGTCTCTCATCCATACAGTGGCGCAGATGTAACGTTTCAGCTGGCTATTGTCAGTATGGGCTTGTTGATTTTATCTGACTTCCACACATTTCCCGGTGCTATACAAGTTGATTTATTCTCACTTCCACACATTTCCCGGTGCTATACAAGTTGATGTATTCTCACTTCCACACATTTCCCGGTGCTATACAAGTTGATTTATTCTCACGTCCACACATTTCCCGGTGCTATACAAGTTGATTTATTCTCACTTCCACACATTTCACGGTGCTATACAAGTTGATTTATTCTCACTTCCACACATTTCCCGGTGCTATACAAGTTGATTTATTCTCACTTCCACACATTTCCCGGTGCTATACAAGTTGATTTATTCTCACTTCCACACAATTCCCCATGCTTTACAAGTTGATTTATTCTGACTTCCACACATCTCCCAGTGCTATACAAGTTGATTTATTCTCACTTCCACACAATTCCTTATGCTTTACAAGTTGATTTATTCTCACTTCCACACGTCTCCCAGTGCTATACAAGTTGCTTTATTCTGACTTCCACAATCTCATAATGCTATAAAAACTCATCTAGCCTTCAGTGCTCTTATTATGATATCTTTATCTGTTCCGTCCTGATTTGTCTACATTGCTACCTAAATTTGTGTGTGATTCTGTCTCTTGATGAAGAGTGGCTGGCCGAGTGGCTAGAACGTCGGACTCTCCTTCGGGAGACCCGGGTTCGATCCCTCGGTAAGGTGTGGGATTTTTTACTGTCGGGGGCAAAAAGAAAATCCTAACCTGCACAGCTCGCGGCGACTGCACTAGCCAGGCAGCCTTAATTCCTCAGGCTCAAAGACCGCTCTGAAATACACAGCAAGGTACTATATTGGCAGTAAATGACAGTGACAGTTTTCTGTCTCTGGAACTGAGGTTTCCCCAAAGGAGATCAGGTTATCATTGACGTGGTTTATTCACATTATCTCCGTCTCTCTCCTGCGACCAGTGACAACGTATGCCTGGTGTTGGACAGAACCAGGAGAAGGAACAATCCATCCCGAGTCTCATACCCCGGAATATTTGATCTTGTCTTGTCACAGACAAACAGACAACATTCTGCCCGAGCTACAAGTGTCATGTCGGCGTGTATTGGTGTAAACGCTAACCAAACAGCCAATCATCAACAGCAATAGCCGCCTCATGAACTCAATCAATACCCGGATGTAGGACACTGAAAATAGAAACAACATGGCCACAATGAACATGGTTGCGCTCATTTTCTTCCTAACCAAATTATCGTTTGCCATTTCTGATTGGACAATCTAGTTATTTTTCAAGTGAAAGCAAAATTGTCAAAACAGCGGCCATGACTCACAAAGCCCTAAGATGGAATCTCCCTACAGTTTTTTAATCTCTCCACACGGGAGAGCTTGTGAGTGATCTTCTTTTCTTGTGTTCGCGCGTGCTCTAAAACATGATGAATTAGTGAGCATTCGTGTGAAACATAACATCATCTCACCAATGCCCGGCTCCTGATGCAACTCAACCGTCACGCCATTTCACCGCCAACACCATCTCCAGAGACCGACATCTAGACACCATTTTTTATTTCCAAGCGTCATCTTTCAGCTTTCTCTCTTTCTCCCTCTTTTTTTTTTCTCTGGAAACCCCCGAACCCGTCTTGGAGAGGGCGCAAGTTTGGTATGCCGATGTTATTGCTGCCTCCATCTCACATCTTGTCTTCCTGGGTCCGTTCAATCATCATGGAGGTAGCACTCTGGGGATGCAAGTCACGTGGCTCTGACAGACTTGGTGCTTTGCTTGACTGGTTGGTTGAATGCTTTGTTTGTGGGTTGGTTGATTGGTTGGTCGATTGATTTGTTGATGGATTGGTTGGTTGATTGATCGCTTGGTTAGTTGATTGGTTGGTTGAATTGTTGCTTGATTCGTTAATTAATTGGGTAGGTGGGTGATTGGTTGGTTGGTTAGTTGATTGATTGATTGATTTGTTGGTTGGTTGATTCGTTTATTAAATGGGTGGTTGTTTGGTTAATTGCGTAGTTAATGTGCTGGTTCATTTAGTGATTAGTTGATTGAGTGATTGGCTGATTAAGTTCTTGGATGGTTGAATGCTGTGTTTACGTGTTTATTGATTGATTCATTGATTGATTGATTGCTTTATTGGTCTATTGGTTGTTTTATTGATTGGTTGGTTGATTGGTTGGTTGATTTGTTCATTGGTTGGTTGACTGGTTGGTTGGTTGATTGGTTGGTTGACTGATTAGTTGGTTGGTTGAAGTGTTGATTGGTTGATTGATAAGTTGTTTGATTAGTTGGTTGTTTGGTTGATTCATAAGTTGGTTAATGGTTGGTTGATTAGTTGGTTGATTGGTTGGTTGATTGGTTGATTCATTGATTGGTCCATTGTTTGGTTCATTGGTTGGTTAATTGATTTGCTGGTTCATTGGTTGATTGGTTGTTTGATTATTTGGTTGATTTGTTGGTCTAGTTGGTCAAATGAACAAGTTCTTAATACACACAAAGGAATAATAACAGCTGTTGACGGGTGCGTTCAATGTCAGTTGTCATGGTTGGGTCATTATCTGAGGAGTGGAGTCTCCTAGTGGAGATACTCGGGAGAAACATTTAGTGGCAAGGACAAGAGAAAGCCAAACAACCACATCACCAAGGCGCGCAAGAAACAGCCGCATCACCTAGGCACGCAAGAAACATCCGCATCACCTCGGCGAGCAAGAAACAGCCACATCACCAAGGCGCGCAAGAAACAGCCGCATCACCTAGGCACACAAGAAACAGCCGCATCACCTCGGCGCGCAAGAAACAGCCGCATCACTTTGGCGCGCAAGAAACAGCCGCATCACCTCGGCGCGCAAGAAACATCCGCATCACCTCGGCGCGCAAGAAACAGCCGCATCACAGACACAAGCACTGACATTAGGTTTGTGCTGAGCTCACCAGAACTTCTTAGAATCAGGGGCCACAGAGTGTCACGATCTGACGACTGATGATGGTGGCGGTGGTGACGGTGGTGATGGCGATACTGATGATGATAATGGGCTGGTGATGGTGATGTTGTGATGTTGTGATGTTATGGTGATGGTGACGATTGTGTTGATGTGATAGTGATGCCGGTGATGGCGATGACGGTGATAATGATGATTGTGGTGGTAATGATAGTGATGTTAATGATGATGGTGATGTTAATAATGATGGCGGTGGTGGTGATATTGATGATGATGAATTGTGATGGTGATGATTAGAGGAGGTGAGAGTGCGGTGACTAGACGACTTCGGCAATGATCTTCAGTCTAAAATAACGATAATCACGACTGTGGCTGCGGTTGTGGTGATAGATGATGGTGATGATGATGATGATGATGATGATGATGATGAGGAGGAGGAGGAGGAGGAGGAGGAGGAGGAGGACAAGGGACACCGAAGTGACCAGATCAGACTTTAGAACTAGTCGTCGGACTAGCCTAATGATCATAAAAACGATAATGGTGATGATGACGATGGTGATGATGATGGTGATTATAACAATGAACAATGTCATTATTATATATCCCTGAGGATTGGCTAAAAATGCACACAGTTGGAATCTTAGCTTGCAACAAGGACACCTGGAATGCAGAAGTCACTTGGGATTCCTTTGTGGCACAATGCACACTCATAGTCCCGTCAAGTATGGAACCCACACACGTAGCAAGGACATGTATGCCTTATCACAGCATTAAACCTTGGACTATCACGACTGTAGGCCGCTGGAGTCGACCTAAACCTCAAACAATCACATCAAAAAGAAACGGAAGGAAAAGGGGAAAGGATGTGGCAAGAATATGACAGGATGATAGAGTGATCTCTGTCTCCAGAGAAGATTTTCCAACCCTGGGAATTAGCCGCCATTCTTGCGTCACACGTGATCATGAACAGTTGACACGTGACACCAAAAATAGCATTCTGGTCATGTGATCGTCCGTTTTACTGCCACGTGATCTAGTGGGTGGTGACAAATTCCAACGCTGGGGGCGTGACCCGGAAGTGGAAACGCTGGACCCGCCGTGTGATGGCGTCTCTTGCTGGTAACCAGGGTAACACGTGACAAATGGCGGACAGGAAACGAGCTGCACTGCGCGTTCATGGATACGTTTAGAGTGGTGCGTGTCAGGTTTGACTGCTCCCTGGGGACAAGCGGAGTTGCGGCAGTTGCGGGGATTTCTCATTGGCTGTCTTCTTGGCTTGTGCACACAAGGAGTTTGTTATTTTACAAAGATGAAGTAAACCTTTCCCTGAGACTACAGCCTGGAGTAGAACATGTCGCTGGTTTACTGAGAGACACAAACGGCACCATATACAACTTCACAAATTGAACATGTGATTCTCCACAATGAACATTTGACAACAGAAAACATGTTACAGGTAGATCGTACCAGACAACTGTATGTTTCAATCAATGTTTGGACAGATCTATGTTTGGCTGATGTTTCCTGTTTCAGATCAGTGTTGGCTTGATGTTTCCCGTCTCGTGTCAATGTTAGATTGATGTTCCTCGTCTCTGGTCAATGTTAAGTTGATGTTTTCCGTCTCATGTCAAGGTTAGGTTGATGTTTCCCGTCACAAGCCAATGTTATGTTGATGTTTCCCGTCTCCTGTCAATGTTAGGTTGATGTTTCCCGTCTCCTGTCAATGTTAGGTTGATATTTCCCGTCACATGTCAATGTTAGGTTGATGTTTCCCGTCTCCTGTCAATGTTATGTTGATGTTTCCCGTCTCCTGTCAATGTTGGTTGATATTTCCCGTCACATGTCAATGTTAGGTTGATGTTTCCCGTCTCCTGTCAATGTTAGGTTGATGTTTCCCGTCTCTTGTCAATGTTAGGTTGACGTTTTCCGTCTCCTGTCAATGTTAGGTTGATGTTTCCCGTCACATGTCAATGTCAGGTTGATGTTTCCCGTCACATGTCAATGTTAGGTGAGTTCCGTACATGTCAATGTTAGGTTGATGTTTCCCGTCACATGTCAATGTTAGGTTGATGTTTCCCGTCACATGTCAATGTTAGGTTGATGTTTCCCGTCACATGTCAATGTTAGGTTGATGTTTCCCGCTCCTGTCAATGTTAAGTTGATGTTTTCCGTCTCATGTCAACGTTAGGTTGATGTTTCCGGTCTCCTGTCAATGTTAGGTTGAAGTATCCCCTTCACATGTCAAGGTTAGGTTGATGTTTCCCGTCACATGTCAATGTTAGGTTGATGTTTCCCGTCACATGTCAATGTTAGGTTGATGTTTCCCGTCACATGTCAATGTTAGGTTGATGTTTCCCGTCACATGTCAATGTTAGGTTGATGTTTCCCGACTGTGTGACGATGCCAGTCCGTGGTGTGGTCGCCGTTGATCAACCCTCCGCTGCTCAAGTTTGGTGCGACCCGCCCACAGATTTATCCCCCATGTTGAAAACACCCAACACACACACACACACACACACAGAGTTTTAGTTGTTGGAATGTACCTAACATGGCCGCTACAGGAGTCAATGACGTCATATCCTTCGCCGTCTCTAGCTCTCCAGTTCTCTCCCCCTGAAACTCTTGTGACCTTCACCTTCCGTGACTTCCCTTTATCTTCATATTTTCAATAGCATAAATTCGCCCGCATGAATATTCATTGCTGGAAAATTGAATTGGTTCGTGCACTTCTATTTCTGTCTATTGGCTTTCTGTAATTGAGACTGATACAGCTAGCAACACAAACAGAGAAAACCGGAGAGAAAGACAGACAGGGGCAGACTGACAATGGTTTGAGGGAGCTAACCCCGTCGATCAAACAACCACATTAGAGAGCTCTGACATTGCAATTTTCTTTCTGACAAACCCCAGTCAGTTGCCGGACTGTGTTTTGCCTGGGAGAAAATATATCATTTGGTTTGCCTGTGATTTCATGTAATACATGGCAAAATACCTCGTCGCGATCAATCATCGGCTAAATGAAGAAAGAAATCGATTTTTGGCAGTAATTGTTTTGGCCTGCTGTTCTCGTTTATCCGGAAAGGCGTTTTTTCTGGTTCGTTTAAGTTTTGTTTCGTTTATACATTTATTTATTTGCATCCTCCCCTGGCGCGTTATTGCTAAATTACAAGTTGCTATGCGATGGAAGCCATTAACCGGATGTTTATTGTTGGCACGTGGACTTGTGTCAAAGTGCGCGTTTTCTCTGACCGGAACTGATACGTGTGAAGGTCCTGGCGCGTGACAAATTGCCAGGTTACATCTACTCTGGCTAGATTATCTTTGACTGCGTCCATTTTTCTCAGAAAGTGGGATTTTATAGCGAAGCGGTCACTTATAAAACTTGATCTTCAATAGCTTTTCACTTCTGCTTTCTTCTGCTGCATTTTTGTTATTTCCCACCGCCTAGCGGCCATTGACTTATGCTGTTGTTGGTAATATCGATGTGTTGTTCCTAACACCATGAAACGTATAATTATTATTATAGAATGGATGTTATCATCATCATCATCGCCACAGTAAGGAAATCCCCGTTCTAGAGTGTTGCTACAGCCACTTCTCACTTTCAATGTTGGATGCCTTCTTCTTCTTCTTCTTCTTCTTCTTCTTCTTCTTCTTCTTCTTCTTCTTCTTCTCTCTCTCTCTCTCTCTCTCTCTCATCTCTCTCTCTCTCTCTCTCTCTCTCTCTCTCTTTCTCTCTCTCTCTCGCTATCTCTTTCCAACCATCTTCTTCAAATATCCCTTCCACCTCAAACACAATTTGCCTGCCTCCACCAGTGCTAAAGGCGTGCTACAACTTAGAGTGGAAGCTCATGTGGAAACCAAGTGCAGACAGTTTTTGTTTTCTGCTGCCAAGACTAGAAGAGGAAAGACAGCAAGTACTATCACGGTGGCCTAGTGGTTTGTGTGCAAACTTGGCGAGACGGTGACCCGGGTTCCAGTTGCGGCACTGGAGGGAATATTTTTTTTTTTTTCCGAGTTAGGGCTCTGAAGTCAACCCACCTTATTACAATTAGTACTGGAATTTTTATTGTGTGTGTGTGTTTTTTTTGTGTGTGTGTTTTTTTTTTAATAATTTTCGGGAAAACTGTATTGGAAGGAAAAGCAGCGAGGACGGGAAACGGCCACTCACATCGTTATGCCCTCATGTAAAATATGTGAAGATTTAACAACCACAGCACAAGGACAATATCTGCAATGGAACTATCTTTACTTCACCACTACAGCTAAGGGTAGACGAGTAACAATTCAACAAATTCGCATGGTATGTCTAACTAACGGGATCTTTAGCTGCTGATGGAGAGGTGGAGACTGAGGCGGGTGTTGGAGAGACGGGGTGTGAGGGTTAGTGGGAGATGGAGAGTAAATCTATAAGTAGGGAAGTAGGGAATTGCACTGGTTGTCGGAGGTACATGTTGGCGCGGGAGAATGGGGAGTACGTTTAGTCGGTGGGAGACGGGGAGTAAGATTGGCAGTAGGGAGATTGGGAGTAAGATTGGCACTGGGGAGATGGGGAGTAAGATTGACAGTGGGGAGATGGCGATGGCTGTATAGATTAGTCGTGTGGAAAAACGTATAGAGACGGGGGTACAGGGGTTACGTAGTCGAAATATGAGGACGAAAGAATCAGAGAGAGAGAGAGAGAGAGAGAGAGAGAGAGAGAGAGAGAGAGAGAGAGAGAGAGAGTAAAGGGTCAAGATATCGGAGAATAAGAAAAGATAGGACATACAGATTGGGGAGAATTAGATTAAATTCCATCTCACCAAGAACCCGCGCAAGTTTATAACGTCACCAGCCTTATCAGCCATCTTAGAACTCACGGCTCCAAACTTTCAACCCCACTGGATGAAATGAATGGTCATCATCATTCTTGATGGACAAACAACACATCAACAATAACATTCCTGTAACATATTACATCAACAGTAACACTCAAGTTAGATGTTACATCACCAGTAGCATTCCAGGAGCATGTTACATCACCAGTAACATTCCAGGAAAATGTTACATAACCAGTAGCATTCCAGGAACATGTTATATCACCAGTAACATTCCATTTATATGTTAGATCACCAGTAACATTCCAGGAACATGTTACATCACCAGTAACATTCCATTTATATGTTACATCCCCAGTAACATTCCAGTAATATGTTAGATCACCAGTAACATTCCAGGAACATGTTACATCCCAGTAACATTCCAGTAATATGTTAGATCACCAGTAACAATCCAGGAACATGTTACATCACCAGTAACATTCCATTTATATGTTACATCCCCAGTAACATTCCAGTAATATGTTAGATCACCAGTAACATTCCAGGAACATGTTACATCACCAGTAACATTCCATTTATATGTTAGATCACCAGTAACATTCTAGGAACATGTTACATCACCAGTAGCATTCCAGGAACATGTTACATCCCCAGTAACATTCCAGCAATATGTTAGATCACCAGTAATATTCCAGGAACATGTTACATCCCCAGTAACATTCCAGTAGTGTGTTATGTAACTTGTATACCCCATTACAGACCAAGTTATATATAGAGTCACGTGACCGCCTGATGGCCAGGTCTCCGGCACCTGGCAATTATGATGAAATTATCTCCAGCTCTCTGCCACTTAATGATGATGACAGCATCAAGTCCGTACGCTCGACATCCCCCAATTAAATCAAATGCTTATATGGCGGTTGTCCTGCCTGGGCTTTCCCGTCACGCAACGCGAGCTATTTATAATCGCTAATCACGAATCGAATTAATTATATCCACCAATCAATAACGATCAGGTAGCCGTTATTTGACCGCCATTCACGAGACGCGCTGAAACAAGAAACACAGCAAACAAATACTTTGAGGCAAACCTGGAAAACTCACTCCAGTAGCCCTGACAATACCGCGCGTCCAATCTGCAGTCAATTTACAGCGTTCAGATCCCTCGGGAAGTTCTGGTTAATCCTTTCATCGACCTCCGCTGACTCACAAACATCTTTCTCACTGAAGCTCATTTACCGATTTGCATAAGCGAGCCTTTGATGTGCCGACTTCATACCTGCTTTCTTGCGCCGATCCATCAATCCATCTTTCCTTTGGCGGTGTGCTAAAACCCTCCTTTGTGTCGCTATTCAGCTGAGGGCGCTGCTTCTAGAATGCCCCATTTCTTCTGTGAGGGGTCGATAAATATTGTTATTTTCCCAGTCGCTTACGGTGACTTGTCTATAAACTCGCCGAGATATTTTAGCTTAGTATTATTTTTAACGGAGACTATAGATTTATTGACCGTAGACTGGGGCACTGAAGAAAACACGAGATTGGAAACGCACTGCTACAAACAAGAATATGCTGCCATTATCATCAAGAGATGTGAACTGCCGCAGCAAATATCCATCCATCCATCCATCCATCCATCCATCCATCTTGTGCCATCCTTTAAATGTTTCAGCATCAACTACTGTTCGCAGTCTTTCCTCTTCTACTCTTGGTTGTAGAGGCACAACCTGGGGCCTTGCTAAGATTTTCCACCATGTGATCCAGTGTTTAGAGAAACCTAGTCTTTATTATTCTTAAATCCGCACAGTCTTTCTTCTTCTAGCCGAGAGTATAGAGGTAGGTTCTAGTCCTGTTAGTCTTTCCTGCTCTAGGCTACAGTAAAGCCGTATGTTTTAGTCTGACCTATTATCCTCAGCTATAGAAGTCAGTAATATAAGTCTTGTTTAGTATCAGACTCTCTACCCTGGACTGTAAAAGTACTTCGGTATTGTTCAGTATTTCATCTTCAACCATGGACTGTGTAGGCATCTTATGATCACGCGCGCACGCGTGTGTGTGTGTGTGGGGGGGGGGGGGGGTGATATGCTACAAATACCTGAGCTTAGGAGAGGAAATGCTATAAATCAATGGTGGAAACTAGGCAATCAAGGACATGGAACTAGTTAAGTGATGTTTGAGGATCGTCAATCACAGAAAGCTCAGAGTTTTGTGGTGGTTTTTGTCCACGTCACCGGCGTCTGAAGTCACGTGGGAACAAGGCAACCAATCGTCAACAAATCAATATCGACTGGGCTCCCAGGGGCGACAATCATGGAGCTGAAATCTCCTGGCCGTAGACACCACTAATGAGAGACCCAGGCCTGGCCACGACCACACAACCTAAATCACTCTAATTAGGTCCGCGAGTTGGCTCGGCTGCAGCTCCAAATTAACATCACTGGCTACATGGCCGAGGCGGGGAGCCGGTGGGCAACCGCTAACGACTCCGGCAGTATTCCATTTTGTCAGTCGGTCATTCAGAAAGCAAAGGCAGAATACTTTTAGTCCATGCCGTGTGGCGTTGGTGATCATGTCTGTCCACAACCTTCTGTCTCTTGTACTGCCAATCTTCTTATAGTCCATGCTGTGTGGCATTGATGATCATGTCTGTCTACAGCCTTCTGTCTCATGTACTGCCAATCTTCTTATAGCCCATGCCGTGTGGCGTTGGTGATCATGTCTGTCCACAGCCTTCTGTCTCGTGTACTGCCAATATTCTTATAGTCCATGCCGTGTGGCGTTGGTGATCATGTCTGTCCACAGCCTTCTGTCTCATGTACTGCCAATCTTCTTATAGCCCATGCCGTGTGGCGTTGGTGATCATGTCTGTCCACAACCTTCTGTCTCGTGTGCTGTGAATCATCTCTGATACCGAAGTTCCTCCATGCCATGATGTTATACTGTCCAGCATCGTCTCTTTTCGTCCCACCATGCCTCTTTCCCCCTCCAACCTTCCCGTTGTGACGACATACTGCAGCTTCCCTCTGTCCATGACATGATGACAGAATGTGGACTGTCTTCTTCTGATGGTAATAGCCAGTTCTCTGTGTCAGTTCATCTCTGTCAAGATGTCTTCTTCTGATGGTAATAGCTAGTTCTCTATGTTAGTTCATCTCTGACAAGATGTCTTCTCTGTGTCAGTTCATCTCTGTCAAGATGTCTTCTCTGTGTCAGTTCATCTCTGTCAAGATGTCTTCTTCTGATGGTAATAGCCGGTTCTCTGTGTCAGCTCATCTCTGTCAAGATGTCTTCGCTGTGTCAGTTCATCTCTGTCAAGATGTCTTCTTCTGATGGTAACAGCCGGTTCTCTGTGTCAGCTCATCTCTGTCAAGATGTCTTCTCTGTGTCAGTTCATCTCTGTCAAGATGTCTTCTTCTGATGGTAATAGCCGGTTCTCTGTGTCAGTTCATCTCTGTCAAGATGTCTTCTCTGTGTCAGTTCATCTCTGTCAAGATGTCTTCTTCTGATGGTAATAGCCAGTTCTCTGTGTCAGTTCATCTCTGTCAAGAAGTCAAGATGTCTTCTTCTGATGGTAATAGCCGGTTCTCTGTGTCAGCTCATCTCTGTCAAGATGTCTTCTCTGTGTCAGTTCATCTCTGTCAAGATGTCTTCTCTGTGTCAGCTCATCTCTGTCAAGATGTCTTCTCTGTGTCAGCTCATCTCTGTCAAGATGTCTTCTCTGTGTCAGTTCATCTCTGTCAAGAAGTCAAGATGTCTTCTTCTGATGGTAATAGCCGGTTCTCTGTGTCAGCTCATCTCTGTCAAGATGTCTTCTCTGTGTCAGTTCATCTCTGTCAAGATGTCTTCTTCTGATGGTAATAGCCGGTTCTCTGTGTCAGTTCATCTCTGTCAAGATGTCTTCTCTGTGTCAGCTCATCTCTGTCAAGATGTCTTCTCTGTGTCAGTTCATCTCTGTCAAGATGTCTTCTTCTGATGGTAATAGGCCGGTTCTCTGTGTCAGTTCATCTCTGTCAAGATGTCTTCTCTGTGTCAGTTCATCTCTGTCAAGATGTCTTCTCTGTGTCAGTTCATCTCTGTCAAGATGTCTTCTCTGTGTCAGTTCATCTCTGTCAAGATGTCTTCTTCTGATGGTAATAGCCGGTTCTCTGTGTCAGTTCATCTCTGTCAAGATGTCTTCTCTGTGTCAGTTCATCTCTGTCAAGATGTCTTCTCTGTGTCAGTTCATCTCTGTCAAGATGTCTTCTCTGTGTCAGTTCATCTCTGTCAAGAAGTCAAGATGTCTTCTTCTGATGGTAATAGCCGGTTCTCTGTGTCAGCTCATCTCTGTCAAGATGTCTTCTCTGTGTCAGTTCATCTCTGTCAAGATGTCTTCTTCTGATGGTAATAGCCAGTTCTCTGTGTCAGTTCATCTCTGTCAAGATGTCTTCTCTGTGTTAGTTCATCTCTGTCAAGATGTCTTCTCTGTGTCAGTTCATCTCTGTCAAGATGTCTTCTTCTGATGGTAACAGCCGGTTCTCTGTTGTCATGAAATGCTGCATGTTAGTGAATCCCAGATCGACGACTGTATGCATCGAATACCCAGGGAGTAGAAGGGTTAATGAAACAGAAGGATAAAACACAACGGATTGACCAGCGCAGATGTATATAGGTCAAGGCGGGAGAGTCGACTACAATACAGGTGACCGGGAGAGTGGAAAAATTAGTTTGCTACAAAGACAGACAGTATCATGGATCAGTCTATGCGTTCTGGAAGTAGGGAATATACGGAAAAGCCCAGATCTGGAATTTTCCCACTGACCAGGGATAATGAAGTCTGAATTTGCTTTGTCCAGCAATGTCAAGGACGATGGGACAAAGATGATCTAAAGAGAGTGGCCACGTCTTTGTGTCAGTTTAGTGTGTGTTCCCCAACTGGACGGAAAGATAGAATTATGTGTCCTGTAATGAAAAGAAATATCCTCCTTTATAATGGGATAAAGTGCTTGGCTGAGGATTAATTTCGATTCGTGGTATCTACATTAATTCTATATAGGAACAGAGATGTGTATAAGGTATATTAAAATATCGTTTTAGAATAGGAATATAGATGAGGCGGTATTACCTTTATCATTACATATTATTTAGTGGGTGTTTAGACTGAGGTGAATTCTTATGTCTTATGCGGATGGTGACTTCGAAAGCCTTGTCATTATGGCTGGAGAAGGACCCTTGCATAAGTTAGGAGTAAGGGGCGGACGCTTACCACTCGACTTGTTATATTCATCCACAGGTTCCCAGTGTTCTAGGGACATTAGAGAAGAAAGAAAAACCTACTCTACGTGAACAAATAAAGTACATACTTAGATCCAGAAAGAACTTAAATAGTTCGTTCAGATGAACAAATACTAACATCAAGAAAAATACAGAAGACTGTATGCTAACACGCATATACCACGGGGCTCCTAAACAGAAAAAGATGTTAAGGTGGGGGAAGCAGAGACTTCAACCTACATACGACGTGCCTACATAGGGTAGAAGGAATAGACAAAGGACAATAGTGATAATCATAATAGACAATAGGAAGAACATTGACAATGTGGTGTTTTCTGTTTTTGATGATGGATAATTAATAGCATGAAACCGATTTGGGCACAGTCATAAACTTACGGGACTTTTATAGCAATACGGTGAATCAGTGATGAACAGTTTGTTTTCATTTCACTAACGGATTTACCATCAGATTCAAGCCTACGGATCATCCCGGGTGAGCTCTGTCCTGTTTGATGTGATGTCCTGTAATCGTGAAGAATGACTGGCGAGAAGATACAGCTGATAGACATTCTGAGTTCATTCTGTCCACAACCATAGAATACAATAGCAACTACACAGACAATATCCATACACACACCGGACATAGTTTTCTTTATTAATAAATCTTTTATTATATGTTGAAGGGAAATGTTGTCGGAGTATGTGTTGATAGAATAATAGAGAGAGTGACAGAAGTAGATATATGGAAGGGAAGACAGAAGGGAGGGGTGTAGACAAAAGTCAGTCAATAATCCCAACAGATAATAAGTTTGAAGATGTGCTTGTTGATTCCAACTCTCTCCCGGAAAACAAGTGACATAAATGGTGGGAGCAGCGGGATACGTACATACATAATACTCATATGACCTAAAAGCATAAAGAGGCATATGCATAGAGAGAGTACTTGCATATTGGCACAGGCATAGCGGAGTACCTACATGTTGGACATACTGATTGGAAGGGAATATAAGTATATATTGATGACTTTTAAGGGAAGGACGTCCATTGGATATATGGTGCCATTACATATATGGTAGAAACATTTCATTAATGCTGGTGACTTTGCAGTGAGAAAGTTCCAGACAGAGTGAATGTGGATAGGTGGTAAGGACATTACATACCTAGTCACACGGTCCACACGTCTACATAAGTCTTTATCCTATATCTCCTCTTGTGGATGAGAGAGTGGTTGTGATTGTACTGTGTGGTGGGGTAGATTTATAATATTAGATAGACATAGATAAATGGTATAGGTTCTAGGTGGAATATAATTGTATAGTGAGTACTTCTTTTCTGCCTTGAGGGATCTTTACTCAACTTGCTGACTTATCTGCTGTAACTATGGCAACTCCTAAAGTAACTACAGCAGAACTGAGAGCCAAACGGGGAGGAAATTGGGTTGGCTGGTTCAGACTTAACTGATTACATCCAAGAAAGAGAGCGAGAGATTCGTCAGGCGGAACGAGAAGATCGAAAGACTGAGTTGGAAGTGAGAGAATAGAGGTGGAGACCAAGCGACTAGAAATGGAACAAGAGGCCAAGAAACTAGAACAGGAGACCAAGAGACTAGAAATGGAACAAAGAGGCCAAGAAAATGGACCAGGAGACCAAGCGACTAGAAATGAACAAGAGGCCAAGAAAATGGACCAGGAGACCAAGAAACTGGAAATGGAACATGAATACCGCTTGAAAGAGTTAGAACTCAAGACACAAACTAAGGGTGAAATAGATGCAGCAGAAGGAAGTTCATCTTCACCTGGAGCAACCTACATGAGTGGACAGGGTTACCAGGCCATGAAGTTTCCCTTATGCGGTCTACGATGAAAGTAAAGAAAAGATATTCCAGTTTTTGGATCGGTTCGAGGCTATGGCAATCGCTATGGGGACTAGATAGACCAGATGGGCTCTTAAAGTATCCCAGTCTTTACGTGGTTCGGGCTACGAGGTCTACACACGCCTACCACCAGGACAGGAAAATCAGTATGAGGAATTGAAAGCGCTTTGATGAAACATTATGAAGTCACAGCACAAACGTATCGGAAGAAGTTTAGATCGTCTAGACGAGAGCCGGGAGAACTATTCGCCGCCTACAGTCTGAGGCTGAAATCCTATCTACAGAAATGGATGGACTTGGCAGAATTCCAGAGGGATTATGAGAGTCTCGAAGAGATGATGGTGGTAGAACCAAATGCGAAAGCAAATGTCGAAACCTCTCAGAACCTTCTATGGGAGAACAAGGGGCGGAACGGATTGATGTGGTGAATAAGCTGCGGAACGATTCGTGGAAGTACATGGTGAAACGGAGGAACTAAGTACACAATCCAAAGTCAGGAGAAAACAGAGAAAAAGAAACCTAAAAACTGGGAAGGAGAAAAAGGGAACCTTATATAAAGCCACACAGAGGAGAGTTCAGAGGAAGGTGAAGGTAGGAAACCAGAACACCTCGAATTCTCAAGCGAAACGACAATGGTCGGAGAAATGGTGTTCATTTTGTAGGGCGGCCTCCCACAACACGAAGGACTGCAGATCGAAACCTAAAAGTTCTTACTTCGCAGCATGCAAAGTGATTCCTACATCGGTGATCACAGACAAGGCTGAGGTCGGCGAAGGAGAAAAGGAACAAAAGGACACACGGAAACCTAGGAAGGGAAACAGAGTGCACACACTGCCAGTCGACAACGCATAATATTGTGGACTGCAGATGCAAGGCCAAACACGCCAATTGCATTACCAACCTCGAGGAATCAAAAGAGGAAGGCAAGGAAACGGTCAAGGAGATGAAAGACACTCAGGACAAGAGAGACCACCTGTGGTTGAACTTATTGAAGTCAATGGCCAGCAGGTTGCTTGTCTCTATGATACAGGTTTGGATGGGGAAGCGGTGGTGGACGCCAGCTAGTAAGCCCAGACCAACTTACAGGGGAGACCATAGAAATACAGCCGGCAATGAGGAGTGCTGTTACCATGACGCTGCCAATCGCCAAGGTGGAGATTAAATCCAGGTACGTCACGGGCATTATTCCAGCTGCTGTATTATCTGACTCCTTATTTCCTATGATCATTGGCACGAAATATGTCTTTTTGGGGATGCCCAAACAGCAAGCCCACAAGGGAACAGTAGTCAGTGGATCTCAAGGGGAGGAAAAAGAGGCAGAGACACTATGCGACAACTCAGGGATAGGAGAATTGCATACTGCCCAGAGGAAGGATACTACGTTGCATCCCTGCTACAGGAAGCTGCAAAGAAGTGCTGAGCCACCAGAACGGGGACAGTACTTTCTGAAGAATCAACTACTCTATCGGAGAGCTGGGAGGGGAGATAACCTGCATGAGCAGTGGGTGGTTCCAGAGACCCACCGTCCTCACATTCTTCAGAGTGGACACATCATAGGCGAGAATCGACATATGGGTGTCAGAGAGACCTTGCAGCAAATATCCGGCCATTATTGCTGGCCAGGAATGACCGGAGATGTACGCCGGTGGGTGAAGTCTTGTTCGGAGTGCCAGAGAGCACCACCCAACAAGCGAATTAAGAGGAAACTAGCTCTTAAAGTGGAAGACAAAGTGGAAGTGTGGAGTCCAGCAGAGACCAATATACTCCAAGTAGGATGGAAAGGACCTTATCCTGTGGAAAAGGTGGTGTCCAAGAACATCTACAAAATACGGATCGGGGAAGAGAAGAAAAATCTCCCTAGACATCTCATTAGGAAATATGAGGAGAGATCCGAGAGCAAAGCTTCACACTTTGATGGTTGATGTGCAGCCATTAGGACAAAGGTTCCAGTCCAGACGAAGACCAGAGATCGCCAGTACAACATAGGAGGGCCTATGGGACAGTACGTGATAGGTCAGATTTACCCAACGACAGGAGGAGGGAAATCACAAGTCAGGGAAAGGACCAGAGTGAAAGTTTCACCGGTAACCACTGTTCAGAAGGGGTGGGTAATGTCGGGAAAAGCGAGAATTACCCAGGACTCCAACCAAAGATGGCTGACCATATACAACATTCGCCCAAGATGGTCCTGGAAGCAAAGCCCAGGAGGTTTGGGAAAGACGGACTCGGTCCGACTAGGACGAGGCGGAACATCCCCAGAGGAAAAGCCGGGGGAAACCAAGAGGACATGGAAGCAGTGTTACAATCAGGATGGGACAATCCGTTTGTATTGTGAGCCGTCGCTGACGCAAGTCGAAAGTAGGTCGACTGAACGTACAGGAGCGAGGAGCCAACACTAGTTTCAGTCGTTAGTAGTATAGTAGGGTGTCAATTAGAGCGCCTACTGGATAATGAAGTGAGCATGTGAGGATCCAATCATATCATCAACACGTGATGTTACTAGCTACTTCGCAGAAGCTCAACGCACGATGGATGTGATGGAAATTGTTGCTGCAACCATACCACTTCACAGTGGAATACATCCCTGGAAAGGAGAATGTAGGAGCAGATTTCTTATCCAGACATCCAGATCCGGAGGAAGAAGACTAGGGTTGTGGATCATGGGAATCAAACCTACAGCGAGAAAGATTCGACGCGGTCTAATCTCTTAAGAGGGGGCCTATGTCATGAAATGCTGCATGTTAGTGAATCCCAGATCGACGACTGTATGCATCGAATACCCAGGGAGTAGAAGGGTTAATGAAACAGAAGGATAAAACACAACGGATTGACCAGCGCAGATGTATATAGGTCAAGGCGGGAGAGTCGACTACAATACAGGTGACCGGGAGAGTGGAAAAATTAGTTTGCTACAAAGACAGACAGTATCATGGATCAGTCTATTGCGTTCTGGAAGTAGGGATATACGGAAAAGCCCAGATCTGGAATTTTCCACTGACCAGGGATAATGAAGTCTGAATTTGCTTTGTCCAGCAATGTCAAGGACGATGGGACAAAGATGATCTAAAGAGAGTGGCCACGTCTTTGTGTCAGTTTAGTGTGTGTTCCCCAACTGGACGGAAAGATAGAATTATGTGTCCATGTAATGAAAAGAAATATCCTCCTTTATAATGGGATAAAGTGCTTGGCTGAGGATTAATTTCGATTCGTGGATCTACATTAATTCTATATAGGAACAGAGATGTGTATAAGGTATATTAAAATATCGTTTTAGAATAGGAATATAGATGAGCGTGTATTACCTTTATCATTACATATTATTAGTGGGTGTTTAGACTGAGGTGAATTCTTATGTCTTATGCGGATGTGACTTCGAAAGCCTTGTCATTATGGCTGGAGAAGGACCCTTGCATAAGTTAGGAGTAAGGGGCGGACGCTTACCACTCGACTTGTTATATTCATCCACAGGTTCCCAGTTTCTAGGGACATTAGAGAAGAAAGAAAAACCTACTCTACGTGAACAAATAAAGTACATACTTAGATCCAGAAAGAACTTAAATAGTTCGTTCAGATGAACAAATACTAACATCAAGAAAAATACAGAAGACTGTATGCTAACACGCATATACCACGGGGCTCCTAAACAGAAAAGATGTTAAGGTGGGGGAAGCAGAGACTTCAACCTACATACGACTTGCCTACATAGGGTAGAAGGAATAGACAAAGACAATAGTGATAATCATAATAGACAATAGGAAGAACATTGACAATGTGGTGGTTTCTGTTTTTGATGATGGATAATTAATAGCATGAAACCGATTTGGGCACAGTCATAAACTTACGGGACTTTTATAGCAATACGGTGAATCAGTGATGAACAGTTTGTTTTCATTTCACTAACGGATTTACCATCAGATTCAAGCCTACGGATCATCCCGGGTGAGCTCTGTCCTGTTTGATGTGATGTCCTGTAATCGTGAAGAATGACTGGCGAGAAGATACAGCTGATAGACATTCTGAGTTCATTCTGTCCACAACCATAGAATACAATAGCAACTACACAGACAATATCCATACACACACCGGACATAGTTTTCTTATTAATAAATCTTTTATTATATGTTGAAGGGAAATGTTGTCGGAGTATGTGTTGATAGAATAATAGAGAGAGTGACAGAAGTAGATATATGGAAGGGAAGACAGAAGGGAGGGGTGTAGACAAAAGTCAGTCAATAATCCCAACAGATAATAAGTTTGAAGATGTGCTTGTTGATTCCAACTCTCTCCCGGGAAAACAAGTGACATCTGTGTCAGTTCATCTCTGTCCAGATGTCTTCTTCTGATGGTAACAGCCGGTTCTCTGTGTCAGTTCATCTCTGTCAAGATGTCTTCTCTGTGTCAGTTCATCTCTGTCAAGATGTCTTCTCTGTGTCAGTTCATCTCTGTCAAGATGTCTTCTCTGTGTCAGTTCATCCTGTCAAGATGTCTTCTCTGTGTCAGTTCATCTCTGTCACGATGTCTTCTTCTGATGGTAACAGCGGTTCTCGTGTCAGTTATCTCTGTCAAGAGTCTTCTCTGTGTCAGTTCATCTCTGTCAAGATGTCTTCTCTGTGTCAGTTCATCTCTGTCAAGATGTCTTCTCTGATGGTAACACCGGTTCTCTGTGTCAGTCATCTCTGTCAAGATGTCTTCTCGTGTGTCAGTTCATCTCTGTCAAGATGTCTTCTCTGTGTCAGTTCATCTCTGTCAAGATGTCTTCTCTGTGTCAGTTCATCTCTGTCAAGATGTCTTCTTCTGATGGTAACAGCCGGTTCTCTGTGTCAGCTCATCTCTGTCAAGAGTTTCTCTGTGTCAGTTCATCTCTGTCAAGATGTCTCTTCTGATGGTAATAGCTAGTTCTCTGTGTCAGTTCATCTCTGTCAAGATGTCTCTCTGTGTCAGTTCATCTCTGTCAAGATGTCTTCTTCTGATGGTAATAGCCAGTTCTCTGTGTCAGTTCATCTCTGTCAAGATGTTTCTCTGTGTCAGTTTCTCTGTCAAGATGTCTTCTTCTGATGGTAATAGCCAGTTCTCTGTGTCAGTTCATCTCTGTCAAGATGTCTTCTCTGTGTCAGTTCATCTCTGTCAAGATGTCTTCTCTGTGTCAGTTCATCTCTGTCAAGATGTCTTCTTCTGATGGTAACAGCCGGTCTCGTGTCAGTTCATCTCTGTCAAGATGTCTTCTCTGTGTCAGTTCATCTCTGTCAAGATGTCTTCTCTGTGTCAGTTCATCTCTGTCAAGATGTCTTCTTCTGATGGTAATAGTCGGTTCTCTGTGTGAGTTCATCTCTGTCAAGATGTCTTCTCTGTGTCAGTTCATCTCTGTCAAGAAGTCTTCTCTGTGTCAGTTCATCTCTGTCAAGATGTCTTCTCTGTGTTAGTTCATCTCTGTCAAGATGTCTTCTCTGTGTCAGTCATCTCTGTCAAGATGTCTTCTCTGTGTCAGTTCATCTCTGTCAAGATGTCTTCTCTGTGTTAGTTCATCTCTGTCAGATGTCTTCTCTGTGTCAGTTCATCTCTGTCAAGATGTATTCCTCTGTGTCAGTTCATCTCTGTCAAGATGTCTTCTCTGTGTCAGTCATCTCTGTCAAGATGTCTTCTCCTGTGTCAGTTCATCTCTGTCAAGATGTCTTCTCTGTGTCGTTCATCTCTGTCAAGATGTCTTCTCGTGTCAGTTCATCTCTGTCAAGATGTCTTCTCTGTGTCAATTCATCTCTGTCAAGATGTCTTCTTCTGATGGTAATAGCCGTTCTCTGTGTCAGCTCATCTCTGTCAAGATGTCTTCTCTGTGTCAGTTCATCTCTGTCAAGATGTCTTCTTCTGATGGTAACAGCCGGTTCTCTGTGTCAGTTCATCTCTGTCAAGATGTCTTCTCTGTGTCAGTTCATCTCTGTCAAGATGTCTTCTCTGTGTCAGTTCATCTCTGTCAAGATGTCTTCTTCTGATGGTAATAGCCGGTTCTCTGTGTCAGCTCATCTCTGTCAAGATGTCTTCTCTGTGTCAGTTCATCTCTGTCAAGAAGTCAAGATGTCTTCTTCTGATGGTAATAGCCGGTTCTCTGTGTCAGTTCATCTCTGTCAAGATGTCTTCTCTGTGTCAGTTCATCTCTGTCAAGATGTCTTCTCTGTGTCAGTTCATCTCTGTCAAGATGTCTTCTCTGTGTTAGTTCATCTCTGTCAAGATGTCTTCTCTGTGTCAGTTCATCTCTGTCAAGATGTCTTCTCTGTGTCAGTTCATCTCTGTCAAGATGTCTTCTCTGTGTCAGTTCATCTCTGTCAAGATGTCTTCTCTGTGTCAGTTCATCTCTGTCAAGATGTCTTCTCTGTGTCAGTTCATCTCTGTCAAGATGTCTTCTCTGTGTCAGTTCATCTCTGTCAAGATGTCTTCTCTGTGTCAGTTCATCTCTGTCAAGATGTCTTCTTCTGATGGTAACAGCCGGTTCTCTGTGTCAGTTCATCTCTGTCAAGATGTCTTCTCTGTGTCAGTTCATCTCTGTCAAGATGTCTTCTTCTGATGGTAATAGCCGGTTCTCTGTGTCAGCTCATCTCTGTCAAGATGTTCTTCTCTGTGTCAGTTCTCTCTGTCAAGATGTCTTCTTCTGATGGTAAACAGCCGGGTTCTCTGTGTCCAGTTCATCTCTGTCAAGATGTCTTCTCTGTGTCAGTTCATCTCTGTCAAGATGTCCTTCTCTGTGTCAGTTCATCTCTGTCAAGATGTCTTCTTCTGATGGTAATAGCCGGTTCTCTGTGTCAGCTCATCTCTGTCAAGATGTCTTCTCTGTGTCAGTTCATCTCTGTCAAGAAGTCAAGATGTCTTCTTCTGATGGTAATAGCCGGTTCTCTGTGTCAGTTCATCTCTGTCAAGATGTCTTCTCTGTGTCAGTTCATCTCTGTCAAGATGTTTTCTCTGTGTTAGTTCATCTCTGTCAAGATGTCTTCTCTGTGTCAGCTCATCTCTGTCAAGATGTCTTCTTCTGATGGTAATAGCCGGTTCTCTGTGTCAGTTCATCTCTGTCAAGATGTCTTCTCTGTGTCAGCTCATCTCTGTCAAGATGTCTTCTTCTGATGGTAATAGCCGGTTCTCTGTGTCAGCTCATCTCTGTCAAGATGTCTTCTCTGTGTCAGTTCATCTCTGTCAAGATGTCTTCTTCTGATGGTAATAGTCGGTTCTCTGTGTCAGTTCATCTCTGTCAAGATGTCTTCTCTGTGTCAGTTCATCTCTGTCAAGATGTCTTCTCTGTGTCAGTTCATCTCTGTCAAGAAGTCAAGATGTCTTCTTCTGATGGTAATAGCCGGTTCTCTGTGTCAGTTCATCTCTGTCAAGATGTCTTCTCTGTGTCAGTTCATCTCTGTCAAGATGTCTTCTCTGTGTCAGTTCATCTCTGTCAAGATGTCTTCTCTGTGTTAGTTCATCTCTGTCAAGATGTCTTCTCTGTGTCAGTTCATCTCTGTCAAGATGTCTTCTCTGTGTCAGTTCATCTCTGTCAAGATGTCTTCTCTGTGTCAGTTCATCTCTGTCAAGATGTCTTCTTCTGATGGTAACAGCCGGTTCTCTGTGTCAGTTCATCTCTGTCAAGATGTCTTCTCTGTGTCAGTTCATCTCTGTCAAGATGTCTTCTTCTGATGGTAACAGCCGGTTCTCTGTGTCAGTTCATCTCTGTCAAGATGTCTTCTTCTGATGGTAACAGCCGGTTCTCTGTGTCAGTTCATCTCTGTCAAGATGTCTTCTCTGTGTCAGTTCATCTCTGTCAAGATATCTTCTTCTGATGGTAACAGCCGGTTCTCTGTGTCAGCTCATCTCTGTCAAGATGTCTTCTCTGTGTGAGTTCATCTCTGTCAAGATGTCTTCTCTGTGTCAGTTCATCTCTGTCAAGATGTCTTCTCTGTGTCAGTTCATCTCTGTCAAGAAGTCAAGATGTCTTCTTCTGATGGTAATAGCCGGTTCTCTGTGTCAGTTCATCTCTGTCAAGATGTCTTCTCTGTGTCAGTTCATCTCTGTCAAGATGTCTTCTTCTGATGGTAATAGCCGGTTCTCTGTGTCAGCTCATCTCTGTCAAGATGTCTTCTCTGTGTCAGTTCATCTCTGTCAAGATGTCTTCTCTGTGTCAGTTCATCTCTGTCAAGATGTCTTCTTCTGATGGTAACAGCCGGTTCTCTGTGTCAGTTCATCTCTGTCAAGATGTCTTCTCTGTGTCAGTTCATCTCTGTCAAGATGTCTTCTTCTGATGGTAACAGCCGGTTCTCCTGTGTCAGTTCATCTCTGTCAAGATGTCTTCTTCTGATGGTAAACAGCCGGTTCTCTGTGTCAGTTCATCTCTGTCAAGATGGATGTCTTCTCTGTGTCAGTTCATCTCTGTCAAGATATCTTCTTCTGATGGTAACAGCCGGTTCTCTGTGTCAGCTCATCTCTGTCAAGATGTCTTCTCTGTGTGAGTTCATCTCTGTCAAGATGTCTTCTCTGTGTCAGTTCATCTCTGTCAAGATGTCTTCTCTGTGTCAGTTCATCTCTGTCAAGAAGTCAAGATGTCTTCTTCTGATGGTAATAGCCGGTTCTCTGTGTCAGTTCATCTCTGTCAAGATGTCTTCTCTGTGTCAGTTCATCTCTGTCAAGATGTCTTCTCTGTGTCAGTTCATCTCTGTCAAGATGTCTTCTCTGTGTCAGTTCATCTCTGTCAAGATGTCTTCTCTGTGTTAGTTCATCTCTGTCAAGATGTCTTCTCTGTGTCAGTTCATCTCTGTCAAGATGTCTTCTCTGTGTCAGTTCATCTCTGTCAAGATGTCTTCTCTGTGTTAGATCATCTCTGTCAAGATGTCTTCTCTGCGCTATCTATCCATCCACGGCATTGTCATCATTCTTCTATACAACCACATCTCTGCTGCTTTAACATAATTCCTCACTTGTCTAATAGTTGTCCATGATTCGCTTCCATACATCAGGAGTAGCCCAATATAGCTCTTCAGAACTATTTATTTTTCACTTCCAGTGACAAAGATCACTTGCATAGAATGTTCCTTATCTTGTGACATGCTCATGGCAAACTACTGAACGTAAATATTGGCTAATAAATTTCAAACAGACAATATTGTTGGGGTTGTTGCGACGTCCTGTAAAGAACGTGCCGCTACCGTTAAAGTGAGTCTGCGCTTCAAAACAGGACAGTGTTGATTTTGCCAGCCACTGTCATATGTTATCAAGTTGTTACTCCAGCCACTATCAAATTGTTACGCCAGCCTCTATCAAGTTGTTACTCCAGCCACTATCAAATTGTTACTCCAGCCACTATAAAGTTATTACTCCAGCCTCTATCATGTTACTACTCCAGCCACTATCAAGTTGTTACTCCAGCCTTTATCAAGTTGTTACTCCAGCCTCTATCAGGTTGTTACTCCAGCCTTTATCAAGTTATTATTTCAGCAACTATCAAGTTGTTACTCCAGCCTCTATCAAGTATGTTATCAAGTGGTTACTACACCATTAAGTATGTCATAACTGTGTTTTCTATTCACCCGCCGCCGTGTAGACAGACAAGTTGTGAAAATACACCACAACAGTGTCTTGGTTCATTCACGAAAGTTGTGTATGCAAGTCTTTGATGGGAATGTTTTTCCTACCGTCCCCCGAGGAAAGGGCATAAAGGACTTTTTACTGCTGCCGGTTCTTACAACCTTCTTTCATCATACCAGGAATGGCGGCAGTTCGATAACCCGCTGCGTGCAGCCTCTGTCTCCATCGACAGCCAATCAAAGGCTTGTCAATCAGCCGTGTGTGTAATCTTGTGGGGAGCCGAGCTCAGATGCTCGCAAGTCGGCAATGAGGCCCGGTTGTTGCAGTACTGAAACCAGATGTGCGGATGGGGGGACTGTGTCATCCACATGGCTCTTTAATCATCACATTCAAAATTACTGTGCATTGATCTACGCTCATAGGCGGGGACAGAAACAAATAGAAAATAAGTAGATTTTATAAGGGACATTTAAGAATAAAAGCTCGGAAAAGTATCTAATTTCCATGCAATCCCAGCATGCAACAGACAAATGGTGCTATAAATATGATACTAGGTCTACATTTTTTTACCAAACGCCACTGCATGACTGATGCGGTCATAACCTGACATGCCACCTTCCCCACCCCCGTCCAACACATATCTGTACCTAGTTCATGCCGAATGGTTTATGGCGACCGCGCTTAAACTTCCTTGCGCTGATGGCGGGGCAGTGGGTGTGTTCTTCACACCAATCAAACGTGAACGTTGACCTCTCGTTCAGAAAGCCATGGCAAACTACTGAAGGTAAAATTGCCTAGAAATCAGCCTGGGACTGACGGCAACACCCCGCACAGTGCATGCAAATTTGTTGTTGGTTTACTCACGGTGCCTGGGTCAGGGGTTCGTATCCCCGTCCAGGCGGATACTTTGTTGTTAGTGTACTCAGGGAGCTCGGCGGTGAAGTGACTCGCTCGCCCGCCGGTGCGCTGGGCAGGGGTTCGTATCCCCGTCCAGGCGGATACTTTGTTGTTAGTGTACTCAGGGAGCCCGGCGGTGAAGTGACTCGCTCGCCCGCCGGTGCGCTGGGCAGGGTTCGTATCCCCGTCCAGGCGGATACTTTGTTGTTAGTGTACTCAGGGAGCTCGGCGGTGAAGTGACTCGCTCGCCCGCCGGTGCGCTGGGCAGGGGTTCGTATCCCCGTCCAGGCGGATACTTTGTTGTTAGTGTACTCAGGGAGCTCGGCGGTGAAGTGACTCGCTCGCCCGCCGGTGCGCTGGGCAGGGGTTCGTATCCCCGTCCAGGCGGATACTTTGTTGTTAGTGTACTCAGGGAGCTCGGCGGTGAAGTGACTCGCTCGCCCGCCGGTGCGCTGGGCAGGGGTTCGTATCCCCGTCCAGGCGGATACTTTGTTGTTAGTGTACTCAGGGCAGCTCGGCGGTGAAGTGACTCGCTCGCCCGCCGGTGCGCTGGGCAGGGGTTCGTATCCCCGTCCAGGCGGATACTTTGTTGTTAGTGTACTCAGGGAGCTCGGCGGTGAAGTGACTCGCTCGCCCGCCGGTGCGCTGGGCAGGGGTTCGTATCCCCGTCCAGGCGGATACTTTGTTGTTAGTGTACTCAGGGAGCTCGGCGGTGAAGTGACTCGCTCGCCCGCCGGTGCGCTGGGCAGGGGTTCGTATCCCCGTCCAGGCGGATACTTTGTTGTTAGTGTACTCAGGGAGCTCGGCGGTGAAGTGACTCGCTCGCCCGCCGGTGCGCTGGGCAGGGGTTCGTATCCCCGTCCAGGCGGATACTTTGTTGTTAGTGTACTCAGAGAGCTCGGCGGTGAAGTGACTCGCTCGCCCGCCGGTGCGCTGGGCAGGGGTTCGTATCCCCGTCCAGGCGGATACTTTGTTGTTAGTGTACTCAGGGAGCTCGGCGGTGAAGTGACTCGCTCGCCCGCCGGTGCGCTGGGCAGGGGTTCGTATCCCCGTCCAGGCGGATACTTTGTTGTTAGTGTACTCAGGGAGCTCGGCGGTGAAGTGACTCGCTCGCCCGCCGGTGCGCTGGGCAGGGGTTCGTATCCCCGTCCAGGCGGATACTTTGTTGTTAGTGTACTCAGGGAGCTCGGCGGTGAAGTGACTCGCTCGCCCGCCGGTGCGCTGGGCAGGGGTTCGTATCCCCGTCCAGGCGGATACTTTGTTGTTAGTGTACTCAGGGAGCTCGGCGGTGAAGTGACTCGCTCGCCCGCCGGTGCGCTGGGCAGGGGTTCGTATCCCCGTCCAGGCGGATACTTTGTTGTTAGTGTACTCAGGGAGCTCGGCGGTGAAGTGACTCGCTCGCCCGCCGGTGCGCTGGGCAGGGGTTTCGTATCCCCGTCCAGGCGGAGACCTTGTTGATGTGCCTCTGCTGCCAGAGAGCCTAACCTGGCTACCAGGCCATATATCGGGAAGTGCGGGCCACCGGCAATCCAGGTTTGTATCCAGACCGTCCGCGTTTATATTCTTGCAATCCATGTTTGTATCCAGACCGTCCGCGTTTATATTCTTGCAATCCATGTTTGTATCCAGACCGTTTGCGTTTATATTCTTGCAATCCATGTTTGTATCCAGACCGTCCGCGTTTATATTCTTGCAATTCCATGTTTGTATCCAGACCGTTCCGCGTTTATATTCTTGCAATCCATGTTTGTATCCAGATCGTCCTGCGTTTATATTCTTGCAATCCTATGTTTGTATCCAGACCGTCCGCGTTTATATTCTTGCAATCCTATGTTTGTATCCAGAACCGTCCGCGTTTATATTCTTGCAATCCATGTTTGTATCCAGACCGTCCGCGTTTATATTCTTGCAATCCATGTTTGTATCCAGACCGTCCGCGTTTATATTTCTTGCAATCCATGTTTGTATCCAGACCGTCCGCGTTTATATTCTTGCAATCCATGTTTGTATCCAGACCGTTCGCGTTTATATTCTTGCAATCCATGTTTATATCCAGACCGTCCGCGTTTATATTCTTGCAATCCATGTTTGTATCCAGACCGTCGCGTTTATATTCTTGCAATCCATGTTTATATCAATACCGTTCCACGTTTATATTCTTGCAATCCATGTTTGTATCCAGATCGTCTGCGTTTATATTCTTGCAACCTATGTTTGTATCCAGACCGTCCGCTTTTATATTCTGGCAATCTATGTTTGTATCCAGACCGTCCGCGATTTATATTTCTTGCAATCCATGTTTATATCCAGACCGTCCCGCGTTTATATTCTTGCAATCCATGTTTGTATCCAGATCGTCCGCGTTTATATTCTTGCAATCCATGTTTATATCCAGATCGTCTGAGTTTATATTCTTGCAATCTATGTTTAGTATCCAGACCGTCCGCGTTTATATTCTTGCAATCCATGTTTATATCCAGATCGTCTGCGTTTATATTCTTGCAATCTATGTTTATATCCAGATCGTCTGCGTTTATATTCTTGCAATCTATGTTTGTATCCAGATCGTCCGCGTTTATATTCTTGCAAGCGTGTTTGTCTCTTCCTAATCTTGTTTGTGTTCAATCGCGTATAATCCACAATTGTATTCGCGTAATGTACGTTTGTGTTAATTCAATCGCCTTGATTGTTGAAGGTCCCGGGTTCAAGCCCCGGTGAGGACCGGGATTTTTTTCACGTGGACTTCCAGTAATAAAATTTCCCCTGGTCTCTGGGTAGTGAGATCGGACGCCCGTGTGTATTGTTGCGCACGTAAAAAATCCCTTGGCAGGTGAAAATGAAAAAGAGTAGCCTAACGGCGCTGCCCGGGCAAAATTTCGAGTTAAAAATCTACCAAAAGTATTTCAGGATCCTCGCCGATGCTACGGTGTTCGTGCACTGAGCTGAGCTTCTCCAGACTCAGGTTTGAGTTAGGAGGAAAACGGAGCACTTATGGGTTAAACCGTGTGCCGTGATGTTGATCCAACGACTAAACTAAACTAAACTAAACTAATATAATCCATGTTTGCATATATACAATCCGTGTATGTATTAATGTAATCCATGTTTGCATATATACAATCCGTGTATGTATTCATATAATCCATGTTTTGCATATATACAATCCGTGTATGCATTCATATAATCCACGTTTGCATTCATACAAAACAGATGTTCGCGGAACAGGTACTACCCTAGGGAGGGTTGACAAGTGGAATGTTTAAGTTGCAGTACCGTAGGGTTGACAAGTGGAATGATTAGGATACAGTACTGTAGCATGAGATAACTAGATCCGCCCCTTTCAATCTATTTAACGTTGGCATCTGTTTGACAAGACTGGGTTCACAAGACTGGGTACACAAGACTGGGTCCACAAGACTGGGTCCACAAGACTTGATCCACAAGACTGGATCTACAAGACTAGGTCGACCCTGGAGATGAGTACTTGCTGTAGTGAGAATCGAACCTGAATCGCCGTGACAGCGAGCCAACACTCTATACACTATCTAACCCTCGAAGGGGTAATGATCGATGATCTCGCCATTGACCTCAAGCTGGCGGGAGATGGAACTAGACCAGATATGGAGTTCCCACTAGAGCAACTGGTGTCCGTGTGAACTCCTCACTGGGATGACTGACGGGGAAACACGCCAGGCTCCAACTCATCGCTCTAAATGAAATTGCCCCCTCAATCAACAGACAATGTCTCTGCCACAGGACAGTGCCACTTGAGAGTCAGCATGCAGACTTGACGGCAATCGAACCGGCCACTTCCACACTCCTTGCCAGTCATTCCGGCAAATACTCTCTCTTCAGCGTGAACTCTGATCGCCGGCGTGCCGGGACTTGCGTCAGATCGACCGTTGATTTGGATTCTAAATACTGGAGGTTTCTTTACAACAAGGCGATGGGCTGCATTGTCCGGATGTGATGTCCCGATGTGATGTCCGGATATCCAGGCGATGGGCTGTATTGTCGCGGTGTGATGTCCGATACCCGGGCGATGTGATGTATTGTCCGGGTGTGATGTCCGGATACCCGGGCGATAGAATGTATTGTCCGGATGTGATGTCCGGATACCCGGGCGATGGGCTGTATTGCCGCGGGTGTGATGTCAAGATACCCGGGCGATGGGCTGTATTGCCGCGAGTGTGATGTCCGGATACCCGGGCGATGGGCTGTATTGTCGCGGGTGTGATGTCCGGATACCCGGGCGATGGACTGTATTGTCGCGGTGTGATGTCCGGATACCCGTGCAGGTAGGCTAGGGGACCGTTATATGATTGAAGACACAATGCTGGGGGTGTAAGATGTTCTGGTGTTTGGGGTATATTTCCAGAAAGAAGCAGGACTTGGACATGGTAGAGAATTAACAAGTCAAGACCCCGTGCTTTCCATATTTATATTACATCGGGGTGTAATTCACTCCTGCCACTAGCACGCAGGTTACAAAATCTGCTATTAAAACTCCAGACAATCACATTTGTTAATCCCAACTGTCGGGAATGGGTTATCGTTATTCCCAATTTTTGGAACTGACAAGTCGTTATTCCCAACAGCGCGAAATGTACTTTTACTATTCCCAACAGCGCGAAATGTACTTTTACTATTCCCAACAGCGCGAAATGTACTTTTACTATTCCCAACAGCGCGAAATGTACTTTTACTATTTCCAACAGCGCGGAATGTACGGTTGTTTTTCCCCATCACACAATGTTCTTGTACTCAACTGTCCCAAATGTGCTGCTGTTATTCCAGACAGTACGGAATTTAGTCTTGTAATTCCTGACATCCCGGGATGTACTGTAGTTATTCCTGACATCCAGGAATGTACTGTAGTTGTTCCTGACATCCAGGAATGTACTGTAGTTGTTCCTGACATCCAGGAATGTACTGTAGCTATTCCTGACATCCAGGAATGTACTGTAGTTGTTCCTGATATCCAAGAATGTACTGTAGTTATTCCTGACATCCAGGAATGTACTGTAGTTATTCCTGACATCCAGGAATGTACTGTAGTTATTCCTGACATCCAGGAATGTACTGTAGTTATTCCTGACATCCAGGAATGTACTGTAGTTATTCCTTGACATCCAGGAATGTACTGTAGTTATCCTTGACATCCAGGAATGTACTGTAGTTATTCCTGACATCCAGGAATGTACTGTAGTTATTCCTGACATCCAGGAATGTACTGTAGTTATTCCTGGCATCCCGGAATGTACTGTAGTTATCCTTGACATCCAGGAATGTACTGTAATTATCCTTGACATCTAGGAATGTACTGTCGTTATCCCTGACATCCAGGAATGTACTGTAGATATTCCTGACATCCAGGAATGTACTGTAGTCATTCTGGTCATCCCGGAATGTATTGCAGTTATTCCTGGCATCCGGGAATCCAGCAACGAGACGAATGACTTTAACTTGACGTCTCTTACACCTGTTGATGTAATTATGGTGATTTGTCGTCTCTTACACCGGCTGATGTAATTATGGTGACTTGTCGTCTCTTACACCGGTTGATGTAATTATGGTGCCTTGTTGTCCCTTACACCGGTTCATGTAATTATGGTGACTTTGTCGCCTCTTACACAGATTGATGTAATTATTGTGACTTTGTCGTCTCTTACACCGGTTGATGTAATTATGGTGACTTGTTGTCCCTTACACCGCTTCATGTTATTATGGTGACTTTGTCATCTGTTACACCGGTTGATGTAATTATGGTGACTTTGTCATCTGTTACACCGGTTGATGTAATTATGGTGACTTTTTCCTACTTCACCGATTGATGGACTCATTGTAATTTTATCATTTCCTACACCGGCTCTTAGACTCGGGAGATTTTGTCACCTGTTTAGTCGTTTAGTAGTTGGATCAACATCACGGCACACGGTTTAACCCATAAGTGCTCCGTTTTCCTCCTAACTCAAATCTGAGTCTGGAGAAACTCAGCTCAATGCACGAACTCCTTTGCATCGGCGAGGATCCTGAAATACTTTTGGTAGATTTTTAACTCGAAATTTTGCCCGGGCAGCGCCGTTAGGCTACTCTTTTTCGATTTCCAACTGCCAAGGGATTTTTTACGTGCTCAACAATACACACGGGCGCCCGATCTCACTACCCAGAGACCGGGGGAAATTTTATTACTGGAAGTCCAGGTGGATGTTTTAAATAAATCCCGGCCCTCACCGGGGCCTGAACCCGGCACCTCCAGTACTCGAGGCGAACACCATACCTCGAGACCACTCAGCCCCATACCAGTTAATATGTTCGGGGTGACATTATCACTCATTACATCGGCTGGCGAGCCGAGAGATCCTCTAAGTTGCCTCGGGTGCACGAGGCTTCCATGGCGCCGAGATGATAATTAAAAGTCTGAGCGCTGATGAGGTAGACGAGAACCGTTAGAGGGTTTCTATCTCGGGCCCTCGCTGTGGGCAATATCGCCACTCCGGCACATGTCGGGCAAAAACCGCCTGGTTCCCCCAATTAGTTGCTCCAAAGAGGATTCCCGCCATTTTGGACATTTTTTTTACGTCATTTGGACTCAAATGAGAAAACGCTCAAGGCTGTTAATGGCAGAAATTAGGTTACCGGAAGCATACTTCCACGTGTTCAGCGACAAAAACACATATTATAAAAAATGGGGCCTGAAGATGGGTTTTGTCCAAATTCGTTTAGCAGCTTGATGCCTAGAGCTGGAATGTTGAACAGACCAGAGGAAGCGCTAACTGAATAACCGCATTATGTCATATCTACTCACGGTTTGCACATCTCTACCGGAATCTCGAGTTGTCTCGTTACGCGAGATTTGACTGTGAGAATTAGGAGGAAATATTAATTTGTCTTCCGTGTTAGCCGTGTTCTTACTTCTCCGCGTTTCTTTCTCTAACCTAGGGTTGACTGGGCGAGACGACACGTGGAAGTGTTATCAGATAAAATAAGGGATGAGACAGTGATATATGATGAGACAATGACATATCATGATGCGATGACATAGCAAGATATAGGAAGGTAGGATAAGACACAATCTGAGAGTCAAATAATATGATGTGAAATGACATATGCGATGACATAAAAGAAAAAATGGAAAGGTATGATAAGACATGGGAAGACAGCGATATATGATGTCACAACGATGGGATGCTGCAGTGACACCATATGACAACAGATGACATGACATTGGAATATATGACGAAATGTGAGAAGATACGGCACGGTAATGTTCCCACTCTTTATTTATCAGCCTCGATCTCCCTTGCCTGCTGTTCCACTCTCTGTCCTTCTCTCTCACCCTTACACCACATTTCTTACGTCCAAACTCTCTCTCTCTCTCTCTCTCTCTCTCTCTCTCTCTCTCTCTCTCTCTGTGTGTGTACGTGTGTGTGCGTAGTTATGTGTGTGTGTGTGTGTGTGTGTGTGTGTGTGTAACTCATGCTTTTCGTCTCTCCCAACCTCATTCTCCCAATTTCTTTCCTTGTCTCTCATTTGCCCACCCTTTCTTTCTCACATCCACACTCTCTCACACTCTAATTCTTCTTATATCTCGTCCTTACTCTTCCGCTCTCTCTCTCGCTTTCCCCTCTCTCTATCTCTCTCTCTCTCTCTCTCTCTCTCTCTCTCTCTCTCTCTCTCTCTCTCTCTCTCTCTCAGCCATCCATTCCCTTTTCTCTCATCCTTCCTCTCTTATCCCTATGACCGTCACTCTTCTTCTGTACCGGTCCTACTCTCTCATCCTTACTCTCACTCTCACCATCTCCTTCCTTTCCGTCTTCATTCTCTGTTCACTCTTAAGCTTAGTCCTCTCTTATCATCTCTCCTTTTCTCTTTATATTTCTCCCTCCCTCATTCTCTCACACTAATTTTCTCCCATTCTCCCAGCCTCGCTCTCCGCCCAACCTTACCCGGTTCTCCATGCATAGTTTGACATACAATCTACCGCTGATTACCGCCCTTGTTATCTCAACACAAACAACTCGACAAAGTGGCCCTCGTTTCTAAAGCTCGTGTTCATATCCTATCTTTCCAGGGCCTCGTTTGCCTGTTGTATTTGTTCCCACGAGATCAAACAATAAACCGCGCGCTCTCTCTCACTCTAGTTCTCACTCGCCCTCTCTCTCTCTCTCTCTCTCTCTCTCTCTCTCTCTCTCTCTCTCTCTCTCTCTCTCTCTCCCTCTCTGTCAATGTCTCTCTCTCTCACTCTAGTTCTCACTCGCCCTCTCTCTTTCTCTCTCTCTGTCCCTCTCTGTCAATGTGTCTCTCTTTCTCTCTCTCGCTCGCTCTGTCTTCCTCTCCCTCTCACGGTGTGTGTGCGTGTGTGTTTGTGTCTGTGTGTGTGTATGCTGTCCTCGCGTCATTGCAATGTTGACAGTGTGTATGAATGAGAACTAACTTTGGCTCCGACACACCAAAGCCATTGCTGATTACCCAGTGTCAGGCGATCCACGCGTGCGGGCATGTCTGTGTGGGTGGGTGGGAGAGAGAGAGAGAGAGAGAGAGAGAGAGAGAGAGAGAGAGAGAGAGAGAGAGAGAGAGAGAAACTACAATAATGAGTTTGTATTGAATTTTCACGTGTAAGGGTCGTTGCTACAGACCGGGTACCCAACGCCAGCCTCGATTGATTCGACACACCGAGTCGTGGAGTATCTGCCTGCCTTTACTTTCAGTCAGGACGACAGTTCAGGTAGAACAAAACCGGTTACCTAGTCTCGTAAAGTTGTGACCTGATGTAAGTTAGGGAGCACGTTTGTATACTGATCTAGGATCCCCATAACAGGCTTCGCTCCTAGTCTGTCCCTTGTTGCCTACTCTCCATCTCAAACGACAACTAGCATAATCAACATTCCCATATGTATGGTACTTTAAGCTTTTTTGTGTGTGTGCATATCCTTTACAGGACATTGCTGTTAACACCAGCGTCTTTCAGCTGTATGTTGATTTCTTGGCAAGATTACGCTCAGTAGTTTGCCATTGCTTTCTGAGCGGCCGGCTCACATACCCCGTAAGTTATCGATGCGATTCGAACCACCTGCTGATTCTTACCGTCATCACGTTAACCCACGAGAGTATACGAGATTACGGAGAAAAGTCATAACCTCTAAGCCACGAAGCCGGCCCGTTACGCCTACCTTAGGTAATTATAATTGCAATGTTCAAATTTGCTTTAGTCAGTCATGTATTATTGATTATTTTCCATGCGTGTTAATGCATATTGTTTCGTTGTTGTCTAAGATTAGCTTCATAAGTGTATGAATTAAATAATGTATGAGAGGAATAGATCAGAAGGGCAGACTGTCCGACGGGCATGTGTGCCCAATTCTTAATCCTTTGCAAATGCAATTCGTTTGTTCATTCGATTCTTCCCTAATCCCTTCCCCGGCTCCTCTCTTATTCGTATATCCCAATTTCCTACTCTCTCTCTCTCTCTCTCTCTCTCTCGCTCTCTCTCTCTCTCTCTCTCTCTCTCTCTCTCTCTCTCTCTCTCTCGCTCTGGCTTTGTCTGTGTGTGTGTGTGTGTGTTTTTTTTGTTTTGTGTTTTTTTGTTATTCTACTTTTCCTGTCCCTGCCTCTCTTTTATCACTCTCATGTCATTTCCCTTTGTTTTATACTTCTGTCCTTTACCCATTTCCCCTCTTTCCCTCCCGTTATTTCCTTTTTCCAGTTATCCATCTTTACCCACTCTCTTTCTTGCGCTCTCTCTCTCTCTCTCTATATATATATATATATGTCTCTCTCTCTCTCTCTCTCTCTCTCTCTCTCTCTCTCTCTCTCATCAACTTTCCTTCTCCTCTTCCAAATCATTCTTCTTCTTTCTCACTCTCTTGGCGTCCCCTTCCTCTATCTTCCCTCTATCCTTCCACAGCTCTCTTCCTTCTGTCCCTTTCGCTTGCATTCATTATCATTTTCCACTGCCTCCTCCTCCCCACCCATACCGCGCGGAGGGCCAGTCACATGATGATAGTGTATGCGTTTGCTTGTGTGTGAGTGCGTTTGTAAATGTGCGTTTTTTGTGAGTGTGTGTGTATGTGTGTGTGTGTGTTAGTGTGTGTGAGTTTGTATATGGTCGTGTGATTTTGTGTGTGAGTGGGATTGAGTGCGTGAGTGTGTCTATCTGTGGGGGTGTGTGTCTGTTTCGCTCAGTATTTGTGTGTAAGTGTGTGTGTGTGTGTGTGTGTTTGTGTGTAAGTGTGTGTGCCATGTCAAGCGGTCCTACGATATAATAAGAATACGTTGACGGGCCGGCTGGTAGGTTGATTAGCTGGTTGGTTGGTTGGTTGGTTGGTTGGTTGGTTGGATAGGTGGGTGGTTGGTTGGTAATTGGTAGGTAGGTTGGTTGGTTGGTTGGTTGGTTGATATATTGGGTGGTGAATGCTTTACGTGAGGTATTCAGTCCGATGTATCGCCGTTGAGATGGTTGAGACATGTTCAGGCTGGCGTCGACCTCAGTGAGGTTGGTGTAGAGTCTGACCCCCCGACCCGCTGCCGAAATACCATCTACACGGGCACAAAGCTGCAGAGCGCTCCTTCCCCATTCCCAGATCAACATCCAGGGGGTGAGCAAGACTGGCATCTTCACATCACAGGTTATGATTCAGTACAGCACACAATGACCGGCTGGCATTAGGGACAGATTGATCAGTACAGCACACAATGACCGGCTGGCATTGGGGACAGATTGGTCAGTACAGCACACAATGACCGGCTGGCATTAGGGACAGATTGGTTATGTTTCCTTCACGGAGTTAAGGGAATCTGTTGTCACGACAGACCTCGATCCATGGATGTAAGAGTGGCAATGTCAGATCAGGACAGACTTCACCCAAGGATGTAAGAGTTAAGATGTCAGATCAGGAAAGACTTTAACCCATGGTAGTAAGAGTTAAGATGTCAGACCAGGAAAGACGTCTGTTTTATTAACTCTCCTGGGCCAGACCAGAGGAAATCCTTCAGACAAGAACAGTCGTGGCTATGACTAACATCTTCTCACAATTAGTACCACCATATTGGCATGACAACCAGTCTTCCCAGCATGCATCGATTGATCATACTTGTGACCTAATTACATCCCTCGCCACTGCCTCGGTGCCTTACAAGGCTGCGCCGGCATCTCCGTGCCTGTTCTATAAATCGGTATTTTTGTTACCGGAATGTGGAAGTTTGGACTGTTTATGTGGACAGGAGCCGCGCGGGTCGAGTGGTTAGACTGCCTGCTTACTGACGTGGGGCTAAATCCCCAGCAATGGCGGGATACGAGTTTCCTTATAGTGAGGCTCTAAGGTCATCCCAGCCTCGTGAAATGTCATAGTTTATGGTTATGGTGTCTTTCACGTCGTGAGGCGTGCAGTGTGATAGTATATGGTGTCTTTCACGTCGTGAGGCGTGTGGTGTGATAGTATATGGTGTCTTTCACGTCGTGAGGCGTGTAGTGTGATAGTATATGGTGTCTTTCACGTCGTGAGGAGTGCAGTTTAATAGTATATGGTGTCTTTCACGTCGTGAGGCGTGTAGTGTGATAGTATATGGTGTCTTTCACGTCGTGAGGAGTGCAGTGTGATAGTATATGGTGTCTTTCACGTCGTGAGGAGTGCAGTGTGATAGTATATGGTGTCTTTCACGTCGTGAGGAGTGCAGTGTGATAGTATATGGTGTCTTTCACGTCGTGAGGCGTGCAGTGTGATAGTATATGGTGTCTTTCACGTCGTGAGGAGTGCAGTGTGATAGTATATGGTGTCTTTCACGTCGTGAGGCGTGCAGTGTGATAGTATATGGTGTCTTTCACGTCGTGAGGAGTGCAGTGTGATAGTATATGGTGTCTTTCACGTCGTGAGGAGTGCAGTGTGATAGTATATGGTGTCTTTCACGTCGTGAGGCGTGCAGTGTGATAGTATATGGTGTCTTTCACGTCGTGAGGCGTGCAGTGTGATAGTATATGGTGTCTTTCACGTCGTGAGGCGTGCAGTGTGATAGTATATGGTGTCTTTCACGTCGTGAGGAGTGCAGTGTGATAGTATATGGTGTCTTTCACGTCGTGAGGCGTGCAGTGTGATAGTATATGGTGTCTTTCACGTCGTGAGGAGTGCAGTGTGATAGTATATGGTGTCTTTCACGTCGTGAGGAGTGCAGTGTGATAGTATATGGTGTCTTTCACGTCGTGAGGTGTGCAGTGTGATAGTATATGGTGTCTTTCACGTCGTGAGGCGTGCAGTTTGATAGTATATGGTGTCTTTCACGTCGTGAGGAGTGCAGTGTGATAGTATATGGTGTCTTTCACGTCGTGAGGAGTGCAGTGTGATAGTATATGGTGTCTTTCACGTCGTGAGGCGTGCAGTGTGATAGTATATGGTGTCTTTCACGTCGTGAGGCGTGCAGTGTGATAGTATATGGTGTCTTTCACGTCGTGAGGCGTGCAGTGTGATAGTATATGGTGTCTTTCACGTCGTGAGGCGTGCAGTGTGATAGTATATGGTGTCTTTCACGTCGTGAGGCGTGCAGTGTGATAGTATATGGTGTCTTTCACGTCGTGAGGAGTGCAGTGTGATAGTATATGGTGTCTTTCACGTCGTGAGGCGTGCAGTGTGATAGTATATGGTGTCTTTCACGTCGTGAGGCGTGCAGTGTGATAGTATATGGTGTCTTTCACGTCGTGAGGCGTGCAGTGTGATAGTATATGGTGTCTTTCACGTCGTGAGGCGTGCAGTGTGATAGTATATGGTGTCTGTCACGTCGTGAGGCGTGTAGTGTGATAGTATATGGTGTCTTTCACGTCGTAAAGCGTGCAGTGTGATAGTAGAGTAAGGGTCCAACACTTTCTTCTTTCACTTTGACATTCGATGAGTGGTGTCGCTACTCTTTTGTGGTTTTATGTCATTACTACTGTCCACACTACTTCTTTATTAATTCATGGCCGTCTGACATTCTCACACACAGTGATACACTCACAAAACACTCACAGCACACACAACCACAACACACACACACACACACACACACACACACACACGGAAAGATAGCATTTGTTTTCCCCGCATTTCCACCCTGTTTTAGGATATTGCGGTCAACACCAGCATCTTTCAGCTGTATGTTGATTCCCAGGCTAGATTACGCTCATCAGCACGCCACGACTTTTTGAGCGACCGACTCCATACTCTCATAAGTCACTGGCGCGACTCGAACCACTTCTAATTCTCGTGCGCTCACGTCAACCACGAAAGTATTCGGGGTTAACGGAGAAAGCTACTAACCTCTCGGCCAGGGAGAGCCGTCATGGAGAGATGGCATAATGTAATAAATGCTCTACCGCTGCTGGAAGATTCACCTCGGAGTTGTAGCTGTGAAATCGTGAAGAAGTGTGCGGTGAGTCAGTGGGAGAGTCGGCTCTTGTTTGCATGGACTCTCGGTTCCATCCCAGACTGTTTGCATATCGGCTTGATCTTAATTAATCATATCAACATACGGACGCGCGGGTGTGTGTAAGAATGTTGGTCAGCGCGGGCGTTCGTTGTTCTAGTGCGTACGCACATGCGGTCTCGGATTAGAAACAATCGCTGAACTGGGACAGCAGCCGAGGATTAAATGTCTGCAGGTATTGAAGTGAACTGACAGACAGGGCAATTTAATCATGCTTTTGGTTAACTTTCTCTGAGCAAATCTATGGCTCTCTTTGTGGCTAGCTCTGTCTGGCTCTCTCACGTACACTCACACACACCACACACACGTAGACGCACACACACACACTCACACACACACACACACACACACACGCCACGGAGACAGGGGAAGTAATCCTCTGAAGGTGATTAGAGTTGCCGGTCCTGTTGAATGTATGTTTTTTCAGATTCAACAGAGCGCGTCTCTAACGTTGTTGTGTCCCAGATGTGGGTGAATTATGGCAATCAGTTGGTGGTATTGTTGGATGTTGTAACAACTGTGTGATTTCTGTCATATCACCATCATCATCATGATCGCCACTGTCATATTCGTATCCGTTTTCTTCTTCTTCTTCTTTTCCCACCTCCCCTCTTCTTCTTCTTCTTCTTCTTCTTCTTCTTCTTCTTCTTCTTCTTCTTCTTCTTCTTCTTCTTCTTCTTCTTCTTCTTCACCCCGCCCCACGCCTCTGCTTTTAGTTCTTCCCTCTTCCTTCTCCCCTCTCTTCTTCTTCTTCTTCTTCTTCTTCTTCTTCTTCTTCTTCTTCTTCTTCTTCTTCTTCTTCTTCTTCCTCCTCCTACTCCCCCTCCCACCCCCTCTTCTTCTTCTTCTTCCCATTATCCTCTTCCTTCTCCTCTTCCTCTACCTCTACTTGTAACTGGTCTGGAGCAGGGCAATCACGACACCCCAGCCTCCATGTCGACTCATCATTCAACCAGAGTTTATAATATTGCTTGTTGCCCAACTATTTCGCTCAACAACACGATGCTTTGACTCTTGATGATTTTTTTTTTATATATCTGAGGTTTCACGGTTTGTTCACAGTTCACAGTGCATTATTTCCCCCATTTATCTCTGAGGCTTCATTCTTCACAATTCACAGTGCATTATTTCCCCCGTTTTCAAAACTATTCTGAAGCCATTCGTGATCACAAGGGGACAGTTAACAGACGACCAGGGCAACAAGAATCGTCCGGAATTATCGTGCATACTAGTCAGTTGTCTGTTAATTCTATCGACTGCCTTCAGAATTCTATCCCACTGTCCTTATGATTCTCGACTGCTCCATAATTTTTTCCCCGACTGCCTCAGAATTCCACCCCTGTGCCCTCATAATTCTACCCGACTGTCCCCAGAATTATCCCTGTCCTCCCACATAATTTTACCCGAATTCCCTCAGAATTCTAGCAGAAAACTCTCATGATACTACTGAAAGGCTTTAGAAGTTAAACCCTAACTGTTCCTAAATTTCTACCTTAATGCTCTAAGAATTCCACCTGAATGCTCTCAAAATTCCATCTGAATGACCTCTGTATCTTACCTGAATGTCCTCAAATTCTACCTGGTTGCCGTCACATTTCACCTGTCACAAATCCGCACTCTGCGCTGTGGTGAATCCATCTTACTTCCCTACCACACTGCGCATGCACGTGTGTAGCCTGTCTACCGGTTCCGCTGCTGTCCGGGATCCTCCACGTGCTATCATTCCCTAATTAAAATGTATATCATTGTCTCGTTCCTTCCCCTCCATTGGCCCGGAAGTTGAATTCTGTGACTGTCTTGTATTCCGATAAATCCGGAACCAGATAGTTGTAGCTAATTGATGACTTTTGTCCAATCTCGTGTCGCATGCACATTTGGGATGTACTTAAATTATTGCCCCACTGTAACGTCTGGGATTCACTTAATGCCAATTGTTCAACTGCAGAGCATGGAATTTAAAAGTAACGAGCGTTTGCGTGAGTGCTTCTCGCTTTTCTGACCTGGTCCTACCTATATAGTCTAGAAGGGTTATCTGTGGCCGAGAAGGTTCAATCCCTCTGCCTTGTGCTCTAAAGGTGGTAGGCTCATGTTCGCGCTTAGTCATTCGAATCAGAGGTGCAGTTTTGTCGGACACCACCACCACCACCCCCCCCCCCCCCGGGAAATGGACTGCGGGGCTGGGGAGTTCGTGCGCTGTGGATGCTTTCCACGGTTGGAGGGGGGGGGGGGGGGGTTGCTGCTCTGTGGACAGATGGGGTCAAACCTGGTGTAACGAAGTCCAGACTCTTGCCTTCCATGCATTGAAGTGTGTACAGGCCGTGGCGGTGGTGTCGCTGGTGGCGCGGCAAGCGCTGGAGGCTAGGTTGTGAGCGGTGTCGGTTTGTCTGCCAACTGTGTCATGTGGACATCCAGAAGTCAATAGTTAAAAAGTTAACTAGTAAATATGTCAGGAGTCTCTGTGGCGAAGTGGGCAAGCCGTTTGACTAGGGCTCCGAAGGTTGTGGGTTCGATTCCGGGCCGCGTCCTTCGGTTCAGAAAGAAAAAAGCAAAACAGCAGCGGCTGCAGCAGGATATAACAATATGAATTGGAAACAAATAAGTATATTAAGCTCCTGCGAGAAGAAATGTACGAAACATCAACACTCCGTCGGTTTCTACGGTTCACAAGTTAAATTTTTCGGAGACTCCTGTGGGTCGTCGCTAGGGCTTCGGAGTTCGTGCTTGGTACAACGTTTTCTGCGCTGCATAAAGAGACCGAGCCATATGGGATAAAACAAGGTGCAATGAAGTCGACCCTGTCGACCTTTAAGCGGCTTTTTTAAATTAGTAAATATATTGCAGATTAGAAATCAGACTACAGTACAGACACACATGGGGAGCTACGCTATCTTAGTGAGCATAGGAGAAATCAGACTTCAGTACACACACACACACACACACACACACACACACACACACACACACACAGAGCCGCGCTATTCTAGTGGCCAGACGCAGGTCAGGGGTAGAGGGTTTGACCCGGGCTCTGGCAGATTGGACTGTGTAACCTTGACCCGGGCCCTGGCAGATTCGACTGTGTAACCTTGACCCGGGCCCTGGCAGATTGGACTGTAACCTTGACCCGGGCTCTGGCAGACTGGACTGTGTAACCTTGACCCGGGCCCAGGCAGATTGGACTGTGTAACCTTGACCCGGGCTCTGGCAGACTGGACTGTGTAACCTTGACCAGGGCCCAGGCAGATTGGACTGTGTAACCTTGACCTGAACTCCCGAGTGGACCCGGCCTACAACAGGTACCAAGGCATGTCTGGGGCAGTCAAGGAGACTGAGCACCTCATGCACCGGCCGCCGGGTGGTCAACACAAACATGGATCTGGCGCCGTGTGCCCACGGTGACTGTAGACGTGCAACAGGGTCCTTCACATTGTTTTAACTAGTTCACTTATCCACAGCTCCATATCTTCATTTATCCACATATCCACAGCTTCACATATACACTGCTCCACAAATCCACAACTCCATATATATATATATATATATATATATATATATATATATATATATATATATATATATATATATATATATATATATATATATATATATATTTATATATATATATATATATATATATATATATATATATATATATATATATATATATATATATAACAACGCCATATCCATATATCCACAGATCCGCATATCCACAGATCCACATATCCACAGCTCCACAGCTCCACATATCCACAGTTCCACAACTCCGCAGATCCACATATCTACAGCTCCACATATCAACAGGTACACAGCTCCATATATCTATAGCTCCACATATCCACAGCTGCACAGCTGCACAGATTCTCCACCCACTGACCCTGTTATTGCGGTGTTTTCCCCAGGCACTCAAGCATGCAACTTCCCAGACAAGTGGCGGGGCACGTGGTTTCAGAACGGACTAGGCGACGTGGAGATCCGAACCCACTCCATCTCTCATCTTGGATACTGCAAGAGTTTTGACGGCCACAATAAATATTTGCTGCTCAATAGGTAAATCATCTGCCTGCCTGCCTGCCTGTCTGTCTGCCTGTCTGTCTGTCTGCCTGCCTGCCCGCCTGTCTGTCTGTCTGTCTGTCTGTCTGCCTGTCTGTCTGTCTGTCTGTCTGTCTGCCTGCCTGTCTGTAAGTCTGTCTGTCTGTCTGTCTGTCTGTCTATCTGTCTGTCTGTCTGTCTGTCTGTCTGTCTGCCTGCTATCATTTTCTTTGCTTCTACGAGTGTCCATCATTTCTTGTGAATAAATTCTTATGCTGCTTCAATGGCAAATGAAATTGTTGTGTAGTCCATATATCACTGTAATTCATATATCACACTGTAGTTCATATATCACACTGTAGTTCATATATCACACTGTAGTTCATATATCACTGTGGTTCATATATCACTGTAGTTCATATATCACACTGTAGTTCATATATAACTGTAGTTCATATATCACTGTAGTTCATATATCACACTGTAGTTCATATATCACTGTAGTTCATATATCACACTGTAGTTCATATATCACTGTAGTTCATATATCACACTGTAGTTCATATATCACACTGTAGTTCATATATCACACTGTAGTTCATATATCACTGTAGTTCATATATCACTGTAGTTCATATATCACACTGTAGTTCATATATCACTGTAGTTCATATATCACTGTAGTTCATATATCACACTGTAGTTCATATATCACTGTAGTTCATATATCACACTGTAGTTCATATATCACTGTAGTTCATATATCACACTGTAGTTCATATATCACACTGTAGTCCATATATCACTGTAGTTCATATATCACACTGTAGTTCATATATCACACTGTAGTTCATATATCACACTGTAGTTCATATATCACTGTAGTTCATATATCACTGTAGTTCATATATCACACTGTAGTTCATATATCACTGTATTTCATATATCACACTGTAGTTCATATATCACTGTAGTTCATATATCACACTGTAGCTCATATATCACACTGTAGTTCATATATCACACTGTAGTTCATATATCACACTGTAGTTCATATATCACACTGTAGCTCATATATCACACTGTAGTTCATATATCACACTGTAGTTCATATATCACACTGTAGCTCATATATCACACTGTAGTTCAAATATCACACTGTAGTTCATATATCACACTGTAGTTCATATATCACACTGTAGCTCATATATCACATTGTAGTTCATATATCACACTGTAGTTCATATATCACACTGTAGCTCATATATCACACTGTAGTTCATATATCACACACTCCCCCGATGTGTCTCCACCTTGACGTGGTGGGGGAGCTTGCGTGTCCCATCGACCCCATTTGCTTGCTGATGGATGAAAAACTACATATCGGACAGCTTATGGGATTGGGACCAGACTAAGAGAGACACAACCTGCTGCTCTGCAGGTGAGACTGAGGATAGCAGTCTAAAATTTAAATCAGGTGCACGAAGGCAGAAGTTCTTGGTCCGGACAAAACACTAAAGGCTCCCTGTCGAGGGCTGTGGCTGAACGCCTCTAAGCCACAAACCCTCGGACCTGAGAGCCGGGCCGATAGCCACCTTTCGAAAAATAAAGGCGTGATACTGAGCAAGCTACATGCTCAGGTCTGATAGCAAGTTCGAAGGCTCTCAGCTGGGGGATATGAGAGATTCCCGGATGAGAGGGCCAGGCCGTTTCTCGTTCACGTTGCACGAAGGTAAGGTGCTGAGCCGGCAGCACAAGTAGCCTACCTCGTGAGCGAGTACAAAAAGTCAAAAAAGTGCCCCAGTCGAAGAAAACGGCTGCGAAAACTGTATCTAACTCATAGAGAGTGTAGACAAAAGTGGAAGAACGTCCCAATGACGCAAAATGGAACGCACGGCGAGCGAACCTATTGCGTGGTCCGAAGTCAAAAGCAAAAGCTTACCGAGTTGGTGTCGCTTGCAGTCTGACCGTCCCTGGTGTGTGCTTGAGCGATCAGTGGCAAACGAGTTGCCCAACACATGGAAGTGAGGAACTAAAGCAGCCATGAGCAGGACGTGGCAACTCCTCGGGTGAGCCCAGTCACAGAGCAATATGTGCCGGCTCTGCAATTATGGAAGCCTCCTTGGATAGCGAGGGAATGCTCATGGTCTGCCCCTGCCTTCCCTTGAGGGCCGACCACGATGTCGTTCATCGTTCTATCTTGACCAGCTGAGATGTTAGCGACATCACAACAGTCCAACGTGCCTCGAAACCAGAGGAAGGCTAACCTCATTAAAAAATGCCCGCTGAAGTCGGAAGTGTCGTCCTACGGGTGGCAAACTAAAAATTGACACTACGCAATTACGTCCGAGTGAAATGTCTCGTCCGAATGTCTCCCGTGCTAGGAACAGCTCTGACTACCTAGTTTCCGAATGCCGCTCTTGTTCGGAACAGCTCTGACTGGGTAGTTTTCCGAATGTCTGTTGTGCCTGGAAAAGCTCTGATGGGCGCAACGACAAGCACATGTCCGAAAACTCGCTGAGTGGATGCCGTCTGCAAACCTGTCTGGTTTGTGCGGGAATGACCCGGGGAAACGAAATGACCAATATATTGAAGTGAGGATTTAAAGCAGCCATGAGCAGGACGTGACGATCTCCCTCGGTGAGCCCAGATCCAGGGCGTTATGTGTCGGCCCTGCAACTATGGAAGCAACCTTGGATGGCGGAAAATGCTATGGACTGTCCCTGCCTTCCTTTGAGGGATAACCGTTGTCCTCGACCGTTCAACCTTGGCCAGCATGGTTGCAGATGGCACTACAAAAGTGAGAGTCTCCCGGGAATGCTACCTGGTCAAAAAAGCACTCTAAAGTCGATGTGTTGGCCTACGGGTTTCGGCCCAAGGGCGCATAACAGACACACCGCAATCACATCTGAAAAAACACTCCAGATGAACGAAAAGAAGAAGAAGACATATCACACTGTAGTTCATATATCACACTGTAGTTCATATATCACACTGTAGCTCATATATCACACTGTAGTTCATATATCACACTGTAGTTCATATATCACATTGTAGTTCATATATCATACTGTAGTCCATACATGACACTGTAGTTAATATATCACACTGTAGTTAATATATCACACTGTAGTTCATATATCACACTGTAGTTCATATATCACATTGTAGTTCATATATCACTGTAGCTCATATATCACACTGTAGTTCATATATCACACTGTAGCTCATATATCATACTGTAGTCCATACATGACACTGTAGTTAATATATCACACTGTAGTTAATATATCACACTGTAGTTAATATATCACACTGCAGTTAATATATCACACTGTAGATAATATATCACACTGTAGTTAATATATCACACTGTAGTTAATATATCACACTGTAGTTAATATACCACACTGTAGTTCATACATCACACTGTAGTTAATATATCACACTGCAGTTCATATATCACTGTATCTCATATATCACACTGTAGTTCATATATCACACTGTAGTTCATATATCACACTGTAGTTCATATATCACACTGTAGTTCATATATCACACTGTAGTTCATATATCATACTGTAGTTCATATATCACACTGTAGTTCATATATCACACTGTAGTTCATATATCATACTGTAGTCCATACATGACACTGTAGTTCATATATCACATTGTAGTTCATATATCACACTGTATCTCATATATCACACTGTAGTTCATATATGACACTGTAGTTCATATATCACACTGTAGTTCATATATCACACTGTAGTTCATATATCACACTGTAGTTCATATATTACACTGTAGTTCATACATCACGCTGTAGCTCATATATCACACTGTAGTTCATATATCATTCTGTAGCTCATATATCACACTGTAGCTTATATATCATACTATAGTTCATATATCACACTGTAGTTCATATATCATTGTAGTTCATATATCACACTGTAGTTCATATATCACATTGTAGTTCATATATCACACTGTAGCTCATATATCACACTGTAGTTCATATATCATACTGTAGTCCATACATGACACTGTAGTTAATATATCACACTGTAGTTAATATATCACACTGCAGTTCATACATCACACTGTAGTTAATATATCACACTGCAGTTCATATATCACTGTATCTCATATATCACACTGTAGTTCATATATCACACTGTAGTTCATATATCACACTGTAGTTAATATATCACACTGTAGTTCATATATCACACTGTAGTTCATATATCATTCTGTAGCTCATATATCACACTGTAGCTTATATATCACATTGTAGTTCATATATCACACTGTAGCTCATATATCACTGTAGCTCATATATCACACTGTAGTTCACATATCACATTGTAGCTCATATAACACACTGTAGTTCATATATCACACTGTAGTTCATATATCACATTGTAGTTCATATATCACTGTAGCTCATATATCACACTGTAGTTCATATATCACACTGTAGCTCATATATCACACTGTAGTTCATATATCACACTGTAGTTCATATATCACATTGTAGTTTATATATCATATTGTAGTTCATATATCACATTGTAGTTCATATATCACACTGTAGCTCATATATCACTGTAGCTCATATATCACACTGTAGCTCATATATCACACTGTAGCTCAGATATCACACTGTAGATCATACATCACACTGTAGTTCATACATCACACTGTAGTTCATATATCACATTGTAGTTCATATATCATATTGTAGTTCATATATCACACTGTAGTTCATACATCACACTGTAGTTCATATATCACATTGTAGTTCATATATCACACTGTAGCTCATATATCACATTGTAGTTCATATATCACACTGTAGCTCATATATCACACTTTAGCTCATATATCACACTATAGTTCATATATCACTGTAGCTCATATATCACACTGTAGTTCATATATCACACTGTAGTTCATATATCACACTGTAGCTCATATATCACTGTAGCTCATATATCACACTGTATTTCATATATCACACTGTAGTTCATATATCAAACTGTAGCTCATATATCACATTGTAGTTCATATATCACACTGTAGCTCGTATATCACTGTAGTTCATATATCACACTGTAGTTCATATATCACACTGTATCTCATATATCACATTGTAGTTCATATATCATACTGTAGCTCATATATCACTGTAGTTCATATATCACACTGTAGTTCATATATCACATTGTAGTTCATATATCACACTGTAGTTCATATATCACACTGTAGCTCATATATCACACTGTAGTTCATATATCACTGTAGTTCATATATCACACTGTAGTTCATATATCACTGTAGTTCATATAGCACTGTAGTTCATATATAGCACTGTAGTTCTTATATCACACTGTAGTTCATATATCACTGTAGTTCATATATCACACTGTAGTTCATATATCACACTGTAGTTCGTATATCACACTGTAGTTCATATATCACACTGTAGTCCATATATCACACTGTAGTCCATATATCACACTGTAGTCTATATATCACACTGTAGTCCATATATCACACTGTAGTTCATATATCACTGTAATCCTGTCAAGGTGCTATCTGGCAACACACACACCAAGATCACACGTTGCACGTGCTACACGTGGATCAGTTTTGCAACAATAACCTGGCGCAAGGTTATCAAACCAATGATATCACAGGCGGAAGTGCCTCCGCGCAATGATATCTGCGTCTCTGGTGGCCTTGTGGGGCGGACAATATGGCGTTTCGGGAGGCTGATCAATGAAGCAGGCACGACTCCGCCGGTGAATACTGGTACATCCCTAAACCAGGTCATTACTCAATCCGGCAATTGCCCGTAACCTGGCTGGTGTTGTTTCAGAGTGTCTCCACGCTTGACTGGCGGTGTTGTTAGGGGCATGCTCTCTCTCTCTCTCTCTCTCTCTCCCCCCTCTCCCTCTCTCTCTCTAAGCGTGTGTGTGTGTGTGTGTGTGTGTGTGTGTGTGTGTGTGTGTGTGTGTGGTGTGTGTGTGTGTGTGTGTGTGAAGCGGGGAAAGCCAAAAAGAAATAGAGAAACGGAGAGAAAGAAAGAACGTGTGTGTGTTTGTGAAGGGGAAAAAGACAGGGTGATATATATCCATCCATTCCATCATGTGCCATGCCGGTAAGCGTGGACGGTCATGTTTTGCCATCTCACTCGATCACCAGAGTCGTGGATTAGCTCCGTGTTTCTGTCTCGACCATGCCACGAGGCCAAGTCATCCAGGTATTTACTTCTAGGTCTTCCTCTTGGTCTGTTCCCTTCTATCTTACCAGTTGTCACCAAGTTCTCCAATCCATTTCTTCTCATAACATGCCCAAAAAATTTTGACTGTCTGCGTCTAATATCTCTAATCAGTTTACGATCTTCATTTGTTTCTTGAAGGACTTGTTCATTGGTTTTTCTGTCTGTCCATGGTATTCTTTGCATTTTCCTCAGAAACCACATTTCTACAGCCATCAGATGTTTTTCAGCATGACTGCTCATTGTCCAAGCTTCACATCCACATAAAAGTACAGGTTCTATGTAGCATCTCAACACTCTTTTTCTCGTTTCAATTGACATCTTTTTATTGGTCAGTATGTTTTTCATCTTGCTAAAGGCTACTTTTGCCATGGCGATTCTTGTTCTAATCTCTTCAAAGCATCTCCCATCAGATGTTATGACTGTTCCGAGATAATTGTACCTATTCACTTGTTGAAGAATATTCCCATTTACTTGTATATTACATTGTGGTATTTCGTTCTTCCTAGTAACGACCATAATCTGTGTCTTTTTTACCATTATATATATATATATATATATATATATATATATATATATATATATATATATATATATAGAGAGAGAGAGAGAGAGAGAGAGAGAGAGAGAGAGAGAGAGAGAGAGAGAGATGAAAGAGTGAAAGAGAAGAAGAGCGAGAAGGAGGAGGGGAACAGAAAATGGGAGAGAGAGGGAAGAGAAGAATGAGAAATAAAGAGAGAGAGAGTAGGAAATAGAATGAAGTGTGGACAAAGAATGCGAGAGAAAAGAAGAGAAAGGGTTTAGGGAGGAGAGTGAAACAAAGAGAAGGAGAGAGAAAGATAGAGATGTAGAGAGAGAAGGAGAGAGAGTAGGAGAGAGGGGAGAGAGAACAATCCGTGGGCCATAAATAACAATCCGTGGGCCATAAAGAACAATCCGTGGACCATATAGAACAATTCATTGGCCGTATAGAACAAGTAATTGGCCGTATAGGAAAATTCATTGGTCGTATAGAACAATTCGTTGGCAGTATAGAACAATATATGGGTCGTATAGAACAATATGTGGGCCGTATAGAACAATATGTGGGCCGTATAGAACAATTCGTTGGCCGTATAGAACAATGAGTGGGTCGTATAGGACGATCCGTGGACCGCATAGAACAATCTGTGGGTCGTATAGAACAATCTGTTAGTAGTATAGAACAATGTGTGGGCCGTATGGAACAATATGTGGGCCATATAGAACAATCTGTGGGCCGTATAGAACAATATGTGGGTCGTATAGAACAATATGTGGGTCGTATTGAACAATTTTTTTGGCCGTATAGAACAATGTTTGGGCCGTATAGGACGATCCGTGGACCACATAGAACAATCTGTGGGTAGTATAGAACAATCTGTGGGTCGTATAGAACAATCTGTGTGTCGTATAGAACAATTCGTTGGCCGTATAGAACAATTTGTTGGCCGTATAAAACAATATGTGAACGCAGAAGTCTCCTAGTCTGGACCAATTCGAGCACGGCAGAAGTACACTAGTCTGGGCCAAGTGGCGCACGGCAGAAGTACACTAGTCAGTGGATGCCGGTCCATAAGAACAGAACCTCTGTAGGATCTTCTAGCCCAAAGACCAGCGCCGTGCAGCCGGTTCCTGACCGTTTGATCTGAAATTCGACGAGCTCCTGGCATTGACTGGACTGTGGAGGACGCATATGCAAATCGATTCCTAAGGTGTCGCAGCCGTTGTAAGTGGTCTTCGGTAGTAGTTGTTATTCTGGGTCTTCCACAGCGCTGCCGGTCTGCCACTGAGCCAGTTTCTTAAAATCGCCTCCGAAGGCAACTAATGGAGCTTCTAACTACATTAACTTCTCTGGCTACTACACTTTGTGACTGTCCAGCCTGTAAACGTCCAATGATGATGAGTCGTTCTGTAGTGAGATGATCCATACTTGCGCATTGAATTTTCAGCTGAATGTATTCGAGGAGCGTCAATATTTTATATGCATTCAATAATATGGTCAGATAGTTTTTTGTTCAGTAAGTTCCACGGCATTATCATGAACCTGTCACGAGTTATTGTCAAAAATGTTGTTTTGACTTGACCTCTTTCATTACCTCACGAATCATGAGGTGAGTACAATTCAGGTAACCACGATAAGTTAATGACCAGATGGACACAGTCAACAGGTTGACTGATGTCCAATCAGCGAATATCTTTTATAAAAGTAACACCAAAAATGTTGCGTTTCTTTCTTTCCTTGTTTTTGTTTTTTGAACAGTATAATTTGCCCCATGAACATACTATCTGGCCTTATAAACCTACTACTGGGCCTCTCAAACCTACTAATGTGCCGCATAAACCTGCTAACGTGCCGCATAAACCTACTAATGTGCCGCATAAACCTACTAATGTGCCGCATAAACCTGCTAACGTGCCGCATAAACCTACTAATGGGTCAAATAAACATACAAATGTACCTCATGAACCTACGAATATGCCTCATAAACCTACGAATATGCCTCATAAACCTACTAATGGGTCAAATAAACGTACAAATGTACCTCATAAACCTACGAATATGCCTCATAAACCTACGAATAGACCTCATAAACCTACTAATAGACCTCATAAACCTACTAATGTACCTCATAAACCTACGAATATGCCTCATAAACCTACGAATATGCCTCATAAACCTACGAATAGACCTCATAAACCTACTAATGGACCTCATAAACCTACTAATGGACCTTATACACAGATTTGACAGGCTGCATTGAGCATAGTGACACGCCTCACACATACTAGGTATGTACCGGCATCAAGCTAATGGACAGCCATCCTTCTTTGGGGCCGCGTTAACTGATCACGTGATACACACAATCAACACTGTCCAGATTTAGCCCGATATACCGAGATTTTAACATATCTGCAATGTATTTTCTTTTAACGTGTTTGGCCCCATTTTTACGTCGTTATTCCATTACGTTAAAAGCGTTGTCTTTCTTGTGTGAAAGACATGTCGCCTGATTTAAAAATAAAAAACATTTTCAGCTTAAACATTGGAAAACGTAATGGGCCATGTTTTTTTTTTTTTTTATCTTCATCTTTTGAGGAAAATGTTGCCATTTGTCCCATTAGCAAACAGCGAATCACGTGATCGCCTTATTTGTATGACGTCACCAAACAAGATGGAGCATGTCTGCGTTGGCCAAGCATTACAAATATGCATTTTTGCACGGATAATTTTTATATAAAACAAAGATTCGCCGCTCATATTTTTATATAAAACAAAGATTCGCCGCTCACATTTTTATATAAAACAAAGATTCGCCGCTCACATTTTTATAACAGTGGGTTAGAGTGGTAGCTGTAGGTGGCTGCAGATGTGTTTGTCTACGATGTTGTTGTTGTCTTTGTTGTTATAGCGGTAAACATGTGAAATGTTGCAGATTGGTCAGAGAAACACACACGGCAAGCAACGAATACTGACACTATAAACGTGCATGCATGTGGTCAGGGGCGACTTCAGAGTACTGGCGTAGACAGCTGAGGAGATACAATGCGGTCAATCGTGAATAAGCGTACAGGGAGCCCGGAGTGAATTGGTGGAGGATCTCTGTTCTCATGGGGGATGAAAGACAGGGGGCGGAGGAGGGGGAAAAGAAGAAGAGAAGAGAAGAAAGAAGAACAACGAAGAAAGAAGAAGCAGAAGACCACGTAAAAAAAAAGTTGCTTAAAAGTCGACAGGGTCGACTTCATTGCACCGGGTTTTTATCCGATATGGCTCGGTCTCTTTCCGCAGCGCTGAAAGCGTCGCACAAGGCACGAACTCTGTAGCTCTAGCGACGACCCACAGGAGACTCCGAAACATTTCACTCGTGAACCGAAGGACGCGGCCCGGAATCGAACCCACAGCCTTCGGAGCCCGAGAGAAGCAGAAGAAAGAAGAAGAAAGAGGAAGGTGGACGAAGAAAGAGGAAGAGTCCAGGCATTGTGGTACAACAGTGAGCTTACGAGCCGGTTACTTCACGCTGACAGAGCTGACTGTGCGGTGCGAGCGGAGAATGGAGGGGCAACACAGCTTGAAGCTGGGACAGTGTAGCCACCCGCCCCCCCCCCCCCCCCCCCCTTCCAGCCTGAGACGTGACGGTTATACAGTCAGACTATCGGTCAGGGATGTGGGCGAAGGAGGCCTGGCTTACAACTTCACATGTCACCTGTTTTGGCAACATCGTCTGAAAGAACATCCGAGAACGTGGACGGTGAAGCGGCCAGGAGCCAAGGAGAAAGTCTCATGGAACAAGCGGAGCCACCACTGCAACAGATGGAAGCCAGTAACTTGGCCCATGACTATGTTATAAGGCAGCAGCCTGGTCAGAAGGCTCTCATCATCATCATCATCATCATCATCATCATCATCATCATCCAATGCCTTGTCGGCTTGCGTGGGCGACCATTCCTCACCACAAATTGCTATCTCCGACTGCATGGATCAATTCGTGTGTTGACTCCCTTCCGTGACATGACACAAGACTGTCAAGAATCTTCTTACACTGTCTTCCTCTATCTCTCTTTCCGCAAATCTTTCCGGTTTTCAGGACAGGCTCCAGTATTTGTCTTCCCATAACGCATCAAACAAAAACGATGAATGCTCTTTCTGCTGTTTGTGATCAGTTATATTTGCGACTTAGCCTCCCTCATAATGTCCAGATTGCTCATTTTGGCTGTCAATTAATTTTCAGCATTTTTCTTTAAAACCACATCTACAAGACTTCTATGGATTTTTTGGCCTGTTTACTAAATGTCCAGGATTCGCAGCCGTATGTTAAAACTGGTTCTACATAGAACATAGGCTCCCATACCCGTACCATAATCGAAAGCGGACTGGAGGACTCCCGGAAGCGCAGTGGGCACCAGGATAGAGAAATGTTGTCGAGGTCTCCACACCACAGCCGCGACAACAGTCTCTGGCATCAGGATAGAGAAATGTCCGAGCTCCCCACACCACAGCCAAGCCGCGACAGCAGTAGAGCCAGAAGAGATGCGAGAGGCGCTATACGCAGTGGAAGCAAGGCCAAGAGGAGGAAGTGCGCAACAACATGGGTCTTAACTTGGCGTACAAGGTTTGATATGCAACAGGAGAAAGCCACCTAGGGGCCATGAACTGGATGGGCCCGGTCTAGGAGAAGGTCAAGAGGCTGAGACATTTGTATAAAAGTCTTCTAACAGCCAGAAACCTCCTGTTGTGCTTGTTCCAAGGTGGATTGTCAACAACTACAAGCAATGTCTACACTAGAAACTCTCTAGGTCAGATGTCTACATGTAATGTCTACACCAGAAACTCTCTAGGCCAGATGTCTACATGTAATGTCTACACTATAAACTCTCTAGGCCAGATGTCTACAATAGAAACTCTCTAGACCAGATGTCTACATGTAATATCTACACTAGAAACTCTCTAGGCCAGATGTCTACACTAGAAACTCTAGGTCAGATGTCTGCATGTAATGTCTACAATAGAAACTCTCTATACCAGATGTCTACATGTAATGTCTACACTAGAAACTCTCTAGGCCAGATGTCTACACTAGAAACTCTAGGTCAGATGTCTACATGTAATGTTTACACTAGAAACTCTCTAGGTCAGATGTCTACACGTAATGTCTACAATAGAAACTATCTAGACCACATGTCTACATGTAATGTCTACAATAGAAACTCTCTAAGCCAGATGTCTACACTAGAAACTCTCTAGCCAGATGTCTGCATGTAATGTCTACACTAGAAACTCTCTAGGCCAGATGTCTACACTAGAAACTCTAGGTCAGATGTCTACATGTAATGTTTACACTAGAAACTCTCTAGGTCAGATGTCTACACGTAATGTCTACAATAGAAACTATCTAGACCAGATGTCTACATGTAATGTCTACACTAGAAACTCTCTAGCCAGATGTCTACATGTGATGTCTACACTAGAAACTCTCTAGGCCAGATGTCTACTCTAGAAATTCTAGGTCAGATGTCTACATGTAATGTTTACACTAGCAACTCTCTAGGTCAGATTTCTACACGTAATGTCTACAATAGAAACTATCTAGACCAAATGTCTACATGTTATTTCTACAATAGAAACTCTCTAGGCCAGATGTCTACATGTAATGTCTACAATAGAAACTCTCTAGGCCAGATGTCTACATGTAATGTCTACACTAGAAACTCTCTAGGTCAGATTTCTGTATGTAATGTCTACAATAGATACTCTCTAGGCCAGATGTCTGCATGTAATGTCTACACTAGAACCTCTCTAGGTCAGATTTCTGTATGTAATGTCTACAATAGAAACTCTCTTGGCCATATGTCTACATGTAATGTCTACACTAGAAATTCTAGGTCAGATGTCTACATGTAATGTTTACATTAGAAACTCTCTAGGCCAGATGTCTACATGTAATGTCTACAATAGAAACTCTCTAGGCCACATTTCTGTATGTAATGTCTACACTATGTGTCTACTCTCTAGGCCAGATGTCTACATGTAATGTCTACACTAGAAACTCGCTAGGCCAGATGTCTATATGTAATGTCTACACTAGAAACTCGCTAGGCCAGATGTCTACATGTAATGTCTACACTAGAAACTCGCTAGGCCAGATTGCAGTATGTAAAACATCCAGATATTTACTTATCAGCCTCCCCCTTGTTCTCTTCCGCTCAATCTTGCCAATTGTCACCAAGTTCTATAGTTTACTTTTTTTTCCCATAACGTGCCAACAAATTTTTGACTGTATGCGTGGAATTTCTCCAATCAGTATTTTGTTACGAAAGAGATACATGAATGGAAAATAATAGGGAAACAAAACTCGCTTACACTCAGGAAATAAATGACCGTAGACCCCGAGGTGGACCAAGAAGGCGGTGGAGAGATAAGACCTACAGACCTACAAGCACTTGGAATCAACGACTGGCAAGAGAAGGTCAACCAGAGAGACGAATGAAGACGGATTGTATCTGCAGCAAAGAACCTCAATGGCTCGGAAAGCTGAAGAAGAAGAAGAAGAAGAAGAAGAAGAAGAAGAAGAAGAAGAAGTATATGGTTTAAATTTTCTTCTTGTAGGACTTGCTCATTGGTTTCTCTGCCCATTATATATATATATATATACTTTGTATTTCCCCCAGAAACCAAATGTCCGCAGCCATCAGATGTTTTTCAGCTTTTCTGCTCATTGTCCACACTTCACATCCATACAAAAGTATAGGTTCTATGTAGCACTTCAACACTCTATTTTTCATTGCAATTGACAGCTTTTTTTTTTTGGTCAGTATTTTTTACATAGAACCTTATATAGAACCTGTTTTGCTGTATGGCTGTGAATCTTGGAATGTAAATGAACAAATTAGGAAGAACGTGAAAGCAACAGAGATGTTGTTCCTGAGATCAATGTTACGAATTTCTTGGACTGCCAGAGTAACTAACAACGACTGCCTGAAAGGGCTAATGAAACTAGAAACTATATAAAACAATAAGAAAGAGACAAACAGCTTTCTTTGGTCATGTGATGAGAAGACAGGCATTGGAGAACATCGTGACAACTGGAAAGATCGAGGGGAAGAGAGGCAGAGGTAGACCAAGAGAAATGATGATGGATGGATTAACACGATGACATGAAGAAATATCATCAGCAGAGTTGATCCAGAACACCAAGAACCGAGATCTATGGAGAGTATTGAACGCCTACGCCAGCCGGCATGGCACTTGATGATGATGATGTTTTCCATCTTGCGAAAGGCTGCCTCTGCAATAGCGATTCTTGTTCTAATATCTTTAAGGCATCTCCCATCAGATGTTGTGACTGTTCCGAGATAATTGTACCGATTGGCTTGTGTATCAATATTACTATTTCCCCGTATATTACATTCATAAACTTCAGGTAGCCACAGAACCAGACCGGGTCTCAGAGGGTCCTTTAATCTCTTAGAAATGACCACACGGACCCGTGGTGAAGTGTGGCTACTACATTCATGTCAGTTCGGTGGTCCTAGGTTCAAACCTTTATCGAGATGGGATTATAGTGTCTCCGGGGTCGAATAAGCCTCGTAAATTTAGATCCCAGCATTTTTTTTTGGGGGGGGGGGGGGTGGTTAGGTCATGGGCGTGACCCTGACCATGCCAGCGCTTGTGTACCCGCCTGGTGCAGAAATTATGGGCTTAGCCTGGCATCTTCAATGTGTCAGGTTGGCAGGGAAACGGGGTTGGATTTACAACCGAGCAAAATCTGCCCAGACAAAATAACGACTACAATCTGCGAGGTCGTGAAATCAAAGCAGATCTGTTATCTAATCAAAGATGATTTAAAGAGACCAGGTTCACATGGGACAGTTGTCCCAGTATCCATGCCATATAGCAGCGTTCACAGACCTGCGTACATCATTACGGACATTTGTCACAGCTTCAGTAAACGGCCATTTTGAAATATGAGTTCAGTTCCGGGCCAGATAAGGGACATCACTCTAAGATACCGAAGATACCGTTGATTTGGTTATGGGTGGAAGGTAAGCGGAGATAGCTCCATGGAGACAGGCAGTATCGGCAACACTAGACCCCACCAGGGGCCTGTTTTGGGGGCCTTGTGTTTGTAGGACTCTCTTCTGACTGGCCTATTTCTGTGAATCATCTGGCAGTCACGGCGCCGCATGTCAGACATTGTCTGCATTCTATTCTGTTTATCGTGGAAGATGGAAGTAGTGGGTTAGCGGGTAACTAAGTCGCATTTCTGGATTGTGGTGCTGGATTGACCCCATCCAGCTGGATTAGGGTTAGGGGTTAGGGTTAGGGGTTAGGGTTAGGGGTTAGGGTTAGGGTTAGGGTTAGGGGTTAGGGTTTAGGGGTTAGGGTTTTTTGTCTGCTCCTAACTAATTATACTTTCAGAAATTACCTCTAAGGATTGACCACAATCCTTAGGGCTAGGGTTAGGGGTAAGGGTAGGGTTTTTGTCTTCTCCTAATTATACTCTCTGGATTGACCTCGCTGGATCTTCCCCAATCCAGCTCGTTTTCGGGGTGGGTTGGGTAGGGTTGGGTATCTAGGTCATATGTAAGGGGCCATACATCTAAGAAAAGACATGTTTTTCTAAGAGCAGATAACTGAGTTTGTGTAGCATATTAAAAAACATAAAAAATAAAAATAAAAGACAATCAGAGGCGCGCGGGCGGCTGGCGGAGGAGCGACTGTGACGGATCGGTCGCGTGGAGCTGTCGAATCCAGTATATCAGTGTCTTGTAGTACCCAAGTGGCCGGTCATTGCTGAGTGACCAAGGGCCGGTCAGTGACGAGTGCGGGTGGTGGGAGCTAGGTGGTTCGAACCCTCGAGGCGCACCAGGGTGTCATATGAAAATTGTAATAAGTAAAAAGGTAAATATGGCGTGTATATGAGCTGTAGTGTGTCGTAGTGGCCTATAAAACTATCATGTAGATTACACCTCTTCAAATGAAAACCTTAAAAAAGTAAAGATGGCCTGTAGTAACGGTTGTAAGGGGGCGTGGCTTAGTGTTATTCGTTGTTAAGGAGTAGATGAGCGGAGCATTAGCTAGAGAAGTGCTTCTGAACATATTAAAGGGGTGGGCGAGTGGCGAAGTGGCTAAATGAATGCGTCGGTTCCTTGCTAAGAGACAGAGGAGTTGCTAGATTAAAGGCTCCAGGTCGTTGTCAAGGGGTTGGTGAGTGTAGAAATAGCTAGATAACTGCCTCTGATCCTTGTTAAGAGGTGGGAGAGGGATGGAGTGGTTAGATAATTACGCCCGTTCCTTGGTAAGAGCCAGGGTGATCGAGTGGAGAAGTGGGTAAATATTTGCATGGAGGTCTACCACCGACACATTCAACGCATAATGACGGCGTCAGTAGTCAGAAGACCAAGGATATTTTCATTATATGTCTATTGTAAAGTGGTCGACTGTTTATTATAACGTTGGTTATTATTATCTGTAGTGGATGGGACTTAAATACTATCATAATACCGTTTACAGCTCTTCAAATGAAAACTTTTAAAGTGTAAAGATGGCCGATGGTTATAGTGGGTATGACTTTGTGATATTCATTGTTAAGGGGTGGAGTGAGTGGGTGAGTAATTAGATAAACGCTTCCGACCACTAGCAGCGGTTTCGAATCCCAGTGGGGCGGTCTAGTGGTAGAAGAAATATTGATAATATTTGGTTACTTAGTTGAGATTTCGAGCTCTGGTGTTATTAACCCGGCTATGTTTAGAATAGGAGAGGTGGTGTGCTGGTTGCGGAGTATGGTTAGGTGGTACCCCAGACACTGTGGAAGTGACAGGTTCGAATCTCGGTACTTTGTCGTTGGTAAGATTTCCAGTCAACAACTTGTGGGTGCCTAGTTAACCCGTAGGGGTTAGGGTCGCTTTGTCCGGTCTTATCGCAGCGGCCACAAATCCCACCGCTGATGAAAAACACAGGCAGCAGATTTCACCGTTGCACCTACGAGTCACAAAATATAAGCTAACTTAACATTCAGAATATGACCTCAACAGGTGTTGGCAAAAATCAATACGCATCTTCATAACGGCTAATGCAGGGGATTATCGTCAGAGTAATGACCAAGTCAGGTTAATAATATATCTGATATCTCCGCCATTGCAAAGAGTTCGCGATATTAATAAAGGTTCATATAAAGGTTGGAAGGGGATTAAAAGATTAACAACTATTGTCGGGACATCCAATAAAAATCAATAACACTACCCTCGATTTTTCTCATAATTGCCGATTGGAGATTATGGGCTAGGTGTATGTGTCCTTATGCAGTTAAAACAGGTGGTATGAGTAGGAGATATCACAAACAGTATCAGCATGTGCCACTCTGATCTTAAATATCAGTAGTTCGTTATTCTTGTGACATTGAAAACGCTTGTGGCTTGAAGACAGATGGTGTACTATGTTATTGGGTGGTGTATATAGATTGACCAGTATGTGAAGTTGATAAGGTCACCCCTGTCAGCGCATCGTAGCTGTGTTGTGAATTGTCACCTATTACATCCGGGTGTAAAAATAATCAAACATATTTCACATCAACTCAGACATGCCTCTATGTATCTGTATAGCGACCTTGGCTAGAGTCTACTTTAGGAAAGTATCGTGTCTGTGTATACGGGTTTACCACTGCTTATAGAGGTGTGTAGTATTATTAGAAAGCGGCCGTTATGTCTACATTATCAAAGTATGTTGCCTTACAGAGCTGGTATAGTATCTATGTGTCTGCTACGTTGTATGTTTTGTCATGTTGCCTTGTAATCTTTGGAGGGAGTTTCATGCGGTTGTCTAGTGAATTTAAAACAAAAAAAAACAAACGATGTCTCAGAATCCACAACGCCACTAGCAGTAGATGCTTTTCAACGTGTCTGCTCATTGACCTCGCTTCACAGTCATACTAAAGTACGGGTTCTATGTAGTACTCAAGCACTCTGTGTATTACTCATTACAGTTGTCAACTTTATATTAGTCAGTATGTTTTCCAATTTGCAAAAGACAACCTTCATCACAGCGATTCTTGTTACAAACGCTTTAGAAGCCACCTCCTATCAGACATTTTTTTCTTCTGTCCTTGTAGTCTCTTGGCTACCGTTTCCCCATTTCAAGCTCCATACCTCTACTCGTATGCATTAGTGTGGTAGAAGTAAACCGATAACTCACAAGATAGACGTATATTATCACACTGTATATGAACATGTGGGAAACGGCTACATCCGGGCAAAGAGGGCGTTGTATCTGTCACATGCGTATGGATACAACCGAGACACGTGGTTAAGAGGGATACTACAGAAAAAAAACGGTATTATGTTGGCGATCGAACCAGGGGACCTAATTCGTGATGACCACCATGTACGGGAGTGATTCTGCCCCCTCGTCAACAGGGCGTCGGAGGTTTAAAAGGGTGTTCATTCTCTCGCTTTTCTATTTCCGAGTCATCATAGGGTCACCAAGTAACAGTAAAGAACACGAAACTACTACTACCAAGGCCTTTATACACCACAATGCATTTTCGAATATAATATACACAACTATAATCAAGTCATCACAGTATTCAACTAACCCGTTCTCATAGACATAGAGGAGAGATGTGAGCACCGAGGCCAGTTGGGGGAGGTGTACCTTTTACTTAACATCTATCGGGTCATACACCGACGAGTGTTTAGCTATATTTATCATATAATATTACCCGTGAACACAACAAGCTTCCCCGGATCAGTCTTAGGCTTCTCATATAACATGACATATCACGTACCCGCTGTCCTGACCAGCAAAGTTATCGCTTCTCAGAGCAGACATTTACACTTTCATTAATTCTTCTGCCTGGCCAAAGGGGGTCTTTGCATCTTTCCGCAGAAACCTAGTTCCAATGCTAATATATGTTTTTCAATGTGTCGGCTCATTACCACATTTCACATCCTGACAAAAGTATAGGTTCTATGTTCCACTCCAACAGTCAAATAAGAAAAAATGTTAGCCAAATTATTAAAATGTTGGCCAAATATAGAAATATATCGACCAGACGTATAAAGTATAGTAAAATATGTTAGCCAAACTTATAAAACTCGTGGTCAAAATAAGAAATATCTCAACCAAGCGTATAAGAAATAGGAAAAAATGTTAGCCAAATTATTAAAATGTTGGCCAAATATAGAAATATATCGACCAGACGTATAAATATAGTAAAATTTGTTAGCCAAACTTATAAAACTCGGGGTCAAAATAAGAAATATCTCAACCAAGCGTATAAGAAATAGGAAAAAGGCTAGTCAAACTAATGAAAATGTTGGCCAAATACAGAAATATCTCGACCAACTTATAAAATGTAGGAAAAATTGTTAGCCAAACTGACAAAATTGTTAGCCAAAATAAGAAACGTCTCGGCCAACTTATAAAATGTAGGAAAATTGTTAGCTAAACTGACAAAACAGTTGGTCAAAATAAGTAACGTCTCGACTAACATTATAAAAAGTAGGAAAAATTGTAACCAAATTAATTTAAAAAGGTGACCAAAATAGGAAATATCTCATCCATTCTTATAAAACTTAGGAAAATGTGTTAACCTAATGAGAAAAATATCGCCCAATTGAAGAAAAAAATTACACACAACTTATAAAACTTAGGAAAATGTGTTAACCTAATGAGAAAAATATCGACCAATTGAAGAAAAAAGTTACACAAAACTTATAAAACTTAGGGAAATGTGTTAACCTAATGAGAAAAATATCGCCCAATTGAAGAAAAAAGTTACACAAAACCTATAAAACTTAGGAAAATGTGTTAACCTAATGAGAAAAATATCGACCAATTGAAGAAAAAAGTTACACAAAACTTATAAAACTTAGGGAAGTGTGTTAACCTAATGAGAAAAATATCGCCCAATTGAAGAAAAAAGTTACACAAAACTTATAAAACTTAGGGAAATGTGTTAACCTAATGAGAAAAATATCGCCCAATTGAAGAAAAAAAGTTACACAAAACTGATAAAACTTAGGAAAATGTGTTAACCTAATGAGAAAAATATTGACCAAGTAAAGAAAAACGTACACCAAACTTCTGAAAAGTAAGAAAATTTGTTAACCAAATAGGAAAATTATTGGCCAGGTGGAGAGATATCTCAACCATACTTATGAAAAGGAGGAAAATGTTTTAACATAATGAGAAAATATCGCCCAAGTGAAGAAAAAGTTACACAAAACTTATAAAACTTAGGAAAATGTGTTAACCTAATGAGAAAAATATCGCCCAATTGAAGAAAAACGTACACCAAACTTCTGAAAAGTAAGAAAATTTGTTAACCAAAAGGGAAAAATATAGGGGCTAAACTATGAAATATGTTGACCGAACTAAGAAAGTGTGTTAACCAAAGGGGGAAAAATATTGGTCAAAACATGAAACATCTCGACCAAACTTATAAATATCTCGTGTAAACTTATAAAACAAAAGTAGGAACAAATATTGCTTCTGTAGTTATGTCAAACGTGTCTTGAACTTTTATCTGAACAGACATTTCACAAGACATAATCATCAAGGTCAACACTTTCCCTCTTTTACATTACCGAAAGTTTCAACTTATCAGTCCAGTGTATCCACTAAAGAAGCACTTATGCATACTAATCACCCAGCTCTTCACACTCTTGGTTTTTTTTTCTTTTCTAACGCAAAGTGTCTCCGTCTTTCATAGATAGCTTCACAACTTTTCTGTGTAGCACCACTAACAACTCCAAACCTTCGTTTCACATTAACTCTAATGAAACAGTCATAACAACATTTAGGGCAATCTGTAGCTCCACCTGGGATAGTTTCAATATCATCTGAGTATTCGTCAGCAAAGATCCACTTCCCATGGCTGATATCTTCAACTTTCTATACCACAATGTCTGCTACACTAACCTTCCATTGGTCCATCTTTCAACAATACAAAGAGTGTTCTCGAAGTCTAGCTAACATAACATTGCTTACTTTGTCCACCTCTATCACACTTTGTCATTTCACAGCTGCAATAGCGGCAAGTCTGCAACCAACCAACAGTGTCTGTTATGAAGTCGACCTTTCTTAAAGCCACGTCTGCCTTACTGAACCCTTGAATATGCTCTACCACATCGTCTAACCGACTTTCAACATTTCATACCAAATAACATTAACATTCTCTTTGATTACAGAACAACCTATTTTCTGCTGACTAAGCAGATTTTCCAACCCCGTGGAGATAAATCATATGCCCCCTAACCTACTAGGCGCTATTCTAGACAACGAATATGGTCATCGACCAGCACCCCTAGGCAGAACTTGAAAAAACAACAGAGCTTGGGTTATTGAGACGAATGAGTTGCATTCCTTGGACTACCAGAAAGACATCAAACACAACAAAGTCTTTCTTACTAACCCTAACACTAAGTATACATCAACTAACCCTAACCCTAAACCTAAGTATACATCAACTAACCCTAACCCTAAACCTAAGTATACATCAACTAACCCTAACCCTAACCCTAACTATACAACAAACTCTTTCTTAAGAGACATAGATACAAACCAGTGTTAGAAATGAAAAAGTAAAATTTATGTGATTACATTTTAATTAAAATTTAAAACTAATAAATCGCACTTTTATTGCCCGCTTCACTTAATATACAGATATAGGGTAAGTATAGGTATAAGTTAGGTATAGGACATATATCAAGCTTACATCTTGCGCAATAAAAGTGCGATTTATTAGTTTTAAATTTTAATTAAAATGTAATCACATAAATTTTACTTTTTCATTTCTAACACTGGTTTGTATCTATGTCTCTTAAGAAAGAGTTTGTTGTATAGTTAGGGTTAGGGTTAGGGTTAGTTGATGTATACTTAGGTTTAGGGTTAGGGTTAGTTGATGTATACTTAGGTTTAGGGTTAGGGTTAGTTGATGTATACTTAGTGTTAGGGTTAGTAAGAAAGACTTTGTTGTGTTTGATGTCTTTCTGGTAGTCCAAGGAATGCAACTCATTCGTCTCAATAACCCAAGCTCTGTTGTTTTTTCAAGTTCTGCCTAGGGGTGCTGGTCGATGACCATATTCGTTGTCTAGAATAGCGCCTAGTAGGTTAGGGGGCATATGATTTATCTCCACGGGGTTGGAAAATCTGCTTAGTCAGCAGAAAATAGGTTGTTCTGTAATCAAAGAGAATGTTAATGTTATTTGGTATGAAATGTTGAAAGTCGGTTAGACGATGTGGTAGAGCATATTCAAGGGTTCAGTAAGGCAGACGTGGCTTTAAGAAAGGTCGACTTCATAACAGACACTGTTGGTTGGTTGCAGACTTGCCGCTATTGCAGCTGTGAAATGACAAAGTGTGATAGAGGTGGACAAAGTAAGCAATGTTATGTTAGCTAGACTTCGAGAACACTCTTTGTATTGTTGAAAGATGGACCAATGGAAGGTTAGTGTAGCAGACATTGTGGTATAGAAAGTTGAAGATATCAGCCATGGGAAGTGGATCTTTGCTGACGAATACTCAGATGATATTGAAACTATCCCAGGTGGAGCTACAGATTTCCCTAAATGTTGTTATGACTGTTTCATTAGAGTTAATGTGAAACGAAGGTTTGGAGTTGTTAGTGGTGCTACACAGAAAAGTTGTGAAGCTATCTATGAAAGACGGAGACACTTTGCGTTAGAAAAGAAAAAAAAACCAAGAGTGTGAAGAGCTGGGTGATTAGTATGCATAAGTGCTTCTTTAGTGGATACACTGGACTGATAAGTTGAAACTTTCGGTAATGTAAAAGAGGGAAAGTGTTGACCTTGATGATTATGTCTTGTGAAATGTCTGTTCAGATAAAAGTTCAAGACACGTTTGACATAACTACAGAAGCAATATTTGTTCCTACTTTTGTTTTATAAGTTTACACGAGATATTTATAAGTTTGGTCGAGATGTTTCATGTTTTGACCAATATTTTTCCCCCTTTGGTTAACACACTTTCTTAGTTCGGTCAACATATTTCATAGTTTAGCCCCTATATTTTTCCCTTTTGGTTAACAAATTTTCTTACTTTTCAGAAGTTTGGTGTACGTTTTTCTTCAATTGGGCGATATTTTTCTCATTAGGTTAACACATTTTCCTAAGTTTTATAAGTTTTGTGTAACTTTTTTCTTCACTTGGGCGATATTTTCTCATTATGTTAAAACATTTTCCTCCTTTTCATAAGTATGGTTGAGATATCTCTCCACCTGGCCAATAATTTTCCTATTTGGTTAACAAATTTTCTTACTTTTCAGAAGTTTGGTGTACGTTTTTCTTTACTTGGTCAATATTTTTCTCATTAGGTTAACACATTTTCCTAAGTTTTATCAGTTTTGTGTAACTTTTTTTCTTCAATTGGGCGATATTTTTCTCATTAGGTTAACACATTTCCCTAAGTTTTATAAGTTTTGTGTAACTTTTTTCTTCAATTGGGCGATATTTTTCTCATTAGGTTAACACACTTCCCTAAGTTTTATAAGTTTTGTGTAACTTTTTTCTTCAATTGGTCGATATTTTTCTCATTAGGTTAACACATTTTCCTAAGTTTTATAAGTTGTGTGTAATTTTTTTCTTCAATTGGGCGATATTTTTCTCATTAGGTTAACACATTTTCCTAAGTTTTATAAGAATGGATGAGATATTTCCTATTTTGGTCACCTTTTTAAATTAATTTGGTTACAATTTTTCCTACTTTTTATAATGTTAGTCGAGACGTTACTTATTTTGACCAACTGTTTTGTCAGTTTAGCTAACAATTTTTCCTACATTTTATAAGTTGGCCGAGACGTTTCTTATTTTGGCTAACAATTTTGTCAGTTTGGCTAACAATTTTTCCTACATTTTATAAGTTGGTCGAGATATTTCTGTATTTGGCCAACATTTTCATTAGTTTGACTAGCCTTTTTCCTATTTCTTATACGCTTGGTTGAGATATTTCTTATTTTGACCCCGAGTTTTATAAGTTTGGCTAACAAATTTTACTATATTTATACGTCTGGTCGATATATTTCTATATTTGGCCAACATTTTAATAATTTGGCTAACATTTTTTCCTATTTCTTATACGCTTGGTTGAGATATTTCTTATTTTGACCACGAGTTTTATAAGTTTGGCTAACATATTTTACTATACTTTATACGTCTGGTCGATATATTTCTATATTTGGCCAACATTTTAATAATTTGGCTAACATTTTTTCTTATTTGACTGTTGGAGTGGAACATAGAACCTATACTTTTGTCAGGATGTGAAATGTGGTAATGAGCCGACACATTGAAAAACATATATTAGCATTGGAACTAGGTTTCTGCGGAAAGATGCAAAGACCCCCTTTGGCCAGGCAGAAGAATTAATGAAAGTGTAAATGTCTGCTCTGAGAAGCGATAACTTTGCTGGTCAGGACAGCGGGTACGTGATATGTCATGTTATATGAGAAGCCTAAGACTGATCCGGGGAAGCTTGTTGTGTTCACGGGTAATATTATATGATAAATATAGCTAAACACTCGTCGGTGTATGACCCGATAGATGTTAAGTAAAAGGTACACCTCCCCCAACTGGCCTCGGTGCTCACATCTCTCCTCTATGTCTATGAGAACGGGTTAGTTGAATACTGTGATGACTTGATTATAGTTGTGTATATTATATTCGAAAATGCATTGTGGTGTATAAAGGCCTTGGTAGTAGTAGTTTCGTGTTCTTTACTGTTACTTGGTGACCCTATGATGACTCGGAAATAGAAAAGCGAGAGAATGAACACCCTTTTAAACCTCCGACGCCCTGTTGACGAGGGGGCAGAATCACTCCCGTACATGGTGGTCATCACGAATTAGGTCCCCTGGTTCGATCGCCAACATAATACCGTTTTTTTTTCTGTAGTATCCCTCTTAACCACGTGTCTCGGTTGTATCCATACGCATGTGACAGATACAACGCCCTCTTTGCCCGGATGTAGCCGTTTCCCACATGTTCATATACAGTGTGATAATATACGTCTATCTTGTGAGTTATCGGTTTACTTCTACCACACTAATGCATACGAGTAGAGGTATGGAGCTTGAAATGGGGAAACGGTAGCCAAGAGACTACAAGGACAGAAGAAAAAAATGTCTGATAGGAGGTGGCTTTAAAGCGTTGTAACAAGAATCGCTGTGATGAAGGTTGTCTTTTGCAAATTGGAAAACATACTGACTAATATAAAGTTGACAACTGTAATGAGTAATACACAGAGTGCTTGAGTACTACATAGAACCCGTACTTTAGTATGACTGTGAAGCGAGGTCAATGAGCAGACACGTTGAAAAGCATCTACTGCTAGTGGCGTTGTGGATTCTGAGACATCGTTTGTTTTTTTTGTTTTAAATTCACTAGACAACCGCATGAAACTCCCTCCAAAGATTACAAGGCAACATGACAAAACATACAACGTAGCAGACACATAGATACTATACCAGCTCTGTAAGGCAACATACTTTGATAATGTAGACATAACGGCCGCTTTCTAATAATACTACACACCTCTATAAGCAGTGGTAAACCCGTATACACAGACACGATACTTTCCTAAAGTAGACTCTAGCCAAGGTCGCTATACAGATACATAGAGGCATGTCTGAGTTGATGTGAAATATGTTTGATTATTTTTACACCCGGATGTAATAGGTGACAATTCACAACACAGCTACGATGCGCTGACAGGGGTGACCTTATCAACTTCACATACTGGTCAATCTATATACACCACCCAATAACATAGTACACCATCTGTCTTCAAGCCACAAGCGTTTTCAATGTCACAAGAATAACGAACTACTGATATTTAAGATCAGAGTGGCACATGCTGATACTGTTTGTGATATCTCCTACTCATACCACCTGTTTTAACTGCATAAGGACACATACACCTAGCCCATAATCTCCAATCGGCAATTATGAGAAAAATCGAGGGTAGTGTTATTGATTTTTATTGGATGTCCCGACAATAGTTGTTAATCTTTTAATCCCCTTCCAACCTTTATATGAACATTTATTAATATCGCGAACTATTTGCAATGGCGGAGATATAAGAAATATTATTAACCTGACTTGGTCATTACTCTGACGATAATCCCCTGGATTAGCCGTTATGAAGATGCGTATTGATTTTTGCCAACACCTGTTGAGGTCATATTCTGAATGTTAAGTTAGCTTATATTTTGTGACTCGTAGGTGCAACGGTGAAATCTGCTGCCTGTGTTTTTCATCAGCGGTGGGATTTGTGGCCGCTGCGATAAGACCGGACAAAGCGACCCTAACCCCTATGGTTAACTAGACACCCACACGTTGTTGACTGACAATTTTACCAACGACAAAGTACCGAGATTCGAACCTGTCACTTCCACAGTGTCTGGGGTACCACCTAACCATACTCCGCAACCAGCACACCACCTCTCCTATTCTAAACATAGCCGGGTTAATAACACCAGAGCTCGAAATCTCAACTAAGTAACCAAATATTATCAATATTTCTTCTACCACTAGACCGCCCCACTGGGATTCGAAACCGCTGCTAGTGGTCGGAAGCGTTTATCTAATTACTCACCCACTCACTCCACCCCTTAACAATGAATATCACAAAGTCATACCCACTATAACCATCGGCCATCTTTACACTTTAAAAGTTTTCATTTGAAGAGCTGTAAACGGTATTATGATAGTATTTAAGTCCCATCCACTACAGATAATAGTAACCAACGTTATAATAAACAGTCGACCACTTTACAATAGACATATAATGAAAATATCCTTGGTCTTCTGACTACTGACGCCGTCATTATGCGTTGAATGTGTCGGTGGTAGACCTCCATGCAAATATTTACCCACTTCTCCACTCGATCACCCTGGCTCTTACCAAGGAACGGGCGTAATTATCTAACCACTCCATCCCTCTCCCACCTCTTAACAAGGATCAGAGGCAGTTATCTAGCTATTTCTACACTCACCAACCCCTTGACAACGACCTGGAGCCTTAATCTAGCAACTCCTCTGTCTCTTAGCAAGGAACCGACGCATTCATTTAGCCACTTCGCCACTCGCCCACCCCTTTAATATATTCAGAAGCACTTCTCTAGCTAATGCTCCGCTCATCTACTCCTTAACAACGAATAACACTAAGCGACGCCCCCTTACAACCGTTACTACAGGCCATCTTTACTTTTTTAAGGTTTTCATTTAAGAGGTGTAATCTATATGATGATAGTTTTATAAGCCACTACGACCCACTACAGGTCATATACACGCCATATTTACCTTTTTTACTTATTACAATTTTCATATGACACCTGGTGCGCCTCGAGGGTTCGAACCACCTAGCTCCACCACCCGCACTCGTCACTGACCGGCCCTTGGTCACTCAGCAATGACCGGCCACTTGGGTACTACAAGACACTGATATACTGGATTCGACAGCTCCACGCGACCGATCCGTCACAGTCGCTCCTCCGCCAGCCGCCCGCGCGCCTCTGATTGTCTTTTATTTTTATTTTTTATGTTTTTTAATATGCTACACAAACTCAGTTATCTGCTCTTAGAAAAACATGTCTTTTCTTAGATGTATGGCCCCTTACATATGACCTAGATACCCAACCCTACCCAACCCACCCCGAAAACGAGCTGGATTGGGGAAGATCCAGCGAGGTCAATCCAGAGAGTATAATTAGGAGAAGACAAAAACCCTACCCCTTACCCCTAACCCTAGCCCTAAGGATTGTGGTCAATCCTTAGAGGTAATTTCTGAAAGTATAATTAGTTAGGAGCAGACAAAAAACCCTAACCCCTAAACCCTAACCCCTAACCCTAACCCTAACCCTAACCCCTAACCCTAACCCCTAACCCTAACCCCTAACCCTAATCCAGCTGTATTGGGGTCAATCCAGCACCACAATCCAGAAATGCGACTTAGTTACCCGCTAACCCACTACTGATGGACCCCAGATAGTGAGAGACGAGTTGCCGGCCCTAGAGGTATAGTTCTATAGAAATTACCAGAACGCAATGGGCACGTAGGGGGGGGGGGGGGGATGCTCCACTACAGCGGCTACAACGCTTGCTTGCCAATCGGGTGGTAGTGTGTTCAAATCTCTTCTGAGACGAGGATTTTCATTCCTTGAACTAGTCGCCGATGTCTACCTGGTCTCAAATGTGTTCCCGGAAATGGGTTCTGGTAAGTAACGGCGGCCGTCGTAATACTGACCCCATCACCCATCGTGGGACAGCTAATGTGGGAGCAGCACCATATACCTCAGGCGCTTCGTGGCCTGGACAGAGATCCTCTCTTCCACTGTGTCATGGGCTGATGCACAAAACAGTAAAAAACGTGTCTTGACAAAAAAAAAACAACGCTCATGAAAAGAACTGGTCACTCACATCAAAAGTACACATCTAGCATTGTCGGGATATCACATATAAATAGGATACCTAAATTATAATAACAGGCATATGTGTGAGAAATGATTGCCAGCAAGCAAGCCGGAGAGGCGAGGCCGCGGTAATCCAGTGCCTGTCTGCCGGACAAGTGGTCAGGTCTCGAGTTCACGTGCAGAGGGATTTTCATAGTTGACCTGCCCTCCCCCACCCCAGCCAAACGTGACCTGCCCCCTGCCAGTCAAACGTGACTCCCCTCCCCCTGCCAAACATTACACCCCCCCCCCCTTACAGGTGGAGCCTGCCAAACGTGACCCCCCCCCCCCCCCCCAGCCAAACACCCCCCCCCCCCACCTTACGCACGTGACCTGCCAGGCGTACGGGCAGCCGGCCTGATATTGACCAGACCATCCCTGATGTGTCACGTGATCTCTACAACAGCGCTAGCACCGGGTAGCCACTTCAAGCCCGTGACAGGGGTCCTTGACCCATTCTCAGACTGGAGGGTCTGAACCAGGGTCCTTGATCCACTCTCAGACAGGAAGTTCTGCACCAGGGTCCTTGACCCACTCTCAGACAGGAAGTTCTGCACCAGGGTCCTTGACCCACTCTCAGACAGGAAGGTCTGCACCAGGGTCCTTGACCCACTCTCAGACAGGAAGGTCTGGACACAATTACGGTCAACTACATACGGCATGGAATAGTAGAAGTGAGACAGGAGGCTGTGGACAAACATTGGGACCTACAAATTGTGGATTATACGATGTGGGTCAGGAGGTTGTGTGTGAAAACCAGCTGTACACAGCATGGACTATAACTAATGAGACAGGGAACTGTGGGAATGTATGACACCCAGCTGTACACAGCATGGACTATAACTAATGAGACAGGAGACTGTTGGAATGTATGACTACCAGCTGTACACAGCATGGACTATAACTAATGAGACAGGGAACTGTGGGAATGTATGACAACCAGCTGTACACAGCATGGACTATATCTAGTGAGACAGGAGTTTGTGTATGACAACCAGCTGTACACAGCATGGACTATACCTAGTGAGACAGGAGTTTGTGTATGACAACCAGCTGTACACAGCATGGACTATACCTAGTTAGACAGGAGACTGTGGACAAACATGACCGACAACCCCATTCAATAAGGATTCTGTGATGAAGTATCACAACACCTGCGGCCATTTTGATTCTTGTTTCGGAGGAAGCTGAAAACAACTCAGCTATGTTAACCAAACAGATGGACAGACAGGTAAACAGACAGATATACAAACAGACACGTAAACCATTTTCGTCTTGTTTAAACTTCGGGTAATAAATCGGTATTGTTTTAAAATTCAAAACACCCTGAATGTTTATTCATCTTTGTTATCATATCCGGGAATTCCTATGTTTGTTCATCTTTGTTATCATGTCCAGGACGTCCTCTGTACTGTCCCGGTTATCGAATTACCCGCGTCGTTATCGTTTGTCCCTCTGCGACAAACAACAAGCCCAACAATGGCCGACAACTCTGCCTGCACATTGCGTCCAGACAATTAGCTGGTTGCACATCCTACTCTAACGTCCCCTATCTCTGCAAGCGGCGCCTACTTCCGCTTTTAATAAATGACACCGGAAATAAATCTCTTCTAATAGAGGATAAAATAATGCATTTGAGTATAAAAACTCCCAACCATTAGTTGTTCTATCTGGCATGTCAGAGCTGTAAACGTGAGCTTAATTGCGGTTTGAAATGGGGTGTCCGATTACTTTCGCAACTTTTGACAAAGATCAAATTATTGGAAAATAAATCGACAGTGTTAGCTAAATAGTCCAGCACAAATGTAAAATTTTAAAAAACTTGGAAGGACGTGTTGAAAATATCTGGCCACGCACAATGACGGCTGACCAATCACAATACGACAGACATCATGGCTTCCGGAAGAAGAATTTCCATTTCTTTTAAAAGTTCTCGTTTGTAGTCTGCAAAATCCTGTCTGTATGTCTGTCCATCTGTCTGGTCTCTCTCCCTCTCCCTCTCTCTTTTTCTCCCCCCTCTCACTCTCTCTCTCTCTCTCTCTCTCTCTCTCTCTCTCTCTCGCGCGCGCGCGCGCGCGCGCATCCCAGTTATCTTCTCCCGGTTTGTGTGTTCTTCTCTGTAGATTTCCGTTCCATTTTTTTGGGTATCCAGTTTCTGTGTAAATTTTACATAGCAAATTAAAATGAAGTTGGTTTCGGAGGAATGGTGATTGTTAACAGCAAACAACACAAAACGACACAGATGACGTGATTTCATGGAAAGATGGTTTCAGGGCAATATGATTTCAGGAGAAGATGGTTTCAGGGTAAGATGGTTTCAGAGTAATATGGTTTCAGTGGAAGATGGTTTTACGGCAAGATGTTTTCACGGCAAGATGCTTTCACGAAAAGATGGGTTCAGGGCAAGATTATTTCATGAATGATTGCTTCAGGGCAAGATGATTTCAGGGCAAGATGGTTTCATGGAATGATGGTTTCAGGGCAAGGCGGTTTCAGGGAATGATGGTTTCAGGGCAAGATGGTAACAGCAGGGGATGTTTTCAGTGCAAGGAGCCGGTTGATGTTCCCAGTTCGTGGACTGGTTGTCGTGGACTGGTTGTCGTGGACTGGTTGTCGTGGACTGGTTGTCGTGGACTGGTTGTCGTGGACTGGTTGTGGACTGGTTGTCGCGACTGTGTTTTCTGTGTTCACTAAAACATGGCGGCTATAAGTGGTTACTTCCGGCTACACATTTGAAACTGGTTATTTCATGTGGACGTGTGAATACATCAGATCATGTGTTCTAGACTGGTTCATTCTGACTGTATATCTGAAACTGGTTATGTCATCTGGACGTGTGGATGTATGAAGACCGGCTGATGTTTGAATTTATGATTGTCATGTAATGTCTAATTATGTTTGTAATAATCAGTGTCTGATTGTATGATTGTAGTGTAATGATGACATACTCAGTGAGTGTAATATAATGTCTGATGAGGAGTGACGTACACCGTGTCTGATTGTAATATAATGTCTACTAACGTTAGACATAGTTGGTATATGATTGTAATATAATGCCTACCTATGGTTGACGTTTTTGTGTCTACTTTCAGACAGGACATGTGTTTCATCTGCCTGGCCTTCACCCCGCAACATCACAACTTGCTACAGTACAAGCAAAGTAGGTCACCAGGTGTTGTCTCAACTGTGTGACTTCTTACCTGTATGATTGTGATTGATTTGTGGGGGATTGTATAACTGGTACCATGGTTGTCTTGTGGGGGATTGTATGACTGGTACAGTGGTTGTATTGAGGGGGATTTTATTATTGGTACAGTGGTTGTATTGTGGGGGATTGTATGATTGATACAGTGGTTGTCTTGTGGGGAATTGTATGATTGGTACAATGGTTGTATTGTGGGGGATTGTATTATTGTTCTATCATTTACACAATAAAACAATCTATTCTATCATTTACACAGTAAGACAATCTATTATATCATTTATACAATAAGACAATCTATTCTATTATTTACACAATAAGACCATCTGTTCTATCATTTACACAATAAGACCATCTATTCTATCATTTACACCATAAGACCATGTCTTCTATCATTTACACAGTAATGTGTCTTGCAGACAAGGGCACAAACCACCGCGCCCCCAACTTATTATTGCCGTCTACAGATTGCATCTGTGTACGGGCGCCATGTTGGGCGCCATATTGAACATTACACAGAGTTGTAGATGTCCAGAAAACGATGAAAGCTTCCGACCTTGAACAGCCAATGAAAACAATGGCTCGATTATTGCCAAATTGGCTGTAGTCGTTTGCCAGATAATGTTCCCGAGGAAACGCGGAGTCGGGGGACGGCAGGCACAAGCTTGAATGGACACTGGGGACTTCCGCAGTCCACCAAAATGGCGAATAATGTCAGTTATGCCGATGACTATAAAGATAAAAACCCAATATGGCCAATTCGAGTCCCTGGCGACTTACTGTGAGGTCAATGAAGACGGGGGAAAGAATCAGATCATTGTAATATGGTTAGTGGATTTGTCGCTGAGGGTTTTGACTTCTGCTCCCGCCCGCCATAAACACCTGATGGAAGGATCCGGGTCTGACAGACTCCATCCCCGCCTGCCACAGCCCAGCCGTTGCCTGATTTCACATCTGGCCAGGGGTATTATGTCTTCATCTGATTGCCATCTCAGACTGGGCTCGCCTCCCTCGCGCCGTGTCCCTGGTCCGGGGCTAACCAGGCCGCGCCGTGACCGGATACCGCGGGCCGCTGGTCGAATGCCCGCTACAGTTTCTGGTGGTCAGAGAATGTCTTCAACATTTCTCCGTCCCGTGTTTTCTAGACAGATAACTGTTTTATGTGTCGGTTGATTGTGAGACACGTGTCCCCATGGTTAGCGCGTTTTCTGGTCAAGAAATCACGCAGTCTCGCTGATGATAATTTCACGAATTGTAACATCTGGCTACATCTCTAAATATAACACCCCCAACATCACTGACTATGACATCCTCAAACATCACTGACTCTAATATCCCACAACATCACTGACTCTAATATCCCACAACATCACTGACTCTAATATCCCATAGCATCACTGACTCTAATATCCCACAACATCACTGATTCTAATAACCCACAACATCACTGACTCTAATATCCCACAACATCACTGACTCTAATATCCCATAGCATCATTGACTCTAATATCCCACAACATCACTGACTCTAATATCCCATAGCATCACTGACTCTAATATCCCATAGCATCACTGACTCTATTATCCCATAGCATCACTGACTCTAATATCCCGTAGCATCACTGACTCTAATATCCCACAACATCACTGACTCTAACATCCCACAACATCACTGACTCTAATATCCCACAACATCACTGACTCTAATATCCCACAACATCACTGAATCTAACATAATCACTGACTCTAATATCCCACAACATCACTGACTCTAACATCCCACAACATCACTGACTCTAATATCCCACAACATCACTGACTCTAATATCCCACAACATCACTGACTCTAACATCCCACAACATCACTGACTCTAATATCCCACAACATCACTGACTCTAATATCCCACAACATCACTGACTAACATAATCACTGACTCTAATATCCCACAACATCACTGAATCTAACATAATCACTGACTCTAACAACCCAAACATCACTGACTCTAATATCTCACAACACCACCGACTCTAATATCCTTCAACATCACTGACTCTCACATTTCCACACACCTCTGACTCTCACATCCCCACACCATGTTCCCCAGGTTTCTGTGTGCGGTCCGACCGTATCGAGGAGGTGTGTGATATGATCACCGGCGATTTCGCCTTGAACACAATGGTGAAAGGTGAGTGTCACAGCATGTGCTCCCTCGTGTCGTCGATGTCTGTCTGTCCTCCCTCGTGTTGTTGATGCTTGTCTGTGCAGAATATCATGACATGATTATTGTATGTACAGTCCAGATTGCCAAGACATGAATGTTGTATGCATTGTTTATCAAGCCAGGAATCTTGTATGCACTGTTTATCAAGCCAGAAATGTTGTACGCACTGTTTATCAAGCCAGGAATGTTGTACGCACTGTTCATATTGTCAAGACATGAAAGGTGTATGCACTATCCAGATTGTCAAGACATGAATGATGTATGGAGTCACTTCGAAAGCCCTCGCATCAGCTGGCAGCAGGCACAAAAAGCACACGACATCAGGGAATCACTTGTGAATGCAGACATCGACTCGACTCTACTGCCCTACAAAAGGGCAGAGACATTACCGCCGTGACGTGAAACTTACACAATGAAGGCTATCCAATGTCAGCTTGAGAAATGTCAGGGCGTTGCTGCAACTCACAGCCAGGCAGTTGAAAGAGCGAGGAAAGATCTTATCTCGGGCATGGCTGTCTGTCTGCCCGCGGCTCTGGTCTACACACATTTACAGGTCGGAGGTCATGACAAGCAGGAGGTGTTATGAAATGGCGGGGGGATGTTTTATATACAAAAACAGGTACAGCTGGATGGAGCATGATATTTGACAGGATGGGGGGAAAGAGAGAAGCCAGGATAACTTGCAATGTCCAGGCAACAAGATAAGGTGTGCGAGAAGATGTACGGCAGGTGGCAAACATGGTGTCTTTGATTACACTCACTGAAGCCTGGACAACCTGCATGGGTTCTAATTACACTATAAGGCCTGGATTATGTGTCAGACAGCGGAATATTGTGTCACACATAGTCTTCCCCCGTGTGTCTGATTCCGTAACTGTCCTCCTTTGTTTTATGTCACCTTCTCTGATTGTGTTACAATATTATCTCCCCTATTTATGTTACAATATTATCTCCCTTGTTTGTGTTACAATATTATCTCCCCTGCTTGTGTTACAATATTACCCCCCCCCCTGTTTATTTACAATATTATTTTCCTTGTCTGTATTACAATATTATTTTCCCTCTTTGTGTTACACTATTTTTACAATATTTTCTTCCTAGCCTACATTACGATATTATCTGCCTTGTTTGTGTTACAACAGCCACCTCTATATCCATCAGATCAGCAGTTGAACCCACCCCCGTTAGTACTGCTACCCGAACTCTACGTTGACCTCAAACGAGCATGTTCTGACTCACACGCAGGTGAGGATCTCCAGTATCAAACCTGTCCTTGTATCAGACGGTGTTGCAGTGAGACTGATTCCCGCATGCTAGTGATGGCCTTTACGGGGTGTTTATATCGGTCTTATCACCATCTGCTTCAACCGCAACATCCCCTCCATCTATTTCACATTTGTAGAGGTCGCCGGTGGATTGGGTGCCAGAGACCAGGGTCGTGTTACCCTGGGCCAACTGGCAAAAATGATGAACTTTTGGCCAGAGAGCGCCTGAAGTCTGGCACCGGAAGTGGTTGTTGAGTTTATAGATGGAGATATTGGCGACGTACTTGAGTGTTCGTTAATGTACCTGGGTGTACACATTGTGTGCCTGGAAAAAACGGGGTATGTGTACATACTACAACAAATGTGACATGTGTACAGACTACAACAAATGTGGCATGTGTATAGACTACAACACATGTGGCATATGTACAGACTACAACAACTGTGGCATGTGTACAGATTACAACAAATGTGGCATGTGTACAGATTACAACACATGTGGTATGTGTACAGACTACAACAAATGTGGCATGTGTACAGATTACAACAAATGTGGTATGTGTACAGACTACAACAAATGTGGCATGTGTACAGATTACAACAAATGTGGCATGTGTACAGATTACAACACATGTGGTATGTGTACAGACTACAACAAATGTGGCATGTGTACAGACTACAACAACTGTGGCATGTGTACAGATTACAACACACGTGGCATGTGTACAGACTACAACAAATGTTGCAGTCCTGGGCTGGATGTGCCATCAACCCCAAGCTGATGTTCTAGGCAATGTCACGTCCAGTAGGTTACCGCTGCTCTCTGAGCGAGACAACAACAACGCTGAAGTTCAACTGATCAGTGTAGGAAATCAACCCTTGAACCCCGTCGTCAGCGGATCGGAAGTTCCAGCGCAAGCGCATGAAACTCCATGGTCACATGTAACCCTGTATAGAGACCAGCAGGGGACCCCGTGGTCTCTAGTAACCCTGTATAGAGACCAGCAGGAGACCCCGTGGTTACATGTAACCCTATATAGAGACCAGCAGGAGACCCTGTGGTCACATGTAACCCTATATAGAGACCAGCAGGAGACCCTGTGGTCACATGTAACCCTGTATAGAGACCAGCAGGAGACCCTGTGGTCACATGTAACCCTATATAGAGACCAGCAGGAGACCCTGTGGTCACATGTAACCCTATATAGAGACCAGCAGGAGACCCCGTGGTCACATGTAACCCTATATAGAGACCAGCAGGAGACCCTGTGGTCACATGTAACCCTATATAGAGACCAGCAGGAGACCCTGTGGTCACATGTAACCCTATATAGAGACCAGCAGGAGACCCCGTGGTCACATGTAACCCTATATAGAGACCCCGTGGTCACATGTAACCCTGTATAGAGACCAGCAGGAGACCCTGTGGTCACATGAAACCCTGTATAGAGACCCCGTGGTCACATGTAACCCTGTATAGAGGAGACCCCGTGGTCACATGTAACCCTATATAGAGACCCCGTGGTCACATGTAACCCTATATAGAGACCAGCAGGAGACCCCGTGGTCACATGTAACCCTATATAGAGACCCCGTGGTCACATGTAACCCTGTATAGAGACCCCGTGGTCACATGTAACCCTATATAGAGACCCCGTGGTCACATGTAACCCTGTATAGAGACCAGCAGGAGACCCTGTGGTCACATGAAACCCTGTATAGAGACCCCGTGGTCACATGTAACCCTGTATAGAGACCCCGTGGTCACATGTAACCCTATATAGAGACCCCGTGGTCACATGTAACCCTATATAGAGACCAGCAGGAGACCCCGTGGTCACATGTAACCCTATATAGACCCCGTGGGTCACATGTAACCCTGTATAGAGACCAGCAGGAGACCCTGTGGTCACATGAAACCCTGTATAGAGACCCCGTGGTCACATGTAACCCTGTATAGAGACCCCGTGGTCACATGTAACCCTGTATAGAGACCAGCAGGAGACCCTGTGGTCACATGAAACCCTGTATAGAGACCCCGTGGTCACATGTAACCCTGTATAGAGACCCCGTGGTCACATGTAACCCTGTATAGAGACCCCGTGGTCACATGTAACCCTGTATAGAGACCAGCAGGAGACCCCGTGGTCACATGTAACCCTGTATAGAGACCAGCAGGAGACCCTGTGGTCACATGTAACCCTGTATAGAGACCCCGTGGTCACATGTAACCCTGTATAGAGACCCCGTGGTCACATGTAACCCTGTATAGAGACCAGCAGGAGACCCTGTGGTCACATGTAACACTATAGAGACCAGCAGGAGACCCCGTGGTCACATGTAACCCTGCATAGAGACCCCGTGGTCACATGTAACCCTGTATAGAGACCCCGTGGTCACATGTAACCCTGTATAGAGACCAGCAGGAGACCCCGTGGTCACATGAAACCCTGTATAGAGACCCCGTGGTCACATGTAACCCTGTATAGAGACCCCGTGGTCACATGTAACCCTGTATAGAGACCAGCAGGAGACCCCGTGGTCACATGAAACCCTGTATAGAGACCCTGTGGTCACATGTAACCCTGTATAGAGACCCCGTGGTCACATGTAACCCTGTATAGAGACCCCGTGGTCACATGTAACCCTGTATAGAGACCCCGTGGTCACATGTAACCCTGTATAGAGACCCCGTGGTCACATGTAACCCTGTATAGAGACCCCGTGGTCACATGTAACCCTGTATAGAGACCAGCAGGAGACCCCGTGGTCACATGAAACCCTGTATAGGAGACCCGTGGTCACATGTAACCCTGTATAGAGACCCCGTGGTCACATGAAACCCTGTATAGAGACCCCGTGGTCACATGTAACCCTGTATAGAGACCCCGTGGTCACATGTAACCCTGTATAGAGACCCCGTGGTCACATGTAACCCTGTATAGAGACCCCGTGGTCACATGTAACCCTGTATAGAGACCCCATGGTCACATGTAAACCCTGTATAGAGACCCCGTGGTCACATGTAACACTGTATAGAGACCCCGTGGTCACATGAAACCCTGTATAGAGACCCCGTGGTCACATGTAACCCTGTATAGAGACCCCGTGGTCACATGTAACCCTGTATAGAGACCCCGTGGTACACATGTAACCCTGTATAGAGACCCCGTGGTCACATGTAACCCTGTATAGAGACCAGCAGGAGACCCCGTGGTCACATGAAACCCTGTATAGAGACCCCGTGGTCACATGTAACCCTGTATAGAGACCCCGTGGTCACATGTAACCCTGTATAGAGACCAGCAGGAGACCCCGTGGTCACATGTAACACTGTATAGAGACCCCGTGGTCACATGTAACACTGTATAGAGACCCCGTGGTCACATGTAACCCTGTATAGAGACCAGCAGGAGACCCCGTGGTCACATGAAACCCTGTATAGAGACCCCGTGGTCACATGTAACCCTGTATAGAGACCCCGTGGTCACATGTAACCCTGTATAGAGACCCCGTGGTCACATGTAACCCTGTATAGAGACCAGCAGGAGACCCCGTGGTTACATGTAACCCTGTATAGAGACCCCGTGGTCACATGTAACACTGTATAGAGACCCCGTGGTCACATGTAACACTGTATAGAGACCCCGTGGTCACATGTAACCCTGTATAGAGACCCCGTGGTCACATGTAACACTGTATAGAGACCCCGTGGTCACATGTAACCCTGTATAGAGACCAGCAGGAGACCCCGTGGTTACATGTAACACTGTATAGAGACCCCGTGGTCACATGTAACCCTGTATAGAGACCAGCAGGAGACCCCGTGGTCACATGTAACACTGTATAGAGACCCCGTGGTCACATGTAACACTGTATAGAGACCCCGTGGTCACATGTAACACTGTATAGAGACCGCGTGGTCACATGTAACCCTGTATAGAGACCTCGTGGTCACAAATAACCCTGTATAGAGACCTCGTGGTCACAAATAACCCTGTATAGAGACCAGCAGGAGACCACGTGGTCTCATGAAACCTTGTATAGAGACTACCAGGAGACCCCGTGGTCACATGTAACACTGTATAGAGACCCCGTGGTCACATGTAACCCTGTATAGAAACCAGCATGAAATAAAATATCACTTTTAACTAGACGCACATAGAGATAATTGCAGGTGCATATTTCTTTTAAAGAACGTTGCATTCAACCCCAGTATTTATCAGGGGGAAAATGTCATTCTGTCGAACAGAGCACCACATACAAAGAAGAACAGGAACAGTCAGTAACACCAGAAATCACACAAACATCTCCTCTACACTGATACACGTGTTAGAGCGGAGATCGAAGCCACAGGTGAGTATCCTGCATGCCTCGGAGATAGCCTTCCATAACGGGCATTATTTAGCCAATCAGCTGTTAGTGTAGATCTGGAAATGCTTAGAAAAACCACTGCAGGAGATCCCTCTCCTGGAACGTCAAGCATTCTTTGTCCACATTGTCAAAGAACATTTCGAGCCAAAATAGGCCTTATCAGCCATCTTAGAACTCATGGCTCCAACCTTTCAACCCCACTGGATGTAATGAATGGTCATCATCATTCTTGGTGTACAAACACCATGGAAATGTTTCACCATTAGTGTTTTAGCCAATCAACATTGTGCATATAAAAATGTTTTGCATATCCTTTACAGGACATCGCTGTCAACATCAGCATCTTTCAGCTGATTGTTGATGTCTTGGCAAGATTACGCTCAGTAGTTTGCCATTGCTTTCTGAGCGACCGCCTCCATACTCTCATAAGTCACTGGCGCGACTTGAGCCGCTTCCAATTTTCGTGCGCTCACGTCAACCACGAGAGTATTCGGGTATCCGCCATTGGACTTTCTTTACCAGTGCGTCCCATGAGTGTCCGGAGAGTCAACGGAAGCTGCAGTGAGGGATGCTGTGATTTACATGCCTACACGCTATCCATGGCTGTGATAAATAAATTCATTTAAAGAGACAGAGAACAGCGCGTAGGACACCAGAAGTATAGATATCATTACCCAGAAGGCTATCACCTGAGATAAGCCTGGTCTCCACCGCACTGACGGAATCACTGATAACCGTATCAGTGCCGAGTTGTGAATGGGAGATTCAGAAGTTTGTCCTGAGAAAACGAATTCATTACGTCCTGTGTTATCGAAGTCCGTGTTTCTTTCTTTCTATCTATCTATCTATCTATCCATCTATCTATCTATCTATCTATCTATCTATCTATCTATCTATCTATCTATCTATCTATCTATCTATCTATCTATCTATCTATCTATCTATCTATCTACCTGTCCGTCCGTCCGTCCGTCCGTCCGTCTGTCTGTCTGTCTGTCTGTCTGTCTATCTATCTATCTATCTGTCTATCCATCTATCCGTCTATCTATCTATCCGTCTATCTATCTATCCATCTATCTATCTATCTATCTATCTATCTATCTATCTATCTATCTATCTATCTATCTATCTATCTATCTATCTATCATGCATCAATGCATCAATAATATTAGATATGCAGATGATACAGTCTTGATTGCAGATAATGAACAGGACCTGCAAAATTTAGTAGATGCGATTGTTACACACAGTGAACAACAAGGGTTAGAATTAAATTGTAAAAAGACACAGATTATGGTCGTCACTAGGAAGAACGAAATACCACAATGTAATATACAAGTAAATGGGAATATTCTTCAACAAGTGAATAGGTACAATTATCTCGGAACAGTAATAACATCTGATGGGAGATGCCTGGAAGAGATTAGAACAAGAATCGCCATGGCAAAAGTAGCCTTTAGCAAGATGAAAAACATACTGACCAATAAAAAGATGTCAATTGAAACGAGAAAAAGAGTGTTGAGATGCTACATAGAACCTGTACTTTTATATGGATGTGAAGCGTGGACAATGAGCAGTCAGGCTGAAAACCATCTGATGGCTGTGGAGATGTGGTTTCTGAGGAAAATGCAAAGAATACCATGGACAGCCAGAAAGACCAATGAACAAGTCCTTCAAGAAACAAATGAAGATCGTAAATTGATTAGAGAAATTAGACGTAGACAGTCAAAATTTTTTGGGCATGTTATGAGAAGAAATGGATTGGAGAACTTGGTGACAACTGGTAAGATCGAAGGGAACAGACCAAGGGGAAGACCTAGAAGCAAGTACCTGGATGACTTGGCCTTGTGGCATGGTCGAGACAGAAACTCGGAGCTGATCCACGACTCTGATGATCGAGTGAGATGGCAGAACATGACCGCCCACGCTTACCGGCATGGCACATGATGGATGGATGGATCTATCTATCTATCTATCTATCTATCTATCTATCTATCTATCTATCTATCTGTCTGTCTGTCTGTCTGTCCAGCCCTGCCGCCCGTCATAACTATAGAGAGACATTGAGAGAAAAGCGAGACAGAGAGACACAGGGAATGACAGTAACATACGGAACGACACGGAGAGTCGAGGGGAGGGGGGGGGGGAGAAGCGGCGCAGACACGTGCTCTAACCGGAACATCCGGTGGATCAGCATGCCCAAACACGTCACGTGCTCAGGCCCCGCTGATCATGTCAATCCCACAAAGCCGTCTATTAGCATCCCTGATCCTGTCCGCCCTCATGTACCTGATCCGCCCAATCCTCTCTCTGATGGCCGTGACTATTGGGGCATATCTGCCCGAATGGATCTGACAGCTGTAACCCTGACCATACAGTTAGCTGCGTGTAATTTCCAGGACATCTCAATCTATCCCAGCTATTTTTGGCCTTTGTCATTTACTAGGCAATTGTTCTTACGTTCAGGTGGCTACCTCATCACGGTGAACACTTCAACTGGAAAGTTCAATCCGTCATGAACAAATCAGTTTGTAAACTGAGCTGGCTACGCATGCGTGTGAGTGCGAATGTACGTTTGTGCATGATACTATACATTAATGAATTCAACGACTATTACATCACCTGTCTCTCAGCCTGTCCACAGTTCCAGGTACCCCCATACCGTGTCCATTCCAAGGTCATTACAGTTTCTGGTACACAAACGGAAGTGAGGTCAAGTGTGAGAACCCACTGTCCAGCATCCAGGCGTGCGCAGACAGTTCCAGATTTTTGTTTCAGCACCGGAAGTGCCAGCACGTTAGCAACACTAACGAAAAAAGTCAGTCCCTGTTCGTCACGTTCTCACCGTTTGATATTTGTGAAAACACGCGTGTACTTACATATACGCACAGCTGTGTCTGCACACACACACACACTCACACACACACACACACACCAAACACACACACCAGTATGTGACGCAACACCAGAAAACAATTGTGCGATCACTAAAGAAGAAATTCGAGCACCGTGAACTGAAATGTTGCTGTAACAATGTTCAAATACGTTGATAATGAAGAACACAAATACTGACGTCCCACCAGGTCTGAACATGGAAGCACCAGCCCATAGACAACTGTATGTCCTACTTTAGATTTGATAGAAAACTTTAGTAGGCCCTGGCCAGGGGTTGGGGAGGGGGAGGTTGGTCCTGACATCTTTATGTGGCAGGCAGGTGTAGTAATCAGTATGCCACCGCGGGTACTACTTCATATAGGGGCATACCAGGACCACGTGACATAATGTAGGTACATATCAGGGTCACGTGTCATCACATAGGGACATAAGGGACCACGTGACATAATATAGGAGCATATCAGAACCATGTGACAGCACATAGGGACATATCAGGACCACGCGACATTAAATATGGACATATCAGGGTCACGTGATATCAAATAGGAACATACTAGGACCACTGATATCACATAGGGACATATCAGGACCAGGTTAATCATATAGGGATACATCAGGACCACGTGACATCATAAAGAACACATTAGTATCACGTTACATCACATATGGACATACTAGGACCGCGAGACATTATATAGGGACATACCGGGACCACGTTAATCATATAGGGACACGTCAGGACTATGTGACATCACATAGGGGCATACCAGGACCATGTGACATCATGTAGAGAGATATCATGATCACGTGACATCATATACGGACATATCATGATCACTTGACACCACATAGTGACATATCAGGGTCACGTGACAGCACATAGCGACATATCAGTATCACGTGACACCACATAGGGACATATCAGTATCACGTGATACCACATGGGGACATGCCAGGACAACTTGACATCATATAGGGGCACATCAGGATCACGTGACATCATACAGGGACATACCAGGACCACGTGATATCACAAAGGGACATACCAGACCACGTGAATCATATAAGGACACGTCAGGACCACGTGACATCATATAGGGACAAATCAGGGTCACGTGACATCATACAGGGTCGTACCAGGACCACGTGACATCATATAGGAACATACCTGGTCCATGTGACATCATATAGGAACATATCAGGATTACGTGACATCATATCGGGAGATACCATGACCACGTGACATCACATAGGGACATATTCCCTGGTAGACCCCGCCTGACATGACCTCATTGGTCGACACAGCCTGATATGACCTCATTGGTCGACCCCGCCTGACATGACTTCCCTGGTAGACCCGCCTGACATGACCTGCAAGGTCGACCCCGCCTGACATGACCTCATTGGTCGACCCCGCCTGACATGACCTCCCTGGTTGACCCCACCTGACATGACCTCATTGGTCGACACAGCCTGACATGACCTCATTGGTCGACCCACCCTGTCATGACCTAATAAGTCGACCCCGCCTGACATGAACTCCCTCGTCGACCCCGCCTGACATGACCATCAAAACACATGCAGGGGAGTAAAGGCGATCAGCGCCAAACTGAGCATGTCACCCACCCAGCGAACGCACATCACCCACCCAGCTAACGCACATCACCCACACAGCTAACGAATATCACCCACCCAGCTAACGCACATCAGCCATCTAGCGAGAGTACGTCACCCATCCAGCGAGCTTACGTCAGTAGTATATCAGGAGATTTATCCACCCTTTTTTTTGTGATCAGGGTACCGAATATTTCCTTATATATGTGACGTCATACGATCCCTAAAGAACTGGATCCCGAATATTTCCTTATATAGCTCTATGTCACAAGGTGCACATGGGGTATCATCAATCTTTATTGACGACGCCGAACTGGAGATAGTAGACCATTTTACATATCTAGGATCAGAGGTAAATAGCAAATTATCCCTAGATCAGGAAATCAACATCAGGATTGGCAAGGCAAGCATCAATAATGAACATGTTAGCAAAAGCAGTCTGGGAGAACAGAAAGCTTACTGCCAAAACAAAAGTCCTTGTCTATCCAAGCCTGTGTCCTTAGCACTCTTCTTTATGGCAGTGAAACCTGGTCAACTTACTCACACCAAGAGAAACGCTTAAACAGCTTTCGTATGCGGTATCTCCGAAGAATATGTGGTATTAAATGGCAAGACAAAATCACAAATACTGAAGTATTGGAAAGACCAGGTTGTGTGACGGTTGTATTCCATGCTCAGTCTTCAGTAGACTTAGATGGATAGGACAAGTTAGGAGGATGGATGATGGTAGAATATCAAAGGACATCTTTCTTTGTGAATTACAGATGGGTAGAAGATCTCAAGGTCGGCCTCTGCTACCATTCAAAGATGTGTGTAAGCGGGACATGATTGATGCAGGCATTTATAATAAACATTGGGAGCAAGTGACCGCTAAACGTGTGCATGGAGGTCAACTATCAGAAAAGGAATAAAGACAAAGGAGAAAATGATTGCAGATAAAGCACACATAGAGCGTTGGAGACGTAAGATGGTGCATGATGGTGGAAATGACCATGTTTTCACATGCATCCACTGTGGACGAACATGTACAGCGCGAATTGGCCTTATCAGTCACATTGGCCACCGCCATGGGTTGTAGTTATTAAGCCTATTTGAAGCACAATTTACCAAACTATCGTCTGTCACGACTGGCAAGGTGCCAATGAGAATGATAGAGGGTATATTTGCCGCGCTGATTAGATAGCAGTTAAAAACGGCTGTAGTAGCTTTCCCTGGAGTTTGAAAGGACAGGACACTTACAGAGAGTGGTTGATGGTTCTATAGAAGTGAGATCAATGTCTGCACTAGGGTAGCATACTGGAGGTTGATGTGGTTTAGACTGCAGATTGGCGAGACTGCGTCGCCTGATTCTGAAGTTAGAAGCTGGGTACAGAGGGCGTATTATGTACATACTACCGAGGACCTGGGACTAGGGAATTAACCATGCAAATCCATCTCAACAGTGAAGGATGGTTGTTGTGGTAATAGTGGGCACCAAGGGAATGACGTTCCTGGGTCAGTACGCCCCATAGTTCCACAATCCAGCAGGCCGTTGCTCTCGGGTCAGGTCAGACCACTAGTAATAAGTGTGCATCTGAGTACGAAAGTACAGGAAGTCAATTACGTGTGTTACGTTTAGTCGGGTGCAATAAATAAATGAGAACGCCTCCTGCCAAAGCTTGTAAAAAAAAATGGCTGGTTCTGGAACCGCATTTAGAATCTGAAGCATTCTAGAAGAGTCGTGCTACATGAAACACTTCCACCTAGACAGTATAAGTGAACCCTTGGAATGAAAAAGAATAGATTTGTTTGGCTGGGAATCGAGTGGCCAGGGTAGGCGCCAAAATTAGCTGCTGGGTGAACCCATTATCAGTTGCTATACTTTCACTTAAGCGAGGTGTTAGGCAAGGGATGTGTAATGTCTCCAGATCTTTTTTCCCTATACAGTGAAAATATTTTCAGAAATGTAGAAGATATAAATGGAGTCAGCATTGGAGGACGAAACATCAATAACATTAGATATGCAGATGATACAGTATTGATTGCAGACAATGCGCAGGATCTGCAACAATTAGTAGATGCGGTTGTTGTACACAGTGAGCAATTGGGGTTAGAATTAAATTGTAAAAAGACACAGGTTGTGGTAGTAGTTACTAGGAAGAACGAAATACCACAATGTAATATACAAATACCGGCTCCGTGGCCGAGGGGTTAGCAGCTTTCTCCGCTAACTCCGAATACTCTCGTCACGTGACGCGACGAGAATTAGCAGTGGTTCGAATCGCAAAAGTGACTTATGAGAGTATGGAGCCGGTCGCTCAGAAAGTCGTGGCGTGCTGATGAGCGTAATCTAGCCTAGGAATCAACATACAGCTGAAATATGCTGGTGTTGACCGCAATATCCTGAAATAGGATGGAAACGCGGGGGGAAATATACAAATAAATGGGAATATTCTTCAACAAGTGAATAGGTACAATTATCTCGGAACAGTCATAACATCTGATGGGAGATGCCTTGAAGAGATTAGTACAAGAATCGCCATGGCGAAAGTAGCCTTTAGCAAGATGAAAAACATTCTGACCAATAAAAAGATGTCAATTGAAACAGAGAAAAAGAGTGTTGAGGGGATACATAGAGCCTGTTCTTTTGTATGGATGTGAAACTTGGACAATGAGCAGTCAATCTGCAAATCATCTGATGGCTGCAGAAATGTGGTTTCTGAGGAAAATGCAAAGAATACCATGGAAAGACAGAAAAACCAATGACCAAGTACTGCAGGAGACAAATGACAATCGTAAATTGATTAGAGAAATTAGACGTAAACAGTCACAATTTTTTGGACATGTTATGAGAAGAAATGGATTGGAGAACTTAGTGACAACTGGCAAGATCGAAGGGAACAGACCAAGAGGAAGACCGAGAGGAAAATATCCTGGATGGCTTGGCCACATGGCATGGACGAGACAGGAACACTGAGCTGATCCACGACTCTGGTGATCAAGTGAAACAGCGAGTCATGACCGCCCACGCTTTCCGGCATGGCACATGATTGATTGATTGATTGATTGGTTGATACATTCACGAAACTGACGCTCATATTGTCAATATGTCACAGATGACATGATGGCTGTAAGTGTTGTGTTGTGTTAACCGAGTACTACCGTATTTATCATTGCGGTAACACAGATTGAAATAACAGAACTT
>JACEFZ010015421.1:140000-241010 GCA_014155875.1 Cepaea nemoralis
TTCACGCATGCGCAGATGTACACGCTGTACGGACCTAACAGTGTCATGTCCATGACCGCGGACGCCACGTGTCAAGGTCTTCAGAGTTCAACCGTGGGCATGAACCTCTACAACCTCATACATAGTGAGTGGTCTGTCTGTCTGTCTGCCTGTCTGTCTGTCTGTCTGCCTGCCTGCCTGCCTGCCTGTCTGTCTGTCTGTCTGTCTGTCTGCCTGTCTGTCTGTCTGTCTGTCTGTCTGTCTGGTGTGAGAGAGAGGGAGGGATGGAGAGTGTCTGTCTGTCTGTCTGGTGTGAGAGAGAGGGAGGGATGGAGAGTGTCTGTCTGTCTGTCTGTCTGTCTGGTGTGAGAGAGAGGGAGGGATGGAGAGTGTCTGTCTGTCTGTCTGTCTGCCTGTCTGTCTGTCTGTCTGGCGTTAGAGAGAGGGAAGGATGGAGAGTGTCTGTCTGTCTGTCTGTCTGTCTGGCGTGAGAGAGAGGGAAGGATGGAGAGTGTCTGTCTGTCTGTCTGTCTGGCGTGAGAGAGAGGTAAGGATGGAGAGTGTCTGTCTGTCTGGCGTGAGAGAAAGAGAGAGAGAGAGAGAGAGAGAGAGAGAGAGATGGAGAGAGTGTGTGTGTGTGTGTAATTACCAGTAAGCTTTTGTTAGTGAGTTTGTGATTGTAAGTGAGTATATGTGTATACGAGGGAGTGTGTATTTATGTGTTATTAAGTGGGTGCATAACTATGAGAGTTTGTGTAAATGATGTAAGTATGTACTTTGATTTACTCAACATTGCACAACTTACAACTTTGATTTATTCAACATTGCACAACTGTTCAACTTGGATTTATTCCACATTGCACTTTGTTCAACTTTGATTTATTCTATTTATTCAACATTACACAACTGTTCATCTTGGATTTATTCCACATTGCACTTTGTTCAACTTTGATTTATTCTATTTATTCAACATTACACAACTGTTCAACTTGGATTTATTCCACATTGCACTTTGTTCAACTTTGATTTATTCTATTTATTCAACATTGCACTACTGTTCAACTTGGATTTATTCCACATTGCACTTTGTTCAACTTTGATTTATTCTATTTATTCAACATTACACAACTGTTCAACTTTGATTTATTCTATTTATTCAACATTACACAACTGTTCATCTTGGATTTATTCCACATTGCACAATTGTTCAATTTACTTGTGTTCAGAATATGAAGAATGGCCACAGCCTGGCTGTCAGTTCCCGGACTTCTTCGCCAGCGTGGCTCAGTGGCGGGACGTGAACAGCCGCCTCAGGTTCTCTATCAGTGTCAGGCGGGACGGCTTCAACGTCACGGACATCCTTGACCCCTACGTCATCATCAACGACTCGGACGTCCGGTTGGAGACGAGGCTAAAGGTCACCTGTATTGGAGGCGCAGACTCTACCGGCAGTGGACAAAGGAAAATGGCGGAAGTGCTTGCCTACGTCACAGATGACAAATGGTGAGTTCAGAAATATGTAATCAAGACACAGATGTAGGAAGTAAGTGACATTTACCACCACCATGCCACCCACATGGCCACCCACACCCTGCCACCCACATGGCCACCCACACCCTGCCACTCACATGGCCACCCACCTATTCCCCCACATAGATGCCCACACCCTGCCACCCACATGGCCACCCACACCCTGCCACCCACATGGCCACCCACACCCTGCCACTCACATGGCCACCCACCTATTCCCCCACATAGATGCCCACACCCTGCCACCCACATGGCCACCCACACCCTGCCACTCACATGGCCACCCACCTATTCCCCCACATAGATGCCCACACCCTGCCACCCACATGGCCACCCACACCCTGCCACTCATATGGCCACCATAACTACGATGCTGAAATTGAGGCAATCAAGATAGCAACAGAGAAATTACTAAATACCAGCAATGGTACACAACCTGTGGTGCTATTGACAGATGCAAAATCAGTACTCGAGGCGCTCCTGTCTGGGAAATTGCCAGTTCTGAGGACACTACTGTCTGAACTTAGCAGTCAGCATAAGGTCACCATACAGTGGATACCATCCCACTGTGGAGTACCCGGAAACGACAGAGCTGATCAATTGGCTAAGGAAGGAGCCAAAGAAGGAACAGCCTGATGTGCCCTGTTACATACCACCTAAAAGAAAAGAATGATCAAATCAGTCAGAAAGCCACCAAAACCTGCTCAAGATGACTACCACGTTATGGATAGACCAGAACAAGTCATTATTCTGCGCCTCAGAACAGGGCACAATAAATTACGCAACCACATGTATACAAAATTCAAGATTGGTGAAACAGCCATGTGCACATGTGGATTGGCGTCGCAGACAGCAGAGTACATACTCCAAGACTGTCCAAAATATAACATATCTAGGCAAACCTTCTGGCCAAGAGAGACGACAGTGGAAGATAAACTCTATGGACCGCTGTGTGAACTGAAAAAGACAGTTCAATTCATACAAGAGACAGCACTGCAGTTATAGACATATTTCAAGCGAACGAAAGAAGAATATGGCCACCCACACGATTTCCCCCACATAGACACCCACACCCTGCCACCCACATGGCCACCCACACCCTGCCACCCACATCGCCACCCACATCCTGCCACTCACATAGTTACTGGCCGTAGTTGTATGGAGTGGCCGTTGTTCTATTTGTCTTGTAGTGACATGCCTGGACCACGTACTGGCGACGATGGCCCTCCATTTCTCTGGGTCATCAGATATTTTTATGACATTGGTGAAGCTGGTATTATTATTTGTTGCCCGCGGTTTCAGCTGTCCACAGACATGTTTCACTGTCTTCTATTGTCTCTTGTGCTCAGTAGTTCCCCGCATGAGGCTAATTTCTCTATCCCAGCAGTTCAGTTGATACATCCCATCATACATTTCATGTGTTTGTTTCTTCTGCTTTGGGTAAACGATTTGTTGGATCAGCTTGAACCTCTCGGGGCGTCTCTGTTCACGACATTCTCAACAATCTGTCCATGAACCACACTGCTTGTACTCCTTCAGCTGTGCTTGCTTGGATAGGGTTCGCATCTAGGGCCGCTTCATCCGGCCATAGAAGAGACCTTTCTGGGCTGCAGTATATGAGCAGACAAGCTGAAAAACATCTAATGGCGGTGTACATGTGTTGCTGGCGAAAACGCAAAGAATACCATGGACAGACAGACAAACCAATGAGCAAGTCCTACAAGAAAAGAATGAAAATCGAAAATGATTAGAGAAATTAGACGTAGACATTCAAGCTTTTTTGGAGAAATAAACTGGAGAATTTGGTGACAATTGCCAAGATGCGAAACGACATGTTGCTATAATCCAGTGGTTCTCAACCGGTGGGGAATTTCTTACCCCCCCCCCCCCCCGCTCCCGAGGGGAATTTTAGGGTTTACGGGTGGGGGTGATGGGGGTGGGGGCATTAAGATTATTTCAAGATCGCGTTAATGCAAGAACCGATTACTTGATATTGTTTTTCCCTCCATACTTTACGGTTCTGAACTTCTCGCCCTTCTTAAATTCGTTTTATAGCGTAAGTAGACTCCCAAATCACGTTTTATGTAGACGTGTAGACTTGTTATAGTATGTGTTATTAAAGTTAGCTTCCATTTTTACGTATTCTGTATAGGGGGGGGGGGGGGGGGGTTATAGGGAGGAAATACGAAAGGGGGGAATGACATTCTGAACATATGGTTGTCATATATTTTTGAAGGGAGTGGGAAATCACTGTAGTGCATGCCCCATCTCTAACAAAAGAAGTAGAGCCCCATCCTCTTCTATCTTCAATAACCCCAGAATATGAACCTTGAGTTATCTGCAGGCCTCGTTCTATTAAGTATGTCTAGGAGATATAGATTATGGCCCTGGTGAGAATGGTAATTACTAACTGGGAATCTGCCCCTTCTCCAATGATTCTTTAGCTCTGGAGCCCCCTTTTAGTTTATCAAATCTGAGGAAAGTCTGGAGAATTTTCTCAGCCTGATTTAGATGAAGAAATCATGGATATTGAGCAGTTGATAGATCTAGAGTCTTCTCTCCCCCATTTTAGTAAGTCATTATGAGTGGATTTATTTTTAAACAATCAAACACATAATCAATCACATTAGATTCTGACAACATGATGTACAAAGAAGTTGTTGACTCACAGATAGGTTTGAACTGATAAATTAACAGAAGGTCAATTCATGTTAATCATTTATTGACTGGGCCTGAGCCTTCTGGTCAGTACATACATTTCTATTGTGATTTACACAAGATATATTAGAAAAGTTGCACATTGGACCAGTGTCACACAGACCATCAATAAACAAGCATCAATACATGAGATGTCAACAAGTGTGAAACATAGTAACATTTTGATGTTGTACATATTAAGTGTGAAAATGATTCAACAATTAAATATCAGTTCCCTGAAATTGGGTGTGGTGTGTACCAAGGAAAAATGTAACCTGGTGACTGGAAGATTAGGTAAGCCAGGGTCCATTGACTGATGGATCCACTTCAGGTCTGCCCGTATAGCTCCTCTGAAGGCCTCCCCATACTCTGCTTATGGCCAAGTTATCCTCCATCTCACTTGTGGTTCATCTCTTTCTCTCGGCTTCCCTCTTTCAGGTCTGATTTAGGTGGTTAGTTTGCTGATGTGTTGGGTGGTTGTTGGTATGTAGCCACCAAGATCACTGATGAATATTCACATAAATATATACATTCCTACCAATACAATATTCTAGAAGTAGGTCGGAAGAAATCTAAATTCCTGAAGTAGGAACTAGTTCCCCTCCCCTCCTTTTTTCTCTAATCTAGTGTTGGGTTAATTTGGGGTGGTCAGAGTTTATCACACTGTGTACGCCTTGTATCAACTGGTTCCTGCTGTATGTAAGTTCTCATTTGACCTGGGGTCAGTGAACGTGTACAGTAAGACAGTGACAAGAGTGAGAATGTGTCAAGATGCATGTAAATAAATGACATACATTTATAACATTTCTTCCACTCAATGGTGTTTATAATGTGTATAAATAATTCTCTGTGTTTTCCCAATTAACTTCTTCTTCTTCTTCTTGTGTCTAATAACTCTCTCCCATTATCTGTTGTTGTTGTGATGTTGAGTGTTGGGTTGTGTGGTGATGAGTGGTGTTGAGTGGTGTTGTGTTTTAAGTTATGTTGAGTAATGAGTTAAGTTCACTTCGTGTGATGGAGTTCCACGAAGCTCAACTCTTCTGATGCAATGCAGTTCATAAGTGCTCTTATCTAATTAAAATTTGACATAAATATAAATATTTATCCTTCAAACCCTATCCATTCAATAGATGAAGCAGAAAGACAAGATTAGATTTCTCTCTCAACTTTCTAAATTGAAAATAGACATAGATAAGTCTGTTTTAAAACAAGGCACCTATTCTAGTACACGAACTGTCATTTTAGCTGTAGATAGTGATAGCATCTTTAACAATGTTTCTGGTGAAATGCACAAGATTGCTTTAGAATCATCACTTCGTACAGTTGTTCAGAATAGAATGTAGTAGTATAATGCACTTCTTAAAGTTAATAATTATCTTTAAGAATATCAGAGATTGCAGTTTCATCGAAGCGAATATTAGAGTCAGTTTGCCCGGGAACGGCTCTGCGTCGTTAGAATCTACAGTCGAGCATTTTTTACATTTCAGAGGTTTTAATTAATAATAATACATTTCAATTGACATTAAAAACACGGGTTACCATTACTTGATACCTGATACATCGGGTTCTTAGTCTAATCTCGGGAATCACAAGCTTACCTCAGATCTAGACACCCCGCAATTCCATGTTTGAAAATTTGGTCACACCAGCTTCTCACATCTGTTCATCAGAATGGTTGCAGAAAAAGTGCGCTAATTATCATATGCTAAATATGCGTTGGCGCGAAAGCGGGTCACATGTCGATTGCGTCCAATGGGTTTCCGAGCTTTGTCTGATGAAATCTTTCTAAGAATCCACGTCATCTGTCACTTTTGCAGTTCCAGTTTCGATGTTAAGTTTTAAGTCCTAGTCTCCGTTTGCGGTTGTGAAGTCAATTTCTTTTAATGTTGTTTCCTCTTCTTGCGGCATGTTTTGGTAAATGAATAATGGTGGTTAGCGTTATGCCACATGGCCCCACTCCAGATTGTTCTATGGTATGGAACTATGTTTCCAACATTTTCAGTTATCAAGCTGTTCCCATTTTTCCTCCCTTGTATTCTCTTCTGCATCTGATTGACCTGGTTCATCAGGCACTGGGTGTCGACTCAGGAAGTCCGCTCCCACATTCATTTTCCCAGGAACATACTCAACCTGGAACGAGTAAGGTTGAAGAAGCAGCGACCACCTCATAAGTCGGGCATTCAGAGTCTTAGATGCTGCGAGAAACATGAGTGGTTGATGGTCACATTGCACTGTGAAGTGTTTGCCATATAGGTATGCCTGAAATTTCTGTACACTCCATACGAGCGCAAGACATTCTCTCTCGATAGTACTGTAATTTCTCTCTGCTGCATTCAATTTCCTGCTAGCATGGGCTACAGGGAATAGCTCTGATGGTACATCTCCCTTTCTCTGCAACAGCGTTGCCCCAATTCCTATGTTACTGGCATCGGTGCGCAGCACAAATGCTTGGTCGAGGTCTGGTAGATGTAAGACTGGATGAGCAGTTAATGCCTGCTTTAGTGCTGTGAAAGCTCTCTCACAGTCAGCTGACCAAGTGACTTTCTCTGGTTTCCCCTTTTTGGTAAGATCCGTTAAAGGTGCTGACAGAGTATTGAAGTCCTTGATGTATTTTTGATAGAATCCACATAAGGATACAAATGATCTTACATCCTTCTTTGTTTTTGGACGAGGTGCTCTCTGGAGTTTGTCCACATTTCCCTCTTGTGGAGTTATCAGTCCATGAGATATCTTATGACCTAGAAAGTCCAATTCTTGGAATCCTATCTGACACTTCTTTGGTCTAGCCGTCAATCCAGTTTCTCTGAGGCGCCTGAACAAAAGATGCAGGGTTTCTACATGCTCTTCAAATGTTTCAGTGGCGATCAGGATGTCATCCATGAAGTGACTGATGTCTGGATGCTGTAGTGGGTCAAGTAATTTTCTCATCATACGTGTAAAGACGCTGGGAGCATTACTTAATCCGAATGGAAGAACGTTGAACTCATAGTGTCCTCCAGGCGTGCTGAAAGCTAACCATGGTCTAACTTCCGGTTTTACAGGAATCTGGTAATATCCCTTACTGAGATCAATCCTAGTAAAGTACTTAGCTCGGTTGAGTGCTGTGAAGAGTTTATTCTGATCAGGCAGAGGTTCTGCTTGGAATTCAGTAATAGCATTGAGCTGTCGATAATCGATGCACAATCTATGTTCTCCACTTGGCTTTCTCAATAAGACGACGCTAGCACTGTAAGGTGATTCAGATGGTGAGATTATTCCTGCGGTGAGCAGCTGTTGTATTTCCTTCCTCTAAAGTCTTTTGCTTTGCATAAGGAACTGGGTAAGTCTTGACTCGCACAGGCACTGTGTCATTTAACTTCATGTCAAATTCCTCCAAATCAGTTCTTCCTGGCTTATCAGTAAGTACTTCTGCATATTTTGCCATAAGTTCCCTAATCTGCTTTTGCTGATCCTTTGTTAAGTTGGGATTGATTTCCACATCCTTAAAGGTCTCTTTGGCTTGCAGTTGGCACTCGACTCCCATTGTTGATCCTTCTTCGACTTCAGTAGCCACACTCATGGCCATCAGATGTGCAGGTTCGGTGGTTGAGGGTCTTTCATGATATTTCTTCAAGAGGTTTATGTGAAATACTTTCATCTTGCCTTTGACTGAAATTCTGTAGTTGGTACGTGAGATCTTCTCCGTCACTACATAAGGTCCTCTCCATCCTATTTGCAGCTTATTCTGACTGGTTGGAAGCAGCAACATCACCTTCTCTCCTACCTCTAACTCTCTATCCTTTGCCTTGCGGTTGAAGTTATGAGCAATTCTTCGTCTGGCTTGACGTAGATTGACATTCGCTTGTTTCCAACTGTGTTGTAAACGATTTTCAACTCGGCAACATATGTAGATGCAGTCACGACTGTATCATCTGTAGTATTATCAGTCCACGTTCGAAGTAACGCCTCCAGTGGTCCCTTGATTGGTCGTCCAAACAACAGTGTGGCTGGAGCAAAACCTGTTGAGTGATGGGGTACCTCCCTGTAAGCGAATAAAGCTGCGGGTAAATACAAGTCCCAATCCTCTGTCTTCTCCTGGGCAATTTTGCGCAGGATACTAATCAATGTCCCGTTCCACCTTTCCACAAGTCCATTTGACTGAGGGTGATATGGTGAACTGAAGATATGGCGTGCATGAAAAAGTCTGAAGGTCTCTTCCATGAGCTTACCACGAAACTGTGAACCGTTGTCCGTCAAGATCCTTTGTGGGAATCCTAGACGTGTGAATATTCCTAATAATGCATCAGCGACGTGTTTGGAGTCACAGCTGGGCATAGGAACTGCTTCGGCCCACATGGTTGTTGTGTCCACAAGCGTTAATATGAATCGGTTTCGCCTCTTCGTTGCTGAGAGAGGTCCGATTATGTCTACAGCCACTTTCTCAAATGGAATTCCAGTGATTGGCGATTCACCCAACATTGCCGGTGGTGTCCGGTGTTTTGGTGATACTTTCTGACACTGTGGGCATGATTTTACAAACCGTTGTATGTCTGAATTCATCCCTGGCCAAAAGTAGTGAGTGGTAATCCGCTGTGTAGTAGCGTTGATACCCATGTGCCCACTGAATGGTAGACTATGACCCATCTCTAAGATCTGAGTCCTGTATTGAGTTGGTACAACAAGTTGATTAAACTCTTGTCCAGCTCGTCCTGCTTTTCTGTAAAGAAGTGCTGACTTCATGAACAGATCACCTTTACGTAGAGGTAAATGTGATTTTGGCAGTTTTCTGAAGCAGGGTTCCAAGGTGCTGTCGGCTTCTTGTGCCCTCTTCAGTTCCTCCGTTCGAGGGATTGGCGTAGTTGTTTCTGGAGTTTTTGTTGCCTGGGATCGAGTGGTCATGGTCGCCATCGCCACAGGTTGAACAGGTTCTCCTAGAACGATAAATCTACAGCCGAGGATTACAGGATATATCGGATCGTCCAAGACTGCTGCCTTGATTGTCCCAGTGACATACCGCGAGGCTATGTTCACTTTTGCCACTGGAAGAGACATATTTGTTGAACTCTTCAGTGGTCCCTGTAATTCCACTATTTCCTCTGTCACCTGTTCAGGGTGAACTAAGGATGATGAAACAACACAGTCATACGATAATCCAGTATCATATAAACAGGTCGTTTTGAATCCATTTAGCAAGATGGATTCCACAACCGGAATACGAGATGATGTGTCTTGATGAGGTGTCTGTTTGGACGTTTCACCAGTGCTCACTTTTTTCTCTTTTCGGTTGGCCAAACATGCCGCTGTGTGTGGAGGTGGCTTCTTCCTGCAATTCTGAAATGTGTGACCTCTAATTTTGCAATGGGTACAGAATGGTTTGTCCTCCTTCGGCGCTGTTTGGACTGAGTTTTGAGTGTTTTTCTGGGATTTCCCCTTTTTCTTGGTGGCTACAGTGTTTTCACCCTCTTTTGGCTGTGGAGTTTTGTTTTGAGAGGGGGTGTTGTTCGAACGTCCCTTTCCTCCCATCTCCTTCTGAGATTTCTCAAATCTCTCTGCCAGGATGATTATAGTTTCCTAGGCGGTCAGCCCCGTTTTGGGTTAAGAATGCCTTCATTTCGTTCTGCATTTTCCCCTTGATCTGATCAATGATGATCATTTCACGGAGTCCTTCAAAACTTTCCTCAAATCCTCCCAAGCAAGCCCATCTTTGTATGTATGACTTCAGTCTTTCGACTAGTTGCGCGTAACTCTCACCCGGTTCCTTCCTTGCGGTTTTGAACCTGAGTTTATAAGATTCGGCGTCCACTTCGAAGCGGCTCAAGAGTGCCGTCTTAAGTGTTGTGTAGTTCTGTTGTTCCTCTCTAGTGAGGCGCGAGAACACATCATACGCCGTGGATCTTAAGGCCTGCGCTAACTTCGTCGCCCATCTACTTTCATTCAAGCCCACAGCTGACAGCCATTGCCTCGAAGCGTGATAAAAATCCTTCGATGTGGTCAGTCTGTTCATTAAAGGGTTCCAGAGGAAATGACATAGCTCCTGAATTAAGTTGAGAGACGTGAGGAGGTGGTTCTGTCACTGGCGATCCTGATGAGGTTGAGGGTGTAGGACCACTCCCTTTCTCTATTCTCCGGATCTCCACTTCAGTCTCCATTCTCCTCAACTCCAGTTGGTGTTGACGCTCTCTCTCCTTATCTTCCATTTCAGCCTGTAGTCGTTTCTCTTTCTCCTCCAATTCTGCTTGAAATCGTTTCTCTTTCTCCTCCAATTCTGCCTGAAGTCGTTTTTCCCTCTCAGCCAATTCAGCCTGAAGCTGTTTTTCTTTGAGAGCCAATTCCGCTTGCAGTCTTTCTCTTTTGTCGAATGCATCTGAAACATAGTTAGCTAGCTCAGGGCCATCTAACCCGCATTCCCTACCTGTTTCTGTTATTTGGGCTCTAAACTTTGCAGTTTCCGCCATGCCTATAATTTATTGCTTTGTTCTGTCAAAAAAATATAATTGCAGTTAGTCTGATCCGCGTAAGCTTGTCAGTCCCTGATCTGCAAATATACAACAGAGCATGTGCAATATTAAAAACACCCTATGTTATGTCTGTCTGTCAATGCTGGAAAAGCCAAAGGCAGCAGGCACTGAAGTAACCAGATTTAATTCCTAGTAAAGAAAAGAATCTGAAATTAGACAGAGTTTTCCCAACGGATAAGATTTTCCGGTGGTTGATGAAATGCTGTTAAGTTCAGACTCCACAGGAAAAGAACACCTTCTCTGGAAGAGAAGTAGTGTTGGTAGAGTAGATACACACTATATATTTCACCTGGAGCACCTCTCTCTGAAGTATAAGCCTATTTGAACATGGCCCCCTTCTTCAGGAGGAATGATCAGTCACCTACTCTTATTTATCTGTTAATGTCATTCATATCATGTGGCTGTCAATCAATATAAGAAAATGACAATGTTCAAAATCTAAAGATATTGTGATTGTTTTATGTAACTTTTTAATTACACAATGTATTATTTAATTGTTTAATTTATTTATGGGAACCATCCAGGACGTAGCCGACAATATGTCATATATTTTTGAAGGGAGTGGGAGATCACTGTAGTGCATGCCCCATCTCTAACAAAAGAAGTAGAGCCCCATCCTCTTCTATCTTCAATAACCCCAGAATATGAACCTTGAGTTATCTGCAGGCCTCGTTCTATTAAGTATGTCTAGGAGATATAGATTATGGCCCTGGTGAGAATGGTAATTACTAACTGGGAATCTGCCCCTTCTCCAATGATTCTTATAACTCTGGAGCCCCCTTTTAGTTTATCAAATCTGAGGAAAGTCTGGAGAATTTTCTCAGCCTGATTTAGATGAAGAAATCATGGATATTGAGCAGTTGATAGATCTAGAGTCTTCTCTCCCCCATTTTAGTAAGTCATTATGAGTGGATTTATTTTTAAACAATCAAACACATAATCAATCACATTAGATTCTGACAACATGATGTACAAAGAAGTTGTTGACTCACAGATAGGTTTGAACTGATAAATTAACAGAAGGTCAATTCATGTTAATCATTTATTGACTGGGCCTGAGCCTTCTGGTCAGTACATACATTTCTATTGTGATTTACACAAAATAATAGAAAAGTTGCATATTGGACCAGTCACACAGACCATCAATAAACAAGCATCAATACATGAGATGTCAACAAGTGTGAAACATAGTAAACATTTTGATGTTGTACATATTAAGTGTGAAAATGATTCAACAATTAAATATCAGTTCCCTGAAATTGGGTGTGGTGTGTACCAAGGAAAAATGTAACCTGGTGACTGGAAGATTAGGTAAGCCAGGGTCCATTGACTGATGGATCCACTTCAGGTCTGCCCGTATAGCTCCACTGAAGGCCTCCCCATACTCTGCTCATGGCCAAGTCATCTTCCATCTCACTTGTGGTTCATCTCTTTCTCTCGGCTTCCCTCTTTCAGGTCTGATTTAGGTGGTTAGTTTGCTGATGTGTTGGGTGGTTGTTGGTATGTAGCCACCAAGATCACTGATGAATATTCACATAAATATATACATTCCTACCAATACAATATTCTAGAAGTAGGTCGGAAGAAATCTAAATTCCTGAAGTAGGAACTAGTTCCCCTCCCCTCCTTTTTTCTCTAATCTAGTGTTGGGTTAATTTGGGGTGGTCAGAGTTTATCACACTGTGTACGCCTTGTATCAACTGGTTCCTGCTGTATGTAAGTTCTCATTTGACCTGGGGTCAGTGAACGTGTACAGTAAGACAGTGACAAGAGTGAGAATGTGTCAAGATGCATGTAAATAAATGACATACATTTATAACATTTCTTCCACTCAAGTGGTGTTTATAGCGTGTATAAATAATTCTCTGTGTTTTCCCAATTAACTTCTTCTTCTTCTTCTTGTGTCTAATAACTCTCTCCCATTATCTGTTGTTGTGATGTTGAGTGTTGGGTTGTGTGGTGATGAGTGGTGTTGAGTGGTGTTGTGTTTTAAGTTATGTTGAGTAATGAGTTAAGTTCACTTCGTGTGATGGAGTTCCACGAAGCTCAACTCTTCTGATGTAATGCAGTTCATAAGTGCTCTTATCTAATTAAAATTTGACATAAATATAAATATTTATCCTTCAAACCCTATCCATTCAATAGATGAAGCAGAAAGAAAAGATTAGATTTCTCTCTCAACTTTCTAAATTGAAAATAGACATAGATAAGTCTGTTTTAAAACAAGGCACCTATTCTAGTACACGAACTGTCATTTTAGCTGTAGATAGTGATAGCATCTTTAACAATGTTTCTGGTGAAATGCACAAGATTGCTTTAGAATCATCACTTCGTACAGTTGTTCAGAATAGAATGGAGTAGTATAATGCACTTCTTAAAGTTAATAATTATCTTTAAGAATATCAGAGATTGCAGTTTCATCGAAGCGAATATTAGAGTCAGTTTGCCCGGGAACGGCTCTGCGTCGTTAGAATCTACAGTCGAGCATTTTTTACATTTCAGAGGTTTTAATTAATAATAATACATTTCAATTGACATTACAAACACGGGTTACCATTACTTGATACTTGATACATCGGGTTCTTAGTCTAATCTCGGGAATCACAAGCTTACCTCAGATCTAGACACCCCGCAATTCCATGTTTGAAAATTTGGTCACACCAGCTTCTCACATCTGTTCATCAGAATGGTTGCAGAAAAAGTGCGCTAATTATCATATGCTAAATATGCGTTGGCGCGAAAGCGGGTCACATGTCGATTTCGTCCAATGGGTTTCCGAGCTTTGTCTGATGAAATCTTTCTAAGAATCCACGTCATCTGTCACTTTTGCAGTTCCAGTTTCGATGTTAAGTTTTAAGTCCTAGTCTCCGTTTGCGGTTGTGAAGTCAATTTCTTTTAATGTTGTTTCCTCTTCTTGCGGCATGTTTTGGTAAATGAATAATGGTGGTTAGCGTTATGCCACAATAGTGAAGGGGTGCATGGGCAAAAAAAAAAAGATTGAGAACCACTGCTATAATGGATGTCATATATTTATTCCCACAGTGAATTGATACATTGTTGTATTGCATGTCATTTATTTATTCCCCCAGAAAACAACATATTGTTGAATTCCGTGTCATACATTTATTCCAACAGTGAGTCGACTTACCGATGTATCAGATTCACACAGAGAACAGACAAAGTGGTCGAGCTGCAACTAGGTAAGATGTTTGTCCCCCCAGCTGGTTGTCTGTGGCTCCCATTGTCTGCAAATGTCTTCCCATAATTGTCTGTTTGTATTCACTGCTTCACTCTCATTCCCTTTTATCTATTTGCTCATGTAATTGTTTGCATCTTTTATGTCAGGTCTTAGACTGAACTACCGTATGACAGTAGACGGTAGCGCCGAATGTTGGGATGTCAGGTCTTAGTCAGATATAACTGAGCTACCGTATGACAGCAGACGGTACTACCTGCTTTCTGTTAGCGCCGAATGTTTTAGGTCCTACTCAGATATGACAGCTACTATATGCTAGTAGACGATACTGTCTGCCCTCAGTTAGCGCCGAATGTTTTAGGTCCTAGTCAGCTATGATAGCTAGTATATGCTAGTAGACGATTCTGTCTGTCCTCAGTTAGCACCGAAATGTTGTGGAGGAGGACCGCAATTAAGAGGGTACAAACCTTATCTCTGTGCTATCTAAAGACTAAATGTCACGGCCGGGTAGACCAGGCCTTATATCCTTGGTCGGCAACTGGGAGTCTCCGTGGCCAAGTGGTCAAGCCGTATATCTAGCGCTCCAAAGGTTGCAGGTTCCATTCCGGGCTACGTCTTTCGGTTCCCGAGTGCAGTCTTCTCGGAGACTCTTGGGGGTCGTTGCTGGATCTACGGAGCTCGTGCTTTGTGCGATGCTTCTGTAGGTCGCCCAGCGGAAAGAGAACGAGTCATATGGGATAAACCCGGGGCAATGAAGTCGATCCTCTCGACTGGTCTAGGGTTGAAGCTCCGATAGACGGATAGTTTAGTTAGAGCATTGCTTTGCTGATTGATTGATTGATTGATTGATTTAGGAATCGACATCACAGCATTCGGGGCATTCCCATAAGTGCTCCGTCCCCATCCTCAGCAGCCAGCGAAGAGTTTCAACACTAATAGTACCAGTAGTTGCTTTGCTGATCCGGCAACATCTACAAATTGTCTTATTCCAGACATATAGGTATTACCATTCCTCTGGTGTAAACTAGACAGGCCGAGAGAGGGATCATGCTGCATGGGCAACACATGGTCTCTACAATTCAGCCCAGGCTTTGTGTTATGGAGAGGTATAACTCCATCACCAGTCCCTGCCATGGGTTGTGGTTATTATGCCCTTTTTGCAGCACAATGTAACAAACTATGGTCTGACAAGACGGCAAGGTGCCAGTTAAGTGTATGTATCTTGCATACTGAACCAAATTGCCGCTGTCTCACTGCTAACTGGTATTCCTTCTGTCTTCTTGTGCTAACTGGTATTCCTTCTGTCTTCTTGTGCTAACTGGTATTCCTTCTGTCTTCTTGTGCTAACTGGTATTCCTTCTGTCTTGTTGCGGCCGTTTAGTTCCTCTAGTTTTTGCTCTAATGTAGTTCCCTCTGTCTTGTTATTCATGTGTAGTTCCCTCTGTCCTGTTATTCTTGTGTAGTTCCTCCTGTTTTGTTGTTCTTGTGTAGTTCCCTCTGTCGTGTTGTTCTTGTGTAGTTCCTCCTGTTTTGTTGTTCTTGTGTAGTTCCCTCTGTCTTGTTGTTCTTGTGTAGTTCCCCCTGTCTTGTTGTACCTATGTAGTTCCATTTGTTTTGTTGTTCTAGTGTAGTTCCCCTTGTCGTGCTGTTCTTATGTAGTTCCCTTTGTCTTGTTATTCTTGTGTTCTTCCTTCATATTGTCTAACGGAACACAGTAGTCCTTTCAAATTGTCCAACTCATCACTGTAGTTCCTCCAGTTGGTCTAACTCGTCCTATAGTTCCTCCACGGTCCATAACTGGCTGTAGCAGTACCACGCGACGCCCGCCCACGTTCGAGTCAGTGACTCACATCTAGCAGGCTCTGAGAACCATTGTCTGGGTCAGTGACTCACATCTAGCAGATTCTGAGAACCACTGTCTTAGTCAGTCACACTTGTGGGCCGCTTTATCCGACGTCGTCCCTGTTGATCTGAAGATTTATTCACAGGGACAAAAATGTCGAAGGAAGGGATGGCACAAAAGACAGAATTCGATCGTTATCACCAGAGAAAGGAGCGGGGACACATAAAAGAATAAATGATACATCCTGCATGGAATGATGACTCTGTACATGTTTATTTGGATGTCTGATGTCAGTTGACAGCTCAGATTATTGCCCGGCCCTAGTTAACTGGCCCTGAATGCATCGCGGCACACGCGCCATGGGACGTGCGTATATCACCAGACAATCAGCAGGTGTCAGCCTGATCTTCGCCTTATTGTTGCCTGTGTATGGCGCCATCCAGGCACACTGCCTTACTGCTCCTGCTTAAGTCGCCCGTGTCAGACAAGAACGGCCTGACAAAAACGCAACGTTGTATCTGTTAGGTTGCATGCCCGCACACGCCAAAACTGGGGGAGGGGGCGTGTGTTAATCTAAATAAATTCTCATTTGGCTTCTATTTGTTGCGTGAAGTTAGTTGGCCAGGGGTCAAGGTGACACTCCATGTTCCGGTAGCCGCCATTGTTTCACATACAAGCGTGTAGCAATTTGAAATTACTCATCCGTTCAAATGCCTTCCTCTTCTACACCAAAGTGTGGAGCTGCTTGAGATATTGATTGAATTTAGACTCACGTAGACATGGACAAGCAGACTGCGAAAGGCACTAGCACAGTCGAACCAGAATTGTGGATATATAGGAAAACAAAGGGGGAACGGACAGCGTCCTTCTACCTGGTCCCCTCTCCCGATGAGAGCGAGCCACATCTAGATTGCACCTCACAGGTCAGCTTGTCCGACCTCGCCATGTGTTTGTGTCAGATCTGCTTCCACAGGACAGACTCCATCCAAGAGGTCGGGTTCGGTCTACCCAGGCCTCTGATTCCTTTCCTAACTCATTTGCCAGAGAAGGGCCTTACGACCTGCTCTTAGCGGTGTCCAACTGCTGTGGAATTTGTCACGTGCAATACTTGCTCGGGACCTTCTGGTTTTGGCCCTTATCAGAGAAGGCTATAGTATCTGATTTCCCGGCTTCGGCCACTAGGGGGCGCGTGTTGCCGTGAGGTACTAGTGGTGTATGAGAGGGAGTCGAAGCGTGGACAAGTGGAATATCTGGGCACAGGTGGAGCGGCTGTCTGTGGAAGGCAGAACACAAGTTCTGGTATGTTACACACTGTCGTTGCTCTCATGGGCGGGGATTCAGACATACGCAATCATGCTTACAGAGGAGTCACACAGATTCAATCATGCTTACAGAGGAGTCACACAGACTCAGTCATACGTATGGAGGAGTCACACAGACTCAATCATGCTTACAGAGGAGTCACACAGACTCAATTATGTATAGAGAGGTGTCACACACTCAATCATACAAATAGAGGAGTCACACAGACTCAATCCTGCTTATAGAGGAGTCACACACTCAATCATACGTATAGAGGAGTCACACAGACTCAATCATGATTATAGCGGAGTCACACAGACTCAATCATGCTTATAGGGAGGCACACAGACTCAATCATGCTTATATGGGAGTCACACAGACTCAATCATGCAAATAGAGGAGTCACACAGACTTAATCTTGCATATAGAGGCGTCAAACAGACTCAATCATGCATATAGAGGAGTCACACAGACTCAATCATACATATAGAAGAGTCACACAGACTCAATCATGCATATAGAGGAGTCACACAGGCTCAATCATACATATAGAGAAGATACACAGACCCAATCATGCATATAGAGGAGTCGCACATACTCAATCATGCATATAGAAGAGTCACACAGACTCAGTAATGCATATTATGATTGAGTCTGTCTGACTCCTCTATATGTATGATTGGGTATTTCCTTCCTCAACCGCGTGGTCGTGATTGTCTCATTCCCCACATGTGTGGCTGGGGCTGTCTGACTCTTCAATTGACAACCGCAGCCACACATGTGGGGAATGAGACAACCCCAGCCACACATGTGGGGAATGAGACAACCCCAGCCACACATGTGGGGAATGAGACAACCCCAGCCACACATGTGGGGAATGAGACAATCACGGCGACACATGTGGGGATGAGACAACCCCAGCCACACATGTGGGGAATGAGACAACCCCAGCCACACATGTGGGGAATGAGACAATCACGGCGACACATGTGGGGATGAGACAACCCCAGCCACACATGTGGGGAATGAGACAACCCCAGCCACACATGTGGGGAATGAGACAACCCCAGCCACACATGTGGGGAATGAGACAACCCCAGCCACACATGTGGGGAATGAGACAACCCCAGCCACACATGTGGGGAATGAGACAATCACGGCCACACATGTGGGGAATGAGACAACCCCAGCCACACATGTGGGGAATGAGACAACCCCAGCCACACATGTGGGGAATGAGACAACCCCAGCCACACATGTGGGGAATGAGACAATCACGGCCACACATGTGGGGAATGAGACAATCACGGCGACACATGTGGGGATGAGACAATCACGACCACACATGTGGGGAATGAGACAATCACGGCCACACATGTGGGGATGAGACAATCACGACCACACATGTGGGGAATGAGACAATCACGGCCACACATGTGGGGATGAGACAATCACGGCCACACATGTGGGGATGAGACAATCACGACCACACATGTGGGGATGAGACAATCGCGGCCACACATGTGGGGAATCAGACACCACATTACACTTTAAACTCAACCATGACGGTAGATGATCATTCGGCATTCACAAAGAGGTGGAGAACTAAAAAATGCATACACCAGAAACTCAACACCTGCCCAAGTTTCCACAAACATGAGTGCGGCGGTTTTCTTCGATGCAACAAATCACCGACAAAAACAATCTCGCGCTATTGCAACGTTGAGGTATAATTCTATAAAACTCGACATTGATAAATTGGTGTTCCATAGATTTCAACAAGCCATTTCTTTCAGGTTGTAGATGTTGTGTAGGACAGACATTATTGCTCGCCGCTGAACAGCTCTGCAACTTACGTGAGAAATACATCTCTGCTTTAATGATGACAAATCTCGTATTTCCCTTCCCTTATAGAAAATGCTGAAATATTTATTTTTCCACGCAATCCAAGTTTGCGTAGACAAAATTTAATTTACTGCTAGTTTGTTCCGCTAGTTTACAAGGGGAAACTTTTCAATCTACTTGCTGACGTCAGCAGCCGCCATCATTGAGCACGCAATGTTTGAAGGGACAATGTCTTCAGTCGCTGGGTGCTCGGGGACTGTGTTCAGTCGCTGGGTGCTCGGGGAATGTCTTAGGTTGTTGGGTGCTCAGAGAATGTCTTTAGTCGCTGGGTGCTCGGGGAATGTCTTAAGTCGCTGGGTGCTCGGGGAATGTCTTCAATCGCTGGGTGCTCGGGGAATTTCTTCAGTCGCTTGGTGCTCGGGGAATGTCTTAACTCGTTGGGTGCTCAGAGAATGTCTTTAGTCGCTGGGTGCTCGGGGAATGTCTTCAGTCGCTGGGTATAATGTCTTCAATCGCTGGGTGCTCGGGGAATGTCTTCAGTCGCTGGGTGCTCAGGGAATGTCTTATGTTGCTTGGTGCTCGGGGAATGTCTTCAGTCGCTGGGTACTCAGAGAATGTCTTATGTTGCTGGGTGCTCGGGGAATGTCTTCAGTCGCTGGGTGCTCGGAGAATGTCTTCAGTCGCTAAGTGCTCGGACAATGTCTTATGTCACTGGGTGTCAGGAGAATGTCTTAATCACCGGGTGCCCGGGCAGTGTCTTGTGTCGCTGAGGGCTCGGACAATGTCTTATGTCGCTGGTTGCTCAGAGATGTCTCATGTCGCTGTTCGGACAGTGTCTTAAGTCGCTGGGTGCTCGGAGAATGTCTTCAGTCGCTGGGTGCTCAAAGAATGTCTCAAGTCGCTGGGTGTCGGGACAATGTCTCAAGTCGCTGGGTGCCAGGAGAATGCCTTAAGTCACTGGGTGCTCGGACAGTGTCTTATCTCAAGTAGCTGGATGCTCGGAGAATGTTCGGATGCAAAAGTAGCTTCTTAGAATACAGCCTGCACGGATAACAGGATAGAACGCTAAACACCTGGCTAAAGCTGATAGGTGTTTTAGAGGTGTGTGTGTGTATGTGTGTGTGCGTGTGTGTGTGTGTGTGTGTGTGTGTGTGTGTGTGTGTGTGTGTGTGTGTGGTGGGGATGGGGGGTTGTGTGGTTCGAGGTACACGTATTCCTTTAATTGGCGAACAGTGTAATGTATATTTTTGTATGGTTGGCTGGTTGTTCGTTTGGCTTCTTGCTTGCTAATTGGTTGGTCGGCTGGTTGGTTAGTTGGCTGGCTGGTATGCTAGTTGGCGGGTTGGTAGTTTGGTTAGTTGGTTGGTTAGTTCGTAATTGGTTGATAAGGTGGTTAGTTGGTTGATTGGTTGGCTGCTGGCAGACAGAAATAATAATCAACAAGGCAGAAATCACGACCTGGCCCAGGGACGCAGAGGTGTTTCCAAGGCACCAGGGCCGGATTATATACTGGCCAAGACCTATTGACGCGTCCTCGTCGAGCGTCCTGGGCAACAGGTCCCTTCGGGGTCCTGGCTGAAGTCAATAGGATCGCTGATTCCTCCGAAGTCGGAGAGTGTCTGCCTGTACGGCGAGGAACTACCAGTCTGCACACCAATAAGCCAGACATGGGACAACGGATACTCACGCAAACCTCAAGTCCTGTATGACATCACACTGATGTTGGACAACAGGATGCCTTCATCCGACATACAGGACTCCGCGTTGGAGCTCAAGCCAACGAACACAAGCAAGCAAGCAAGCAAGCACGACCTGGCCCAGAAAGATCGCGCAGCTTCCACGTGTATTGACCGTGCGCTGTGGTGCGACAGTTTGAGTGGAACATGAGCGGTGGCCAGACGGTGGAGGTAAATACAGGTATTATCACGAGCCGAGACGGGGACGAGGGGAGGACGAGGTGTTATACTCACAGGTTGTAATTATGGTTTGTATTCACCCAGCAGGGATCGATACAGTTACCCATGTCTCAATGTGATGTAATTGTCTGGATGGTGTCTGTATGATTGTATGTTAAAATGTTGGTCTCTCTCTCTCTCTCTCTCTCTCTCTCTCTCTCTCTCTCTCTCTCTCTCTCTCTTTTCTATTTTCCCCTGTTTTCTCTCTCTCTTTCTCTCTCTCTCTCTCTCTCTCTCTCTCTCTCTCTCTCTCTCTCTCTCTCTCTCTCTCTCTTTCGCTGTCTATCTTCATGTCTCTTTCTTTCGCTCTTTCTTCTCTCACTCTAGCTGTCTCACACGCACGCTGTCTCTCTCTCTTTCTCTCTGGCCCTCTCTCCTCTCTCTCTCTCTCTTTCCCTCTGTCTTCTCTCTCTCTCTCTCACTCTCTCTCTCTTTTTCTTTCTCTCTGTCTTCTCTCGCTTTTTCGCCTGTCACGAGGGACAGTAGTGTCACGTGAGTCAGTATTGTCACGATGGTCAGTAGTGTCACGTGAGTCAATATTGTCACGAGGGACAGTAGTGTCACGTGGACCAGTATTGTCACGAGGGACAGTAGTGTCACGTGGACCAGTAGTGTCACGTGGCTCAGTGTTGTCACGAGGGACAGTAGTGTCACGTGGGTCAGAAGTATCACGTTGTAAAAGTTGACTTTTTATTTCAGGTCTGCCCAGCGAACAGACGGAGTACGCATGTCAGAGCTCGCTCTTCCTGGGCGCCAAGAAACAAGTGCTCATCCGTGAGTATCACATGTTGTCTTCACACTTTCACACATCACGCTAGAAGTATCACTTGTTGTCTTCCCATATTACTCTAGAAGTATCACATGTTATCCTCACACATCTCGCTAGAAGTATCACATGTTGTCCTCACACATCACTCTAGAAGTATCACATATTGCCCTCACACATCACGCTAAACATACATTGGGTGACTTCTCATTCAGAAAGCAATGGCAAACTACTGAATGTAAAATTGCTCAGAAACTCAAGCTGGGGTTGGTGACACTGTCATGCAAATGAATGCAACATGTAAAAGTATGCATTTTCAGATCAGCATCATGTTCGCCACGATTTGGCGATTTCATGGCGAAATTGGGCACAGTGCCACGATAAAGTAGGCCAGATGTATGGCAGATAATAAACATGGTTTTGACAAATGATACAGTAAACATGGATGCGATGCTGATGATGGATGTTTTGTATATAAATATAAGGACACGTTTGTCAGAGACTGGCCGTGTAGAGAGAGCTGTCCCATCAATCACGGACGGTTGGGTTCGGTTGTCACATCTCGCTGCACATGATTGCTTTCTGCGTCAACCTCGGGCCCGTCATTTCAAGAAATGGTGTTTGCTCTTGTATTTGCAAGCACTGTGTCTGCACTCACCACGCACAACAGCTTTCATGCTTTGAGCCTTTTCTTCTGTGTTCAGATTTGCATGTTTTCTCTCTTGTTTCCTGCAAACACTTGATGTCACATGTCTGGTCCTCCTGGCTGCGCTGACTTGGGCACATTCCAAGTCCGGGTGACCTCTTGCTGGCGGGTCAGCAAATCTGTGTCTGTGGTGGGATAAAGACTCCGGTCGCTTTATCTCTCCCAAATTTTGATCATCTAGTTTGTTTTTTTTTTACGTTTAATTAACTCACTCAAGTTGTGATCATCTCATATATGGCTTAGTCATTTCACTGTTCATAATTGCGGCATCTCACTTATACCTATAGTTTGTTTGTTTGTTTGTCTGTTTGTTTGTTGAAACAACTGACGCCCCATTCAACCCATCTGACGCCCTGGCAGCTGAGACAGTTCTGCTGTCTGTATGCCACGTTTATTGTGTATCACGTGATGTGTGGCGCCCTAGCAGTTCTGCTGTCTGTGCTTCAAGGGCCAGGTTTCTTCTGCTTCTATGCTATACTTGGTGGGGGGGGGGGGGGGGGAGGGGGTGTTACGGGGTGTCATGCGTTGGTAGTACCTTTGGTAAGGATGACTGTCACGCTCTTTTCAGGGCACATCCCTCACTGGTCCAAGCCTGACATCCAGCTCACGCCTGTGGCTCCTAGTAGCTGTCAGCATGAGACAGCGACCACCCCCACCCCGAGCAACAGCTGTGACAGACTGGCTAAACCAGGCGTGGGTAGCCGATTTGGTGTCAAACCAAGCGGTGAACTAGGGTATGCCTACCCAGCATGTGAAGACAGGACTCGGCAGACTGCGCGGAAGAAATCATTGTTGATTCAACGGGCAAGGACGGCGTTTACCTGCAAAGCGTTGTGGAACGTGAATGAGCACGGCAAGGCACGTAGAGCGCCCTGGTCATCCACTGCACCTGTATTCGTCCCCAGTCGTCTTGACTTGTCATGCAACTGGATTCAGATGGACTCAGGCGAGAGAGTGAGGTCGACGAATTGCGCAACTCTTCCTCACTTTAATCCAATTCATCGCGCAAGTCATTCTTCATCCAACTTCATCATCCAACTCCAACCATACTTAATTATATTCTTACTCAAAGTTTATCGTCGCATCACAACAGGCACATTTCAGTAGTCGTATAGAAACTTCTGGACGTTACTCAACACAATCATTTGACTTGTGGGCTCCGGGAGACAACATTACTGCGGCTATAAAATATCAACTTTTTTGTAGTCTCCCAAACACTCAGCCATATATTATTCTGTGCGACATTTAATCGCGGATGGGGCGATTATTTTTGTGCCAGCTTTGTCTGCGGGGTAAGCATAAAAACAATATTAACCACGGTTTTATGGTCCAAGAATTGATCGTCCCTATCGCCGGGGACTAACCATGGTATCAACTGCATGCTGGCGTCCAGAGACTGTCCGCAGCGGGTGGCGATGTTTGGTCGTGTTTGTGTGGACGTTTCTTTGAGGGGTTGTTATTCTCTTCGCGGCTGTAATTATATACCTGGCTCCCGCGCTGTTGCTTGTACAGTCAGTTTTTGTGTTTGTGTGTTCCCAGAGGTAAGAAGATGGTTCCAGAAATGTGCGAATAATGGAGACTTGAACATAGTCTAGTTCTCTCTTGTCCGGCTGCCAGCTCGACAGGCAGATGTGATGATGTAGCTTCATAACTTTATGTCGTCTGTTCCGTTCACTCGTAGTATACCACCTGAGATTATCTGAGTATAATGAGATGTAGACAAGATATGTAGACAAGGATATGTAGACAAGATATGTAGACAAGATATGTAGACAAGATATGTAGACAAGGAGATGTAGACAAGATATGTAGACAAGGAGATGTAGACAAGATATGTAGACAAGGAGATGTAGACAAGGAGATGTAGACAAGGAGATGTAGACAAGGAGATGTAGACAAGATATGTAGACAAGGAGATGTAGACAAGGAGATGTAGACAAGAGATGTAAACAAGGAGATGTAGACAAGATATGTAGACAAGAGATGTAGACAAGGTATGTAGACAAGAGATGTAGACAAGGAGATGTAGACAAGATATGTAGACAAGAGATGTAGACAAGGAGATGTAGACAAGGAGGTGTAGACAAGACAAGGAGATGTAGACAAGGAGATGTAGGCAAGACAAGGAGATGTAGACAAGACAAGCTGTGGACAAGGAGATGTAGACAGGAGAATGAGACAGAAGGAATAAATTAACGTTATGTACTTGTAAAAGTTCACCTGGACATAAACATCATCCCAAGAGAGTCACCGAACACCCAGACCACAACACCATCGTCAGCAAACATATACACAGACTAGAAGAACAGCTTATCATGGTCGTCATCACGTGCCTCGCAGTCTGGCCTGGTCGCTCATGTTTCCTCACTCACATCTTACCTGGTCGCTCATCTTTTCTCACATTTTGCCTCTTCAGTCATGTGTCTCCGCATCTTGCGACCGTCTACAGAACGTATCAATGTATGAGCTGGTGAGAAGAGAGGCCTTATGGGGTCACATGATGAGAAGAGAGATCTTTGTTGATCACGTGATGAGAAGGGAGGTCTTCTTTGGTCACGTGATGAGAAGGGAGGTCTTCTTTGGTCACGTGATGAGAAGAGAGACATGCATTGGTCACGTGATGAGAAGAGAGGCCTTCTGTGGTCACTTGATGATAAGAAAGGTTTTCTGTGGTCATGTGATGAGAAGAGAGACATTCGTTGGTCCCGTGATGACAGTTGCAAAGGTCAACGATAGAAGAGACAAAGGCAGACCAAGAGAAGTAACTCTGCATGGCCTGGTATGTGGCCTGAAGGAATATATTCATCATCAGAATGGATCAGGAACGCCAAGGACCGAGGTCTGTGGAGAGACGTGAACGCCTACACCGTTTGGCTGGTGCGAGATGGTGTTGGTGATGAAAGGCTGTCACGTGTTTTCTCCCCTGTTTATCTCTATCCGCCAACGCTCTCCCTCTCTCTCTCTCTCTCTCTCTCCCTCTCTCTCTCTCTCTCTCTCTCTCTCTCTCTTCTCTCGTTCTTTACAATACTCTGTCCCTCGTATTTTCTCACGCTCAAGTGTTCTCTCTCTATCTCTCTCTCTCTCTCTCTCTCTCTCTCTCTCTCTCTCTCTCTCTCTCTCTCGCTCGTTCTCTACAACTCTCTGTCCCTCGTATTTTCTCTCGCTCAAGCATTCTCTCTCTCTTTCTCTCTCTCTTTCTCTCTCTCTCTTTCTCTCTCTCTCTATCTGTCTCTCTCTCTATCATTCTCTCTCTATTCGTCTCTCTCTCTCTCTCTCTCTCTCTCTCTCTCGCTCGTTCTCTACAACTCTCTGTCACTGGCTTTTTTCACTGAATCGTTCTCTCTGTCTCTCTCTCTCTCTCTCTCTCTCTCTCTCTCTCTCTCTCTCTCTCTATCTGTCTCTCTCTCTGTCTCTCTCTCTCGCTGGTTCTCTACAACTCTCTGTCAGTGGCTTTTTTTCACTGAATCGTTCTCTCTCTCTCTGTCTCTCTCTCTATCTCTCTCTCTCTCGCTCGTTCTCTACAACTCTCTGTCCCTCGTATTTTCTATCGCTCAAGCATTCTCTCTCTCTTTATCTCTCTCTTTCTCTGTCTCTCTCTCTCTCTCTATCTGTCTCTATATCTATCTATCTCTCTCTATTCGTCTCTCTCTCTCTCTCTCTCTCTCTCGCTCGTTCTCTACAACTCTCTGTCACTGGCTTTTTTTCACTGAATCGTTCTCTCTGTCTCTCTCTCTCTCTCTCTCTCTCTCTCTCTCTCTCTCTATCTGTCTCTCTCTCTGTCTCTCTCTCTCGCTGGTTCTCTACAACTCTCTGTCAGTGGCTTTTTTTCACTGAATCGTTCTCTCTCTCTCTGTCTCTCTCTCTATCTCTCTCTCTCTCGCTCGTTCTCTACAACTCTCTGTCCCTCGTATTTTCTATCGCTCAAGCATTCTCTCTCTCTTTATCTCTCTCTCTCTCTCTCTCTCTCTCTCTCTCTCTCTCTCTCTCTCTCTCTCTTCCTCCCCCCCCTATATCTCTATATCTCTCTATCTGTTCCCCATTTTCTTCTTCCCATTACATGGTCTTAAAACGTCAGCTGCCTCTATCTGATGTATGCGATAAGTTGTTTGCAACTGCAACTAAACTATGCCGAAATTAACAACAGAAACTGAAAAACGAATAAACACGAGAAGTTAAAAACTGGAGGTAAAGGAATAGCATGTCAAATGGCGATCAATATCTACACAGAATTCGGGAAGAAACCAGCAGGAAAAAGTCCAACAAAGCCACAAACATATCTCATCAGATAAAGTGACGTGTATTTTTGTTTTCTGATAAAGAGATTTGTACAAAAACTATTAAATTGTTCCGTAGGCAGGGAGACTTTGTGATATTTGTTTTGTGACCCAGCAGTTGAATGTGTGTTTTGAAAAGATGGAGGATGAAACAGGAGCACGTGGCTTGTGTATTGTGTTTCTGGCTGTTCAGCCAACAATGGCGGACTAAGTAATGAGAAAACTGATAGTCACATTCGCGGAAGTAATTTGACTTTACATTCGGGGAAGTAATTTGACTTTATCTGCTTCCTCCCGCCAACCTGGTGTACCTTTCTCTCTCTGTCTCTCCCTCTCTGTCATCCCCTCTTTGTCACCCCCTCTCTGTCTCGTTGATTCTCTCCCTCTTTCTCTCTAGCTCGTTATCTCCCATTCTCTGTCAGTCACTGTATATCTCGCTAGATCGTTCTCCCACGTTCTCTTTCGTATGCGATCTCGTTTACTATGATGTGCTTATTTCTCTCTCCTCTCTCCCTCTCCCTCTCTCTCTCTCTCTCTCTCTCTCCTCTCTCCCTCTCACTCTCTCTCTCTCCCTCTCTCTCTCTCTCTGTCTCTCTCTCTCTCTCTCTCTCCTTCTCTTTCATCCCGACCTTCATCAGACAGATCAAACAATCAGGCTGGAAGATCATCCATGCACACAGACTTATCAAACATACAGACAGATCAAATATACAACAGGTCAAACAAACAAACAAACAGACAGACAGATCAGACATACATATAGACATACAGACAGATCAAACATACAGACAGATCAAACAGACAGACAGATCAAACATACAGACAGATCAAACATACAGACAGATCAAACATCAATACATACAGACAGACAGATCAAACATACAGACAGATCAAACATCAATACATACAGACAGATCAAACATACAGACAGATATATCAAACATACAGACAGATCAAACATACAGACAGATATATCAAACATACAGACAGATCAAACATACAGACAGATCAAACATACAGACAGACAGATCAAACATACAGACAGACAGATCAAACATACAGATATATCAAACATACAGATATATCAAACATACAGACAGATCAAACATACAGACAGATATATCAAACATACAGATATATCAAACATACAGACAGATCAAACATACAGACAGACAGATCAAACATACAGACAGATATATCAAACATACAGACAGATCAAACATACAGACAGATATATCAAACATACAGACAGATCAAACATACAGACAGATATATCAAACATACAGACAGATCAAACATACAGACAGATCAAACATACAGACAGATATATCAAACATACAGACAGATCAAACATACAGACAGATATATCAAACATACAGACAGATATATCAAACATACAGACAGATCAAACATACAGACAGATATATCAAACATACAGACAGATCAAACATACAGACAGATATATCAAACATACAGACAGATCAAACATACAGACAGATATATCAAACATACAGACAGATCAAACATACAGACAGATATATCAACCATACAGACAGATCAAACATACAGACAGATATATCAAACATACAGACAGATCAAACATACAGACAGATATATCAAACATACAGACAGATCAAACCATACAGACAGATATATCAAACATACAGACAGATCAAACATACAGACAGATATATCAAACATACAGACAGATCAAACATACAGACAGATATATCAAACATACAGACAGATATATCAAACATACAGACAGATCAAACATACAGACAGATATATCAAACATACAGACAGATCAAACATACAGACAGTACAAAATAGACAGATATCAAACATACAGACAGATCAAACATACAGACAGATATATCAAACATACAGACAGATCAAACATACAGACAGATATATCAAACATACAGACAGATCAAACATACAGACAGATATATCAAACATACAGACAGATAAAACATACAGACAGATATATCAAACATACAGACAGATCAAACATACAGACAGATATATCAAACATACAGACAGATATATCAAACATACAGACAGATCAAACATACAGACAGATATATCAAACATACAGACAGATATATCAAACATACAGACAGATCAAACATACAGACAGATATATCAAACATACAGACAGATATATCAAACATACAGACAGATCAAACATACAGACAGATATATCAAAAACAGACAGATCAAACATCAGACAGATATATCAAACATACAGACAGATCAAACATACAGACAGATATATCAAACATACAGACAGATCAAACATACAGACAGATATATCAAACATACAGACAGATCAAACATACAGACAGATCAAACATACAGACAGATATATCAAACATACAGACAGATCAAACATACAGACAGATATATCAAACATACAGACAGATATATCAAACATACAGACAGATATATCAAACATACAGACAGATCAAACATACAGACAGATATATCAAACATACAGACAGATCAAACATACAGACAGATATATCAAACATACAGACAGATCAAACATACAGACAGATATATCAAACATACAGACGATATATCAAACATACAGACAGATCAAACATACAGACAGATATATCAAACATACAGACAGATATATCAAACATACAGACAGATCAAACATACAGACAGATATATCAAACATACAGACAGATATATCAAACATACAGACAGATCAAACATACAGACAGATATATCAAACATACAGACAGATCAAACATACAGACAGATATATCAAACATACAGACAGATATCAAACATACAGACAGATATATCAAACATACAGACAGATATATCAAACATACAGACAGATATATCAAACATACAGACAGATATATCAAACATACAGACAGATATATCAAACATACAGACAGATCAAACATACAGACAGATATATCAAACATACAGACAGATATATCAAACATACAGACAGATATATCAAACATACAGACAGATATATCAAACATACAGACAGATAAATCAAACATACAGACAGATCAAACATACAGACAGATCAAACATACAGACAGATATATCAAACATACAGACAGATCAAACATACAGACAGATATATCAAACATACAGACAGATCAAACATACAGACAGATATATCAAACATACAGACAGATCAAACATACAGACAGATCAAACATACAGACAGACAGATCAAACATACAGACAGATCAAACATCAATACATACAGACAGACAGATCAAACATACAGACAGACAGATCAAACATACAGACAGATCAAACATCAATACATACAGACAGACAGATCAAACATACAGACAGATCAAACATCAATACATACAGACAGACAGATCAAACATACAGACAGATCAAACATACAGACAGATATATCAAACATACAGACAGATCAAACATACAGACAGACAGATCAAACATACAGACAGATATATCAAACATACAGACAGATCAAAACATACAGACAGACAGATCAACATACAGACAGATATATCAAACATACAGACAGATCAAACATACAGACAGATATATCAAACATACAGACAGATCAAACATACAGACAGACAGATCAAACATACAGACAGATCAAACATACAGACAGATATATCAAACATACAGACAGATCAAACATACAGACAGACAGATCAAACATACAGACAGATATATCAAACATACAGACAGATCAAACATACAGACAGACAGATCAAACATACAGACAGATATATCAAACATACAGACAGATCAAACATACAGACAGATATATCAAACATACAGACAGATCAAACATACAGACAGACAGATCAAACATACAGACAGATCAAACATACAGACAGATATATCAAACATACAGACAGATCAAACATACAGACAGACAGATCAAACATACAGACAGATATATCAAACATACAGACAGATCAAACATACAGACAGATATCAAACATACAGACAGATCAAACATACAGACAGACAGATATTCAACATACAGACGATATATCAAACAATACAGACAGATCAAACATACAGACGACAGATCAAACATACAGACAGATATATCAAACATACAGACAGATCAAACATACAGACAGATCAAACATACAGACAGACAGATCAAACATACCGACAGATCAAACATACAGACAGATCAAACATACAGCACAGATCAAACATACAGACAGGATCAAACATACAGACAGATCAAACATACAGACAGATCAAACATACAGACAGATCAACATACAGACAACAGATCAAACATTACAGACAGAGATCAAACATACAGACGATATATCAAACATACAGACATATCAAACATACAGGACACATGGACAGATCAAACATACAGGACAGATATATCAAAAATACAGACAGAGTCAAACATACAGACAGATATATCAAAACATACAGACAGATCAAACATACAGACAGATATATCAAACATACAGACAGATCAAACATACAGGACAGTATATCAAACATACGACAGATACAAACATACAAGACAGATCAAACATACAGACAGATATATCAAACATACAGACAGATCAAACATAACATACAGACAGATCAAACATACAGACAGTATATCAAACATCAGACAGATCAACATACAGACATATATATCAAACATTACAGGAAAGATCAAACATACAGACAGACAGATCAACATACAGACAGATTAAACATACAGACAGATATATCAAACATACAGACAGAATCAAACATACAGACAGACAGATCAAACATACAGACAGATATATCAAACATACAGACAGATCAAACATACAGACAGATATATCAAACATACAGACAGATCAAACATACAGACAGACAGATCAAACATACAGACAGATATATCAAACATACAGACAGATCAAACATACAGACAGACAGATCAAACATACAGACAGATATATCAAACATACAGACAGATCAAACATACAGACAGATCAAACATACAGACAGACAGATCAAACATACAGACAGATCAAACATACAGACAGATCAAACATACAGACAGATCAAACATACAGACAGATCAAACATACAGACAGATCAAACATACAGACAGATCAAACATACAGACAGATCAAACATACAGACAGATATATCAAACATACAGACAGATCAAACATACAGACAGATCAAACATACAGACAGACAGATCAAACATACAGACAGACAGATCAAACATACAGACAGATCAAACATACAGACAGATCAAACATACAGACAGATCAAACATACAGACAGATCAAACATACAGACAGATCAAACATACAGACAGATATATCAGACATACATATAGACATACAAACAGATCAAACATACAGACAGATCAAACATACAGACAGACAGATCAAACATACAGACAGATCAAACATACAGACAGACAGATCAAACATACAGACAGACAGATCAAACATACAGACAGATCAAACATACAGACAGATCAAACATACAGACAGATCAAACATACAGACAGATCAAACATACAGACAGATCAAACATACAGACAGACAGATCAAACATACAGACAGACAGATCAAACATACAGACAGATATATCAGACATACATATAGACATACAAACAGATCAAACATACAGACAGACAGATCAAACATACAGACAGACAGATCAAACATACAGACAGACAGATCAAACATACAGACAGACAGATCAAACATACAGACAGACAGATCAAACATACAGACAGATATATCAGACATACATATAGACATACAAACAGATCAAACATACAGACATACATATAGACATACAGACAGATCGAACATACAGACATATCTAACAAAAAGACAGGCAGACATACAGATAGACAGATCAAACAAACATACAGACAGATCTAACAAACATACAGATAGATCTAACAAACATACAGATAGATCAAACAAACAGACAGACATAACTAATAAACATACAGATAGATCTAACAAACATACAGATAGATCTAACAAACAGACAGATAGATCTAACAAACATACAGATAGATCTAACAAACATACAGACAGATAGATCTAACAAACATACAGATAGATCAAACATACAGATAGATCAAACATACAGATAGATCAAACAAACATACAGATAGATCTAACAAACATACAGATAGATCTAACAAACATACAGATAGATCTAACAAACATACAGATAGATCTAACAAACATACAGATAGATCTAACAAACATACAGATAGATCTAACAAACATACAGATAGATCTAACAAACATACAGATAGATCTAACAAACATACAGATAGATCTAACAAACATACAGATAGATCTAACAAACATACAGATAGATCTAAAAACATACAGATAGATCTAACAAACATACAGATAGATCTAACAAACATACAGATAGATCTAACAAACATACAGATAGATCTAACAAACATACAGACAGATCTAACAAACATACAGATAGATCTAACAAACATACAGATAGATCTAACAAACAGACAGATAGATCTAACAAACATACAGACAGATAGATCTAACAAACATACAGATAGATCAAACATACAGATAGATCAAACATACAGATAGATCAAACAAACATACAGATAGATCAAACATACAGATAGATCAAACAAACAGACAGACATAACTAACAAACATACAGATAGATCTAACAAACATACAGATAGATCTAACAAACATACAGATAGATCTAACAAACATACAGATAGATCAAACAAACAGACAGACATAACTAACAAACATACAGATAGATCTAACAAACATACAGACAGATAGATCTAACAAACATACAGATAGATCAAACATACAGATAGATCTAACAAACATACAGACAGATAGATCTAACAAACAGACAGATAGATCAAACAAACATACAGATAGATCTAACAAACATACAGATAGATCAAACAAACAGACAGACAGATAGATCTAACAAACATACAGATAGATCTAACAAACATACAGATAGATCTAACAAACAGACAGATAGATCTAACAAACATACAGATAGATCTAACAAACATACAGATAGATCTAACAAACATACAGATAGATCTAACAACATACAGATAGATCTAACATACAGATAGATCAAACATACAGATAGATCAAAGATACAGATAGATCAAACATACAGATAGATCAAACATACAGATAGATCAAACATACAGATAGATCAAACAAACATACAGATAGATCAAACATACAGATAGATCTAACATACAGATAGATCAAACATACAGATAGATCTAACAAACATACAGATAGATCAAACATACAGAGTAGATCAAAACATACGATAGATCAAACATACAGATAGATCAAACAAACATACAGATAGATCTAACAAACATACAGATAGATCTAACAAACATACAGATAGATCTAACAAACATACAGATAGATCAAACATACAGATAGATCAAACATACAGATAGATCAAACATACAGATAGAACAAACATACAGATAGATCTAACAAACATACAGATAGATCAAACAAACATACAGATAGATCTAACAAACATACAGATAGATCTAACAAACATACAGATAGATCTAACAGACATACAGATAGATCAAACAAACATACAGATAGATCTAACAAACATACAGATAGATCTAACAAACATACAGATAGATCTAACAAACATACAGATAGATCTAACAAACATACAGATAGATCTAACAAACATACAGATAGATCTAACAAACATACAGATAGATCTAACAAACATACAGATAGATCTAACATACAGATAGATCAAACATACAGATAGATCTAACAAACATACAGATAGATCAAACATACAGATAGATCAAACATACAGATAGATCAAACATACAGATAGATCAAACATACAGATAGATCTAACAAACATACAGATAGATCTAACAAACATACAGATAGATCTAACATACAGATAGATCAAACATACAGATAGATCTAACAAACATACAGATAGATCTAACAAACATACAGATAGATCAAACATACAGATAGATCAAACATACAGATAGATCAAACATACAGATAGATCTAACAAACATACAGATAGATCTAACAAACAGACAGATAGATAGATCTAACAAACATACAGACAGATAGATCTAACAAACATACAGATAGATCTAACAAACATACATATAGATCTAACAAACATACAGATAGATCTAACAAACATACAGATAGATCAAACATACAGATAGATCAAACAAACATACAGATAGATCAAACATACAGATAGATCAAACATACAGATAGATCAAACATACAGATAGATCAAACAAACATACAGATAGATCTAACAAACATACAGATAGATCAAACATACAGGATAGATCAACAAACTACAGATAGATCAAACATACAGATAGATCAAAACATACAGATAGATCAAACATACAGTATAGATCAACAAACATACAGATAGATCTAACAAACATACAGATAGATCTAACAAAACATACAGATAGATCTAACAAACATACAGATAGATCAAACATACAGATAGATCAACATACAGATAGATCAACACAGTAGATCAAACATACAGATAGACAAACATACAGATAGATCTACAACATACAGATAGATACAAACAAACTCAGATAGATCTAACAAACTACAGATGGATCTAACAAACATACAGATAGATCTAAACAAACATACAGATAGATCAAACAAACATCAGATAGATCTAACAAACATACAGATAGATCTAAACAAACATACAGATAGGAGTCTAACAAACATACAGATAGATCTAACAAACATACAGATAGATCTAACAAACATACAGATAGATCGAACAAACATACAGAGTGAATCTAACAAACCATACAGGATTAGATCTAAGCAATGACAGATAGATCAAACATACAGATAGAATCTAACAAGACATACAGAGAGATCTAACAAACATACAGATAATCAAACATACAGATAGATCAAACATACAGATAGAACAAACATACAGATAGAGCAAACAAACATACAGATAGATCTAACAAACATACAGATAGATCTAACAAACATACAGATAGATCAAACATACAGATAGATCAAACATACAGATAGAACAAACATACAGATAGATCTAACAACATACAGATAGATCTAACAAACATACAAACAGATCAAACATACATATGACATACAAAACAGATCAAACATACAGACATATCTACAAAAAGACAGGCAGACATACAGATAGACAGATCTAACAAACAGACAGATAGATCTAACAAACATACAGATAGATCTAACAAACATACAGATAGATCTAACAAACATACAGATAGATCTAACAAACAGACAGATAGATCTAACAAACATACAGATATATCTAAACAAACATACAGATAGATCTACAAACAGACAGATAGATCTACAAACATACAGATAGATCAACATACAGATAGATCAACATACAGATAGATCTAACAAACATACAGATAGATCTACAAACCTACAGATAGATCTAACAAACATACAGATAGATTCAAACATACAGATAGAACAAACATACAGTAGATCTAACAAACATACAGATAGATCTAACAAACAGACAGATAGATCTACAAACAGACAGATAGATCTACAAACATACAGATAGAGTCTAACAAACATACAGACAGATAGATCTAACAAACAGACAGATAGATCTAACAAACAGACAGATAGATCTAACAAACATACAGATAGATCAAACATACAGTAGATCAAACATACAGATGATCTAACAACATACAGATAGATCTAACAAACATACAGATAGTCTAACAAACATACAGATAGATCAAACATACAGATGAACAAACATACAGATAGATTCTAACAAACATACAGATAGATCTAACAAACATACAGATAGATCAGACATACAGATAGATCAAACATACAGATAGATCTAACAACATACAGATAGATCTAACAAACATACAGATAGATCAAACATACAGATTAGAACAAACATACAGATAGATACTAACAAACATACAGATAGATCTAACAAACATAACAGATAGATCTAACAAACATACAGATAGATCTAACAAACATACAGATAGATCTAACATACAGATAGATCAAACATACAGATAGATCAAACATACAGATAGATCTAACAAACATACAGATAGATCTAACATACAGATAGAACAAACATACAGATAGATCTAACAAACATACAGATAGATCAAACATACAGATAGATCAAACATACAGATAGAACAAACATACAGATAGAGCAAACAAACATACAGATAGATCTAACAAACATACAGATAGATCTAACAAACATACAGATAGATCTAACAAACATACAGATAGATCTAACAAACATACAGATAGATCAACATACAGATAGATCAAAACATACAGATAGACAAACATACAGATATGATCTAACAAAACATACAGATAGATCTAACAAACATACAAACAGATCAAAACATACATACAAACAGATCAAACATACAGGACAGACAGATATACAGATCTAACAAACAGACAGATAGATCAAGCATACAGATAGATCTAACAAACATACAGATAGATCAAACATACAGATAGATCTAACAAACAGACAGATAGATCTAACAAACATACAGATAGATCAAACATACAGATAGATCTAACAAACATACAGATAGATCTAACAAAACATACAGATAGATCTAACATACAGACAGATCAAACATACAGATAGATCAAACATACAGATAGAGTCAGAACATACAGATAGATCAAACATACAGATAGATCAAAACATACAGATGAGATCAAACATATCAGACAGATCAAACATACAGACAGACAGATAGATCAAACATACAGACAGATCAACATACAGACGACAGATAGATCAAACATACAGACAGATCAACATACAGACAGACAGATAGATCAAACATAGCAAGACAGATCAAACATACAGACAGACAGATAGATCAAACATACAGATAGATCTACAAACATACAGATAGATCTAACAAACATACAGATAGATCTAACAAAACATACAGATAGATCTAACAAAACATACGATAGATCTAACAAACAGACAGATAGATCTAACAAACATACAGATAGATCTAACAAAACATACAGGATAGATCTAACAAACATACAGACAGATAGATCTAACAAACATACAGATAGATCTAACAAACATACAGATAGATCTAACAATCATACAGATAGATCTAACAAACATACAGATAGATCTAACATACAGATAGATCAAACATACAGATAGATCAAACATACAGATAGATCAAACATACAGATAGATCAAACATACAGATAGATCAAACATACAGATAGATCAAACAAACATACAGATAGATCTAACAAACATACAGATAGATCAAACATACAGATAGATCAAACATACAGATAGATCTAACAAACATACAGATAGATCAACATACAGATAGATCAACTACAGATAGATCAAACATACAGATAGATCAAACATACAGATAGATCAAACATACAGATAGATCAACAACATACAGATAGATCAAACAAACATACAGATAGATCAAACATACAGATAGATCAAACATACAGATAGATCAAACATACAGATAGATCAAACAAACATACAGATAGATCTAACAAACATACAGATAGATCTAACAAACATACAGATAGATCTAACAAACATACAGATAGATCAAACATACAGATAGATCAAACATACAGATAGATCAAACATACAGATAGATCAAACATACAGATAGAACAAACATACAGATAGATCTAACAAACATACAGATAGATCAAACAAACATACAGATAGATCTAACAAACATACAGATAGATCTAACAAACATACAGATAGATCTAACAAACATACAGATAGATCAAACAAACATACAGATAGATCTAACAAACATACAGATAGATCTAACAAACATACAGATAGATCTAACAACATACAGATAGATCTACCAACATACAGATAGATCTAACAACATACAGATAGATCTAACAAACATACAGATAGATCTAACAAACTACAGATAGATCTAACATACGATAGATCAAACATACAGATAGAATTCTAACAAACATACAGATAGATCTAAAAATCAAAAACATACAGATAGATCAAACATACAGATAGATCAACATACAGATGAACAACATACAGATAGAGCAACAACATACAGATAGATCTAACAACATACAGATAGATCTAACAACGTACAGATAGATCTAACAACATACAGATAGATCACAACATACAGATAGATCAAACATACAGATAGAACAACATACAGATAGATCTAACAAACATACAGATAGGATCTAACAAACATACAAACAGATCAAACATACATATAGACATACAAACAGATCAAACATACAGACATATCTAACAAAAAGACAGGCAGACATACAGATAGACAGATCTAACAAACAGACAGATAGATCTAACAAACATACAGATAGATCTAACAAACATACAGATAGATCTAACAAACATACAGATAGATCTAACAAACATACAGATAGATCTAACAAACATACAGATAGATCTAACAAACAGACAGATAGATCTAACAAACATACAGATAGATCAAACATACAGATAGATCAAACATACAGATAGATCTAACAAACATACAGATAGATCTAACAAACATACAGATAGATCTAACAAACATACAGATAGATCAAACATACAGATAGAACAAACATACAGATAGATCTAACAAACATACAGATAGATCTAACAAACAGACAGATAGATCTAACAAACAGACAGATAGATCTAACAAACAGACAGATAGATCTAACAAACATACAGATAGATCTAACAAACATACAGACAGATAGATCTAACAAACAGACAGATAGATCTAACAAACAGACAGATAGATCTAACAAACATACAGATAGATCAAACATACAGATAGATCAAACATACAGATAGATCTAACAAACATACAGATAGATCTAACAAACATACAGATAGATCTAACAAACATACAGATAGATCAAACATACAGATAGAACAAACATACAGATAGATCTAACAAACATACAGATAGATCTAACAAACATACAGATAGATCAAACATACAGATAGATCAAACATACAGATAGATCTAACAATTATACAGATAGATCTAACAAACATACAGATAGATCAAACATACAGATAGAACAAACATACAGATAGATCTAACAAACATACAGATAGATCTAACAAACATACAGATAGATCTAACAAACATACAGATAGATCTAACAAACATACAGATAGATCTAACATACAGATAGATCAAACATACAGATAGATCTAACAAACATACAGATAGATCTAACATACAGATAGAACAAACATACAGATAGATCTAACAAACATACAGATAGATCTAACAAACATACAGATAGATGAAACATACAGATAGATCAAACATACAGATAGAACAAACATACAGATAGATCAAACAAACATACAGATAGATCTAACAAACATACAGATAGATCTAACAAACATACAGATAGATCTAACAAACATACAGATAGATCTAACAAACATACAGATAGATCAAACATACAGATAGATCAAACATACAGATAGAACAAACATACAGATAGATCTAACAAACATACAGATAGATCTAACAAACATACAAACAGATCAAACATACATACAAACAGATCAAACATACAGACAGACAGATAGACAGATCTAACAAACAGACAGATAGATCAAGCATACAGATAGATCTAACAAACATACAGATAGATCTAACAAACAGACAGATAGATCTAACAAACATACAGATAGATCAAACATACAGATAGATCTAACAAACATACAGATAGATCTAACAAACATACAGATAGATCTAACAAACATACAGATAGATCAAACATACAGATAGATCAAACATACAGACAGATCAAACATACAGACAGACAGATAGATCAAACATACAGACAGATCAAACATACAGACAGACAGATAGATCAAACATACAGACAGATCAAACATACAGACAGACAGATAGATCAAACATACAGACAGATCAAACATACAGACAGACAGATAGATCAAACATACAGATAGATCTAACAAACATACAGATAGATCTAACAAACATACAGATAGATCTAACAAACATACAGATAGATCTAACAAACATACAGATAGATCTAACAAACAGACAGATAGATCTAACAAACATACAGATAGATCTACCAAACATACAGATAGATCTAACAAACATACAGATAGATTCTAACAAACATACAGATAGATCTAACAAACATACAGACAGATCTAACAAACATACAGATAGATCTAACAAACATACAGATAGATCAAACAAACATACAGATAGATCAAACAAACATACAGATAGATCTAACAAACAGACAGATAGATCTAACAAACATACAGATAGATCTAACAAACATACAGATAGATCTAACAAACATACAGATAGATCAAACAAACAGACAGATAGATCTAACAAACATACAGATAGATCTAACAAACATACAGATAGATCTAACAAACAGACAGATAGATCTAACAAACATACAGATAGATCTAACAAACATACAGATAGATCTAACAAACATACAGATAGATCAAACAAACATACAGATAGATCTAACAAACATACAGATAGATCTAACAAACATACAGATAGATCTAACAAACACACAGATAGATCTAACAAACATACAGATAGATCTAACAAACATACAGATAGATCAAACAAACATACAGATAGATCAAACAAACATACAGATAGATCTAACAAACAGACAGATAGATCTAACAAACATACAGATAGATCTAACAAACATACAGATAGATCTAACAAACATACAGATAGATCAAACAAACAGACAGATAGATCTAACAAACATACAGATAGATCTAACAAACATACAGATAGATCTAACAAACATACAGATAGATCTAACAAACATACAGATAGATCTAAAAGCATACAGATAGATCTAACAAACATACAGATAGATCTAACAAACATACAGATAGATCTAACAAACATACAGATAGATCTAACAAACAGACAGATAGATCAAACATACAGACAGATCAAACATACAGACAGACAGGTCTAACAAACAGTCAGATAGATCTAACAAACATACAGATAGATCAAACAAACATACAGATAGATCTAACAAACAGACAGACAGATCTAACAAACAGACAGATAGATCAAACATACAGATAGATCAAACATACAGACAGACAGATAGATCAAGCATACAGACAGACAGATCAAAATACAGACAAAGAGGCCAAACAGACATACAGGCAGACATACAGACAGACAGATCTAACAAACAGACAGACGGATCTAACAAACGGATAGGCATATCTAACAAACATACAGATGGATCAAACATACAGGCAGATCAAACATACAGACAGGCAGATCAAAATACAGACAGATACAACAAAATACATACAGACAGATCAAACATGCATGGAGACAGATCAAACACACAGACAGACAGATCAAACATACAGGTAGACAGATCAAACATAAGGCAAACTGATCGGGTGCCGATCACTGAACTACAGTTGGATGGGAGGGGTAGGACTCTGTCATTTGTTGACGACATCCTCGTGTATCGACAGGGTCGAGATAGACAGGCGGTTGCCAACTATATGCAGGGCGAACTAGATCGAATTTCCTCATGGTGTGCTGATGCCGATGCCCTTGTCAACCCTGCAATGGCAACAGTTACATGGTTCTCACTAAACAACCATATTGTGAAAACAGACCTGCCGGCAGTAAGAATGGATGGGAGCATTTTGAGTAGAACCCAGTCAATGACATATCTTGGCGTGAGGCTTGATCGTAGCCTGTCCTTCAGAGATCATGTCGATTATGTCATAACGAAAGCTCGAAAAGGTTTGTCAGCAATGAGAGTCATGGCGACTGCCAATATCGAGCAAAGACTGCTAATACTTCTGTTCCAAGGACTTGTGCTTTCACGCATCGAGTATGCCCTGGCCATCCTCACTGTCAGCCCTACACAGATTGGAAGACTTGAAAAGGTACAAAACGAAGCCATGCGCAATCATTTTGGGCTGCACGAGAGACACCAGCTGTGTAGCAATGAGATACCTCCTTGACTTCCCGACAATGGAACACAGGATCAAGATCTGGAGAGCTCGTGCATACTTAAAAATAAGTGCAGATGAGCAGCACCCTCTGCATGACGCTATATTCAGAGAAAAGGGTGACAGGCTAAAGAGGGGCAAATCATGGATGGGTCGGGCGGAAGATGTCGTCAGACAGGTCTGCAGTCTTACCAGTATCAACCCCGGCAAGGAATGGGTGCCGGTGCCTCCAGCTTTTAAGTGCACTTTCTCCTGCATTATCACACTCGACAGACGGTGCAGAGAGCAGAACCCTGCCGCTGTCAATGCAGAGGTTAACGCGCTCATCTATGAACACTCAGATAGCCCCGAAGTGCTCATCTATACAGATGGATCTGTTGTAAAGCAGCAGAGAAGTGCGTGGGCATTTACAGCCCGTTCAGCGGGCCGAACCGTTCAAGAATCCAGTGGTGCCCACTCTATGACCACGAGCAGCATGACGATGGAGGTGATGGCAGTTACACAGGCTTTCATATGGCTGGAATCACAGCATTATACCAACGTGTGTGTACTAAGTGATTCAATGAGCATGATTCAGAAGGTCGAAGCTGGATCTGTACGTAGACAGTGGACTGAATCGCTGCGGAAGTCTGTTGTCCGTAAAGTCACCTTCATCTTCGTCCCGGGACATGCGGGAGTCGAGGGAAATGAACGAGCTGACAAACTGGCTGGCTCTGCACCCCCTGTAGATGGCCAGCCCATGGATCGTGCCGATGTTATTAACGTCCTTCAAAGATATGGCGAGAACAGAGAACTTTGACGTCAATGATTCCACATCACTGTCCAGGATGAAAGACTTGGGAGTAAGAATCGGCACAGCCAGACGCGAGAGGTACATCGGGAAAACAAAGCGCCTCGTCAACCTACACAGAACTGGCACTATTAGCCACCGGACGCTGATGCATATGCTGGGGGAGGATCTGAGCACCTATGGACATGTCCGGAGTGCAATGAAGATACCCCAACTGATAACTGATAACTGATAACTGACTGATCAAACATGCAGGTGGACAGTTCAAACATAAATACAGACATATCAATCAGACAGACAGACAGATCAACATAAGGCAGATCAAACATACAGACAGACATATTAGACATACAGACAGATCAAACAGATAGACAGACAGATCAACATAAGGCAGATCAAACATACAGACAGACATATTAGACATACAGACAGATCAAACAGATAGACAGACAGACCTACAGACAAACAGACAGACAGACAGTCAGACAGATAAGACACACAGACGGACATATCAGACATACAGACAGATCAAACATACAGACAGACATATTAGACATACAGACAGATCAAGCAGATAGACAGACAGACCTACAGACAGACAGACAGACAGTCAGACAGATAAGACACACAGACGGACATATCAGACATACAGACAGATCAAACAGTCAGACAGCCATACACGCAGATAAAAAAAAAACAGACAGACATAACAGTCAGACAGACAGATCAAAGAGACAGACAGACAGATCAGACATACATACAAACATATCAGACAGACATATCAGACAGACAGATCAGACACACAGAAAGACATATCAGACACACAGGAAGACATATCAGACCCACAGGAAGACATATCAGACACACAGACAGACAGATCAGACATACAGACAGACGTACCAGACACACAGGAAGACAGATCAGACACACAGACAGAGATATAAAAAACACACATACAGATTAGACACACATACAGATCAGACACACATGAAGACAGATCAGACACACAGACAGACAGACCGACAGATTAGACACACATACAGATCAGACACACATGAAGACAGATCAGACACACAGACAGACAGACAGACAGATCAGACACACAGACAGACAGACAGATCAGACATACATACAGATCAGACACACATGAAGACAGATCAGACACACAGACAGAGATATCAGACACACATGAAGACAGATCAGACACACATACATATCAGACACACATGAAGACAGATCAGACACACAGACAGACAGACAGACAGATCAGACATACATACAGATCAGACACACATGAAGACAGATCAGACACACAGACAGAGATATCAGACACACATGAAGACAGATCAGACACACAGACAGATCAGACACACATGAAGACAGATCAGACACACAGACGGACAGACAGACAGATCAGACATACAGACAGATCAGACACACATGAAGACAGATCAGACACACAGACAGAGATATCAGACACACATGAAGACAGATCAGACATACAGACAGACGTACCAGACACACAGGAAGACAGATCAGACACACAGACATAGATATCAGACACACAGACATACAGATTAGACACACATACAGATCAGACACACATGAAGACAGATCAGACACACAGACAGATCAGACATACATACAGATCAGACACACATGAAGACAGATCAGACACACAGACAGACAGATCAGACACACAGACAGATCAGACACACAGACATACAGATTAGACACACATGAAGACAGATCAGACAGACAGACAGACAGATCTGACATACATACAGATCAGACACACATGAAGACAGATCAGACACACAGACAGATCAGACATACAGATCAGACACACAGACATACAGATCAGACACACATCTCCCCCGATGTGTCTCCACCTTGCCGTGGTGGGGGAGCTTGAGTGTCCCGTTGACCCCATGTGCTTGCCGATGGGTGGAAACTACATATCGGACAGCGTATGGGATAGGGACCAGACTAAGAGAGACACAACCTGCTGCTCTGCAGGAGACTGAGGATAGCAGCAGGGTGACCAGATCGCCGTGATCAAAAGAAGCCAAGTCACGAAATAAAAAAGCCAAAATAAAGCCAACCATTGTCCAGTAAAAAATGATTTCCAATTTCAGTGTTAATCACATTAAATATATTCTCACATGTTGCCTCCAGAACTGGAATCAAACCTAGAAAACTAGTAGTAATTTCATTTCTTTTATCACTGAGGTATCTAACTAAAATGCACAAATACTTTTGGGTCCAGACATCAGTGGACTCATCAATGATGAGTATACACTTTGTTTTGCAGATCTAGAATTAGATCAGATCTTAAAGATGGTGAAACAACATTTTTTATTAGTGATATGCACTTCGTTCGGTGCAATGTTATCTGACCAAGAGTGCTACCACATCCATGGGCTACCATTATTTCACCTAAGTGATCGATGTACGGCACTATGGCAGGCCATGCTAACAGCAATTTGTAACTCTGCTAATTTGACTTTATCATCAATTTTCTTGCTTATTGTCACCACTGAAAGTGTTTTTTCTAAAGAAGTTGGCGCGCTCCGCTTGTGTTTTTCTGTTGCATGATTTGCGAGATTTGAAAATCTTGGAACAATATTACAATGGCACAATTGGCAATATGCCTGTTCAGAACCGTTAGTGGATTTCTTGAGCCACACAAATGTCTTTTCCCTTTGATCATTATATTTCCGATTAGTATCATAAGATGGTTTCCACTTTGGCATGATAATAGGCTCAGTCAATAATAAGAAATACTTGCGACTTGCGATTGCGATGAAAGTATAATTAATTTGAAAACTGAACTAAACAGTAAGCTGCGCAGTGCGTCAGTGCGCATAGAACATGACCAGTACGAAAACCATACGCCAAGCTTATCGTTTTGCATTTGTTTTTAGCTAAAAATTAGTAAGACAAGACAACAATTAACTTGAAAAATTCAAAAAGAGGCATATGCCATTACAAAAAGTCCAAAAAGCCAAGAAAAAGCCAAAAAGCCAAACTGATTTTCTGACGCCAAACCCGTTTTAAAAAAGCCAAATTTGTCAAATTTGGCTTCAAAAAAGCCAATCTGGTCACCCTGGATAGCAGTCAAAAGTTTAAATCAGGCGCATGAAGGCAAATCTTGTTTCGGACAATAATCTAAGGCTCTCTGTCGAGGGTTTAGGCTGAACGCCTCTAAGCCACAGACCCTCGAATCTGAGAGTCGGGCCGATATCCACCTACCGAAAAATTGGAATCGAGATACTGAGCAAGCTACATGCCCAGTTCTAACACTTGTCTGAAGGCTCTCAGCTGAGGGATATGTTGGATTCCCGGATGAGATGGCCTGGCCGTTTCTCACTGACTGCTGCACGAAGGTAAGGTGCTGAGCCGGCAGCACGTGTAGCCTACCTCGTGAGCGAGTACAAAAAGTCAGTAAAATGCCCCAGTCGAAGGAAATGGTTCCGAAAACTGTCTGTATCTAACTCATAGAGAGTGTAGATAAAAGTGGAGAAACGTCTCAATAACGCGAAATGGAACGCACGGCGAGCGAACCTATTGCGTGGTCCAAAGTCAAAAGCAAAAGCTTACCGAGTGGATGTCGCCCGCAGTCTGACCGCCCCTGGAGCTCACTTGAGCGACCAGTGGCAAGCGAGATGCCCAATACATGGAAGTGAGGAACTAAAGCAGCCATGAGCAGGACGTGGCAACTCCTCGGGTGAGCCCAGTCTCGGAGCAATATGTGCCGGCTCTGCAGTTATGGAAGCCTCCTTGGATAGCGAGGGAATGCTCATGGTCTGCCCCTGCCTTCCCTTGAGGGCCGACCGCGATGTCGTTGGTCGTTCTATCTTGACCAGCTGAGATGTGGGCGACATCACAACAGTCTAACGTGCCTCGAAATCAGAGGAAGGTTAACCTCATTAAAAAATGCCCGCCGGAAGTCGGAAGTGTCGTCCTACGGGTGGCAAACTAAAAATTGATACTACGCAATTACGTCCGAGTGAAATGTCTCGTCCGATTGTCTCTCGTGCTAGGAACAGCTCTGACTACCTAGTTTCCGAATGCCGCTCTTGTTCGGAACAGCTCTGACTAGGTAGTTTTCCGAATGTCCGCCGTGCCTGGAACAGCTCTGATGGGTACAGTGACAAGCACATGTCCGAAAACTCGCTTAGTGGAAACCAACCGCAGAGCTGACTGGTTTGTGCAGGAACGGCCCATGGCGAGCGAAACGCCCAATATATTGAAGTGAGGAATTAAAACAGCCATGAGCAGGACGTGACGATTCCCTCGGTAAACCCAGCACCAGAGCGTTATGTGCCGGCTCTGCAATTATGGAAGCCACCCAGGATGGCGGAAAATGCTATGGACTGTCCCTGCCTTCACTTGAGGGATGACCGTGTAGTCTTCGACTGTTCCAACTAGACCAGCTGAGATGTGGACGGTACCACAAAAGTGAGAGTCTCCCAGGATTGCTAACCTGGTCAAAAATGCACGCTAAAAGTCGGATGTGTTGGCCTGAGGGTTTCGACCCGAGGGTGCCTAACCAGACACATCGCAAATCACATCTGAAAAAATTACTCCGGATGAACGCAAAGAAGAAGAAGAAGACACACATGAAGACAGATCAGACAGACAGACAGATCAGACATACATACAGATCAGACACACATGAAGACAGATCAGACACACAGACAGACAGATCAGACACACAGACAGATCAGACACACAGACATACAGATCAGACACACATGAAGACAGATCAGACACACAGACAGACAGATCAGACACACATGAAGACAGATCAGACACACAGACAGACAGATTAGACATACAGACAGATCAGACACACAGACAGATCAGACACACAGACAGACAGATTAGACATACAGACAGATCAGACATACAAACAGACATATCAGACATACATTCAGATCAGACATGCATACAGACAGATCAGACATACAAACAGACAGATCGGACATACATACAGACAGATTAGATATACATACAGGAAGATCAGACATACAGACAGAAGATCATACATATTATCCACACTGCTATATGCTTGTGAAACCTGGACTGTTTATCAGCGGGAATGCTAGGAAATTAAACCACTTCCACACAGTCTGCCTTAGGAAGCTACTGAAGATTAAATGGCAAGACAAGATCCCAAACAATGAAGTCATAGAACAGTGATTCTCAACCTTTTTTGGCCTATGCCCCCCTTCACCATATTTTCAGAACGTCATCCCCCCCCCCCCCCTTTTTGTATTTCCTACCTAAAATTTTGGCCCGTGCCCCCCTTCAACATATTATCAGGACGTCACCACCCCCCCCCCCCTTAACGTATTTCCTACCTACCCACCCCCCCCCCCCCCCACCCCTGTCCCTACACAGTATACATATTAATGGAAGCTAAATTTAATAGCACATACTAAAACAAGTCTAGACATCCACATAAAACGTGATTTGTGGATCTACTTACTTTATAAAATGAATTTTAGAAGGGTGAGACGTACAGAACCATAAAGTATGAAGGGAAAAACAATATCAAGTAATCGGTTCTAGTATTAACGCGATCTTGAAATAATCTTAATTCCCCCTCCCCTGGAAACCCTAAAATTCCCCCCTGTGGGGGGGGGGGAAGGGATATTCCCCACTGGTTTAGAACCACTGTCCTAGAAAGAGCGTCCATGCCCAGCATCTATATGCTACTAATGAAGAATGAGATTCGCTGGACTGGTCACTTGACTCGCATGCCAGATCACAGGCTCACTAAACAATTTGTTTTACCGCGAGCTGCGTTGTGGTAAACGCCCTCAAGCCTACCAGAGGAAACGCTTTAAAGACACTCTGCAAATATCACTGAAGGCTTTTCGAATTCATCATGACACATGGGAGACTGCTGCCAAAGACCGAAATTCGTGGCGTACATCATTACGCAAGGGTGCAGTCACTTGTGAAGCAAACAGGACTGCAAGAGCTGTGAAGGAAAGGCTGGACAGAAAAACCACTGCAGGAGATCCACCTTCTGGAACGTCAAGCATTCTTTGCCCACATTGTCAAAGAACATTTCGAGCCAAAATAGACCTTATCAACCATCTTAGAACTCATGGCTCCAACCTTTCAACCCCACTGGATGAAATGAATGGTCATCATCATTCTTGATGGACAAATACCACACCTGACATATCAGACATACATAAAGACAGATCAGACATACATACATAGAGACAGATAGATCAGACAGACATACAGACGGATAGATCAGATGCGACATACAGACAGATCAGACATGCAGACAGATAGATCAGACATACATACAGACACTTACCTGCCTCGCTAGTTACTAAACTATAATCTGAAATGTTAACTCTTATCTTTAAAACATAACCCTAGCTGTAAACTGTAACCTGAAATGTTAACTCAATCTTTAAACCATAGCCCTAGCTGTAAACTGTAACCTGAAATGTTAACTCAATCTTTAAACCATAGCCCTAGCTGTAAACTGTAACCTGAAATGTTAACTCAATCTTTAAACCATAGCTCTAACTGTAAACTGTAACCTGAAACCTCAGCTGCAGCATTGTTAGCTCAAACTTCGACCGTAAACACAACAGAAAACACTAAACACCGACACTCAACATGAAACACAACACCCGGCCGTCGACTGGCCGGCCGTTCATGTCAGGTTGGGGTGTGGTCTGTGTGACTGTGTGTGATGTCGGTAAACCAAGTGGCCGTGAAACCAATTCTCTAGATCTTTCTCCAACATTACAAACTATATTGTTTTTGTCTTGTGTCGCCGTGTTTGGCATTTGAGCGTATATACTGGGCATTTTTGTGTCTGTATATTGTTAGTTTTTTGTAAATAGAATTGTAAACAGAATGCAGCATCAAAGTAAATGGGGCCAGTGTGAAATAAGTGTTATAGGTACTTTCATAACAGCGGGTTCGTAAACGACGGATATAGAGAATTACAGAGACCGTGGGAATCTCCATATATGAAGCCCATAATCGGGCACTCTCCCGCTGCTTATGCTTCACCTCGATACCGCAAGGTACAAGAGGAACATGATGAGATGAGATGGGTAGGAGATGTACATTACATGTGGAATAGCCCAAGCACAGGCAACACGCCACAAGATGTAGAATATTCTCTGCAATGTTTCTGTGTCGATGGAGATGAGGAAAGAGTTCCTTAGAGCTATATTGAGCTAACCCTGATGTGTGGAAGCGTATCATGGACAATTACCAGACAAGTGAGGAATAATGTGGAGGCTGCGGAGATGTGGTTTTATAGAAGAATGATGAAAACACCGTTGACAGATAGAAAGAAAACGAAGCACTCACAAAGAGAACTGGTTACTCACATCAGCAGGTGACAGTCCACATTCATGAGAAGAGGAAGCTGGAGCATTTCGTCACACGGGAAGGCCGTAGGGAGGGGGGAGGGACAAGCAGGGGGAGACCTGAGAGAGAAGGTGCTAAATCAGCATACAGATTGCAAATACCAACTTACCAATGAAGGAAAATATGAAAAAACAATTAGAAAAAGCAATTATGTATAGCCGATTAAATCTTGAGCAAAATGACTCAAACAAAGAAAGCAAAGAACACTCCAGATTATATGTTAATAGATAGAGAAATACATCACTTGTGCAGAGTTGCCAAAGCAGAGTGGTTGCAGAAAAAAATGCAAAGAAATAGAGGATCTAGAAATAAAACACAACTAGAAAGAATTGCATGAAAATATAAAAAGATTTACAAAGAAGAAAAATAAAATAACAGGAAATGGTTGCATGAGAGGAAAATGATGGAGAAATTGTAATTGATAAAACAGATATAATAACAAGATTAACATAATACACAGAAGACCTATTCTAGGACAGCGGGGTCAATAAACCAACATTGTATAATACTCAAGATAGTCCAAACATATAGTTTAGTTTAGTTTAGTTTAGTGAACGGATCAACATCACGGCATATAAGTGCTCCGTTCTCCTCCTAACTCAAGCCTGAGTCTGGAAAAGATCACCTCAGTGCACGAACTCCGTAGTACCGGCGAGGATTCTAAAAATACTTTGGGTAGATTTTAAACTCGAAATTTTGCCCGGGCAGCGCCGTTAGGCTACTCTTTTTCGATTTCCAACTGCCAAGGGATTTTTTACGTGCGCAACAATACACACGGGCGTCTGATCTCACTACCCAGAGACCAGAGGAAATTCAAAAAGTCCCGGTCCTCGCCGGGGCTTGAACCCGGGACCTCCAGCACTCGAGTGGAACACCACACCTCGAGACCACGCAGCCCCCAAGTCCAACCATAATAAAGGTTGAAGTAGAGAAGACTACTACAAAGATGAAAGAAGGAAAGACTGCAGGTCCCTACAGGATAAAAACAGAGATGACTAAATCCTTATCCAACTTTAGCATTGATACTATCACATAATTTTGCGGTGATATATTTAATACTGGGTACATCCCCAAGGATTTTAAAACATAAATTTTCATCACACTGCCGAAGAAGCCAAGAGCTGTTGATTGTGAGGATTACAAGAACTATTAGCTTAATGAGCCCTATAACTAAGATATTCCCCAAGGTCATACACGAAAGAATTCAAAATAAAATATACGAGGAAGTAGCTTAAGAACAACTTGGGTTTCGCAAAATCAGCGGCACCAGAAAAGCAATAATCTGTTTGAGAGTGTTAATTGAACAATATATATCGCTTTCCGGCATGGCACATGATTGATTGATTGATAGCGGTTCAAAAATATATATATGTTTGTTTTATAGACAACAAGAAAGCTTTTGATAGAGTACAACATGAACGACTAATTTCCTGCCTTCAAGATATAGGAGTAGACGGAAAGGACATCAGACTTATTAGTAACTTGTACTGGGAACAAGTGGCGTCTATTAGATGCGGAAAAAATTATTTGTCGCCTATAGGGATAAAAAAGGAGTACGGCAGGGATGTGTGTTGTCCCCAAGCCTATTCGACCTATATACAGAAAGAATGTTTAAACATGGTGGACTTAGCATCAATGGAATAATCATGAACAATCTTAGGTATGCTGACGATACCGTGTTACTAGCAGAAAGGGAGCAAGAGTTACAAAACTTAGTGGAACAAGTAAACAGACATAGTGCAGAATGTGGCTTAGATATTAACATCCAAAAAAACAAAACAAAAAAACGAATACTACGATAATTAGCAGTGGAAAGGAAAGTTCATCACTGAACATCACAGTAAACGGGGAGATACTAGAACAAGTAACAAGTTTCTCCTACCTTGGACATATAATAACAGATGATGGCAGAAGTGAAATAGAAATCAAACAGAAAATAGGAATTGCCAAAATGCTTTCAACATCATCATGGGGCAGAACTCGCGACATCAACCTACCATTTGAGTGGTAGCGTCCCCTGGTTGGTGGTTGTGTGTGTGAACTTTGGTCTGGCCAGATCCCATACAAGATGGTTGGTAATTAAACCAGAAAGCTAGATGACAACGGAAGCCGGCAGGAAACCATATTTATGATTACCGCGCAGGAAAAGTGTACCAAGTGATTAAACCTGGTTATATTGACTTTTCTTGGTTTCCCGTTCACTTTTGCAACCTTATCTGTGCGAGGTGAACTCCTAGACAAACATTGATCATTCTCAGCTCGACTAGAGTTGCACGTGCTTGGCCGCGTCCAGCAGGTGTGACGGAGCGCCGTCCCCACGCCTGTGAAAACTGAAACCTGTAAAGATTCCTGGCGAATTGAACGCGAGACGAAAGAACTGGGGATTGATTTCCGTGTTTATCTGGGAACGGGTTTAATCACAGACAAAATGTTCTCAGCAAAACAATGTTCTGGAACTGGCCAGATATTGTGAGTACATCAACAAGCAAGCCAACGTTTCCAGGACGTGGAATGGCCAAACCCATGCCGCCATCATATTTTAATTGACAGATTCACAAACAAAAACACCTCTTGTTGGAATTCTACAACCGGATACTTGCTGCTCCATTTTCTGTGTTTTTCCGTGGCTTGAATTTGCTGAGCAACGCATTGTTCAACAACGTAAAATAGCTGCCTATATTCAGGGCGCCACTTACACCTAGGGCGCCACTTACACCTAGGGCGCCACATCCAGGGCGCCACTCAACCTATGACGTCACATCCAGGGCGCCACTCAACCTATGACGTCACATCCAGGGCTCCACTCACACCTAGAGCACCACACACACCTAGGGCGCCACACACACACACAGGACGCTGCTCACATCTAGGGCGCCACATCCAGGGAACCACCGACACCTAGGACGTCACATCCAGGGCGCCACATCCATGGCGCCACTAACATGTAGGGCGGTGTTCACATCTTGGGCGCCGCTCACATCTAAGGCTCTGCCAACATGCAGGAGGCTGCTCATTTCTAGGGCGCTTCTCACACGTAGGGGGTTGCTCACATCTAGGGCGCTAGTCACATCTTGGGCGCCGCTCACATGTAGGGGGTTGCTCACATCTAGGGCGCCGCTCACATGTAGGGGGTTGCTCACATCTAGGGCGCTGCTCACATGTAGGGGGTTGCTCACATCTAGGGCGCCGCTCACATGTAGGGGGTTGCTCACATCTAGGGCGCCGCTCACATCTAGGGCGCCGCTCACATGTAGGGGGTTGCTCACATCTAGGGCGCTAGTCACATCTTGGGCGCCGCTCACATGTAGGGGGTTGCTCACATCTATGGCGCTGCTCACATGTAGGGGGTTGCTCACATCTTGGGCGCCGCTCACATGTAGGGGGTTGCTCACATCTTGGGCGCCGCTCACATGTAGGGGGTTGCTCACATCTAGGGCGCTAGTCACATGTAGGGGGTTGCTCACATCTTGGGCGCCGCTCACATGTAGGGGGTTGCTCACATCTAGGGCGCTAGTCACATCTTGGGCGCCGCTCACATGTAGGGGGTTGCCCATATCTAGGGCACTGGTTACATCTAGGGCGCTGCTCACATGCAGGGGTTGCTCACATGTAGGGGGTTGCCCATATCTAGGGCACTGGTTACATCTAGGGCGCTGCTCACATGCAGGGGTTGCTCACATGCAGGGGCTGCTCACATGTAGGGGTTGTTCACATGTAGGGGATGCTCATGTGTAGGAGGCTGCTCATGTGTAGGAGGCTGCTTACATGTAGGAGGCTGCTCACATCCAAATCGCCGATGTGATGTTGTGGTTAGAATGTCTGCCAGACAACATAGCGAGGTCCGGTTCGATAACCTCCAGAGGCAGGACTATTTTTCGTTGTACCTGTATTGTCTGTCTCTCCCGTTGTCTGTATTGTCTGTCTATCCCGTTGTCTGTCTATCCCGTTCTCTGTATTGTCTGTCTAGTCCGTTCTCTGTATTGTCTGTCTATCCCGTTGTCTGTCTATCCCGTTGTCTCTTTATCCCGTTGTCTGTCCATCAAATTGTCTGTCTATCCCGTTGTCTGTCTATCCCGTTGTATGTATTGTCTGTCTATCACGTTGTCTGTATTGTCTATCCCGTTGTCTGTATTGTCTATCCCGTTGTCTGTATTTCCAGTTGTCTGTCTATCCCGTTGTCTGTCTATCCAGTTATCTGTATTGTCTGTCTATCCCGTTGTCTGTCTATCCCGGTGTCTGTATTGTCTGTCTATCCCGTTGTCTGTATTCTGTCTATCCCGTTGTCTGTCTATCCCGTTGCCTGTCTATCATGTTGTCTGTAGTATTGTCTGTCTATTCCGTTATCTGCCTATCCCGTTGTCTGTCTATCCAGTTGTCTGTATTGTCTGTCTATCCCGTTGTATGTCTGTCCCGTTGTCTGTATATCCCGTTGTCTGTCTACTCCGTTGTCTGTCTGTCCAGTTGTCTGTATTGTCTGTCTGTCCCGTTGTCTGTCTATCAGCCCCGATGTGCGCGCACGCGTCAGCGTGTCTGTGTGTGTCTGTGTGTACCATGCATGCATGCATGCATGTGTGTATGTGTGTGTGTGTGTACCTGGAAGTAGAGTTAACACTGTGGCCTCTCTGTCGCCAGCCTACGACTCGCCGCCCAAGCCGTGTCCACTGCCTGGAGTCTACAACTACGTCCAGCGGACATCCCAGTGCAAGGGTCAACTGGACATTGGCTGCTCACGTGACTCGGAGATCGTCATAGATGGACGGTGTCCCGGCGGAGAATCAGGTAAGTAGCACGATGTTCTTCTTCACACATTCATGGTCTTTCATATTAGTATGATGTGTCGTTGATCCATATTTTGGTTGTTCTTCCTCACACAGACAGTCTTTCATATTTGTGTGTTTACTTTTGCAAAAGGACCTTGACTTTCCTGTGACACGTGATCTTGGGCATCCAATTGGCAACAGATGCAGCTACATACACGGACATTCATTCATTCATTTCATTCATTCATTCATTCATTCATTCATTAAATGGCATTAGTTCACGATAAGTGTCTACACAAGCAACTGGGCAACGGAGGAGTACGAGTACTGAGCTTGATATCTCCCTTAATTGCTGCTCGTTAAATTATTCAATTGGGGTTGGGGTCTAGGAAATCAGGGTCAATGGCAGTCCCATCAAGAGAGAGAGAGAGAGAGAGAGAGAGAGAGAGAGAGAGAGAGAGAGAGAGAGAGAGAGAGAGAGAGAGAGAGCTCGGAAAGGGGGGGGGGGTGAAGTAGAGACAGAATAAGTGATAGGAGACAAGAAGAAGAGAGAGAGGGAGGGACACAAAGAGAGAAATAGCGAGAGAGAGAGAGAGAGAGAGAGAGAGAGAGAGAGAGAGAGAGAGAGAGAGAACGAACGAACGAACAGACTTTATTTTCAAAGGATAACAAATTGGGCACGCAGGCCCGTCTTACATTCGGCCCTTCCAATCACTCATCTTTCTTTCATCAACAGTGCATAGGAAAAAAACATTGTCACATGAATTTTGTAAACATAAATAATGCATATTACTATGTTATGAGACACATCCACCACCCACCCACACATCCCCCATTCACTCCAACTCCCCCACCCAACCACACACATAACCCACACACACATACATTCCCCCACCCATCCACCACATCTCTACACCTACACATCTCCCCACCCTCACACACCTCTCACCCACCACACATCCCATCCACCCACACCCCAAGCACACATACATTCCCCAACCCACACATCCCCCACCCACACACATCCACCCACCTACACACATCCCCATACCCACTCACATATCCTCTACCCGTCCCATTACCAACCAACAATCACTCACCCACATATCCTCCTCCACCCACACACCTCCAACCACCCAGACAAACACACATTCCTCAGCCACACATCCCCCACGCACACACACATCTCCCCGTCAACTCACATATTCCGCACCTACCCACACACAAATTCCGCACCCACCCACATAATCTCCCATCTCCCCCAGCCCACTCCTACAAACAACCTCCACCATCTCCTAACCTACACATACTCACCCACCCACATATCCTCTACCCACCCACACATCCTCTACCCACCCATCCCCCAACCAAACTCCCTTAACCACACACCCTTACTCATATACAATCACCCACCCTTACTCATATACAATCACCCACCCACACATCCTCTACCCAACTACACATCCTCCACCCACTCATCCTCAAGCCACACATCCCTTAACCACACACCCCTACCCATATACACACACATCCCCACCCACGCACAATCTCCCCACCCAAAAACACATCCCTCACACACATCCCCACCCACCAACACATCCCCCATTCACAAACACACACCTCCCATCCACGCACACACAACCCACACACACACACATCCCCAACCCATACACTCATCCCATCACAAATCCCTAGACACACGTACTTATCCCTCAACCACTAACACCCACACATCTTTCACCCACTCATCAAAACATCTCCTATCTACCCACCCACACTCACACACCCCAACCACCCACCTAAACACACATCCCCCACCCTCACACACATCCTTCACACACCCGCACACCCAACCACACCCCCACCCACCGACACACACATCCTTTATCCACACCCAGCTCCCCTCTCACACAACACCACACTCAAAAACATCCCAAAGACACATCCCTCACCCACACACACATCTCCCCACACATCTCCTACCCATCCACACATCCCCCAACTACAATCACCGTCACTACCCACACATACATCCTCCATCCAGCCACACACACCCAACCTAGCCAGACATATCCCCACCCACACACACACATCCCCAAATCCATCACCCACACCCATTACGCACCCCTCCCCCAACCCACACACAGCCCCCACACACATTCACGCACACATCTCCCACTCACCACCCATCCACCCAAACATCCCACACCCATACACATCCCTCATTCACACACACATCACGAATCCACCCACACATACATCCCCCCATCCCCCAACCTACTATTATGATCAAACACCCACACTTTACACACACACATACAGTGGCGATTGTCGTGAGCATTGTCGCAAAATTGTAAAGAAAATGGAGAAAAATTGTACATATACATTTTGTAACTTATAAAATTAGTGACCTAATTCTCCTTGCAACTTATCTTTGCTGTCATCGTTTTGCGAGAGTAGATGCTCCCGCGATATTCTTTCCGACATACCGGTAATGACAATCACTGAAGTATTCACTTACCTCAGTAACCTAAAAAACACAACCTCATCTGGCTTAGATGGAATCAGCAACCGGATTCTCCGTTGTGCTGCGCCAGTGATCAGTATATCACTAACCTATGTATATAATCAGTGTCTCACTAAAAGCCACTTTCCATCAGCTCTCAAAATCGCTAAAGTGTACCCTCTTCTTAAATCTGGTTCATTGGACAATGGTCTCCCGAACAATTACAGACCCATTTCTTTACTATCATCACTATCTAAGCCACTAGAAAAACACATCCATAAAGTAACATTACAGTATTTAGGTCGCAACAAGCTTATTGTTGACAGCCAATCAGGATTTCGACCAAAGTATTCTTGCCATACGGCCCTACCAAACATGATAGAAAATTGGCACCAGAATATAAACAACAACAGTCTATCTGGAACTGTGTTTATTGATTTCAAGAAAGCATTTGATATGATAGACCATGTTATTTTAATTAAGAAACTTGAGACAATGAAAATTGGTCCTAATGTAGTCACTCTAATATCATCTTTTCTATCGGACAGAAAGCAAGTAGTATCACATAATAAATCGCTGTCTCAAACCACTACATTCAATATTGGAGTACCACAAGGCTCTATTCTTGGCCCTCTATTATTTGCCATATATATTAACGATCTACCTTTGCATCTTTCATCGTCCTGCGATCTATTTGCAGACGACTGTACAGTGTACACAAACGCTGAAAACTGTATTTTACTGGAGTCGTCTTTACAACAAGAATTAAATAATGTAGTTAGGTGGAGCTATTCAAACCGTATGCAAATTAATATCACTAAAACAAAATCAATGTTATTAACAACCAGACAAAGACTTCAAACTCTAAGCTCACACACATCACTTCAACTTCACATCGATAACATGCCAGTAGAAAGTGTAATTGAGCACAAAACATTAGGCCTAATCATTGATAGAAACCTAACCTTTAATTCCCACGTTCAAGCGCTCATTAAACAAACAGCGAAAAAAGTCTACCAACTCGCCAAAATTAAAAACTTCCTTGATGAGGACACAAGGAAACTATTCTATACTTCTCATATTCAGACACACTTTGACTACTGCTCTACAATCTGGGACGGTTGTTCTAATTCAAACACCAAGCGACTTTACTCACTCCAGAAACGGGCCATGAGTCTAATTTATAGCAAACATTTATCTGACAATCCCAGCCTGTATAAACGCCTTCAGTTACTACCACTCCGCAAACGCCTGCTTTTCAATAAAGCTAAACTAATTCACAAAATCTTGCATCGGAATGCCCCAAATTACCTTTGGCCATTGTTTAAATATAATGCTAGACACAGTAAACGTTTAAATATATTACACATTCCGAAGCCTAGGATTGACTTATACAAAACAAGCTTAACGTACTCTGCAGCTCAGCTGTGGAACAATCTTCCACAAGAAATAAAAGACATCACCAATCCTTATTCATATAATCGCAAATTACTCGAACACTATCTCAGTACGGATTACCTTCCCCCATAATAATAGTGATAATAATAATAATAACAAAACCCTAGTATAACAGTCAGTCCCCTTTTGGTAGGCCAGTATATTCCACATGGCTAATAAGTGTCTGACCATTATCTAATGTTACTGTGTCGTGTAGTTTTGATGTTCGCATTTTTATAATGCATAAGTTTTATATTGTTGCTGTTCTCTGTTAGCCTTGAATGATGTGTGAATGAAATAATGTATGGAAGAGAGTGATAGAAGGGCAGAATGTTAGACGGGCCTGCGTGCCCAATTCTTAACCCTTTGAAAATAAAGTTTGTTTGTTTGTTTTTGTTTTTGTTTCTCTCTCTCTCTCTCTCTCTCTCTCTCTCTCTCTCTCTCTCTCTCTCTGAGAGAGAGAGAGAGAGAGAGAGAGAGAGAGAGAGAGAGAGAGAGAGAGAGAGAGAGAGAGAGAGAAACGCACTAGAGGGACAGAGCACTTAAATACATCAGAATAACATTTGACAGAAGTTTGCCTTCTATGGGCCACGTGGGGAGTTGGTGTCAGAGGTCAGGGAGAGACTGGGTACGGCGGACACGGGCCGGAGGTTGTAGTATTAGTCTCTGTACACAATATCACACGTAGCCAGCTGGAGACGCCAGAACCCATGCAGAAATAGGCCACGAGTCACGTGGGGCTGCACACTGGACACGCCCATTGTGTGTATGCAGCATATACTTACTGTGTCGTCTACATATGAGAGTCACCGGACGCTTCACGCGAGGAACTACGTGGCAGCCATAGGGGACAGGCAGGAGCCTCTGTGTGAGGCTGTGGGTGAGGCCAGGCGACACAGGTTGAAGAGAGGTGGCTCTTGGAGGCTGAGGCTGAAGCTGAGGCTGAAGATACGATTAGACATGTTTGTGAATGTAGTCAGATAGTGTTGGCAGTGGGATGTGCTCTGACTGCAGGCCATTCGGAAGCCGACTGTCTAGAATTGGTTTTCACATCATGATATGAGCGTCGGTCGTTCAGAAAGCAGTAGGCAACTACTGAAGGTAAACTTGTCTAGTAAACCGTTAGTAGCCAAACATGTCGGGGTTGGCTGTGAGGTCACGCAAAGAGCGTGCAGCTCACAAACATGTATTATGTTGTATCTTTCATGGTTTCCTTCTAGCCGATGTTCTTCGATGTTATTACAACTGGATGTAAGGAGCGTGCAGCTAACACACTTATACTATCTGTCTGTCCTTCTAGCCGATGTTCTTCAGTGTTATTACAACTGGACGGAGAGTGACCAGATCTACGTCATCGCCGGTCGTGTGGGAGATCTGAGGCAGGCGGCAGATTGTTTGGTGAGTATCTGCAAGCTGGATACCTGTACACCTGTATGTAGGTCAGCCTCGATATTTAGATTTCTATATGATGTATGTGGAAAACCTAAAAAACTGGGCAACATGAGAGAAAGGTGGAGGGGGGAGAGAGCGGAGGTGGAAGATGGACGGGATTGAGAGATGGCGGGAGAGAGGGTGAGAGAGAGGACGAGAGATAGGGTGAGAAATAACGTGAGAGAGAGAGGACGAGAGATAGGGTGAGAAAGAGTTTGAGAGGGAGGGTGAGAGAGAGAGAGAGAGAGAGAGAGAGAGAGAGAGAGAGAGAGAGAGAGAGAGAGAGAGAGAGAGAGAGAGAGAGAGAGGGTGTGAGAGAACCAATGAAAATACTTTATTTTCAAAGGTCACAAATTGGGCACGCAGGCCCGTCTTACATTCGGCCATTCCAATCACTCATCTTCTGTTCATCATTGTGTATGTTGCATTCACATGGGGGGAAAACATTGTCAGATGAATGTTGCAAACAAAGGCAATGCAGATTACCTGTTATGAGACAGGCAGGCAGGCAGACACAGTTCATAAACACATACATGTGAGAGAGAGGGGGAGACAGAGACAGACAGAGAGAAAAATCACTCACTCACACCTGTTTTCACTTGCAACTCCCAGGTGTGCAAGGTCACTGCCAGTGGCTACGAACTTGAGGCAGATCCAGCCTGTGGAAATGAAAGACTGCATGTCTTGGGTCGACCCATGGAGTTCATCATCAACTCGCCCAGCAGTGAGTATGATCACATTATTCATGACTCATCAAAACCACATCACCATGTGCCAGGCCAATAAGCGTGGGCGGTCATGTTTCGCCATCTCACTGGAGCACCAGAGTCGTGGATCAGCTCAGTGTTCTTGTCCCGACCATGTGATGTGGTCAAGCCACCTAGATATTAAAATTTACTTCTCTGCCTTCCGCTTGTTCTTTTCTCCTCAATCTTGCCAGTTGTCACCAAGTTCTCTAGTTTATTTTTATCATAACATGCCCAACAAATCTTGACTGTGTACATCCAATTTCTCTTATCAGTTTATGATTCTCATTTGCTTCTTGTAGTACTTGGTCATTGGTTTTTCTGTCTGTCCGTGGTATTCTTTACATTTTCCTCAGAAACTACATCTCCACATCCATTAGATGTTTTCAGCTTGTCTGTTCATTGTCCATGTTTCACATCCAAAGGTACAGGTTCTATGTAGCACTTCAACATTCTTTTTCTTGTTGTAATTGACATCATTTTATTGGTCAGTATGTTTTCCATTTTGCAAAAGACTGCCTTTGCCTTAGCGAGGTGAAGATAAATTAGATTTACAGGGCACATCAACAGTAAAGGTGCAACAGAAACATTAGTCTTCTGAGAAAATCTGGGCCAGCGAGGCCATGGAAGACAGAGAAAGAGAAAGATGTCTGTGTAAAGCTGAATCAGTTGCGTGGCAAATAGTAATGTAATCTACATCAACTGTGCCATGAGTTGTAAAATTGATCCTTTCACAAACCAACCCGAATATGCATTTATTTTCCATAGTATTTTTCTGTTTCTGAAATGAAAAAAAAAAGATTATCTCATTTAATTTCCACTAAAATCTTTCTGTTTCTAAAATTAAGAATATTAACTTGTATAATTTCCACTAAAATCAGTCTGTTTCTTAAATGAAGAATATTATTTGTATAATTTCCACTAAAATCAGTCTGTTTCTGAAATGAAGAATATTAATGTGTATAATTTCCACCAAGATCTTTCTGTTTCTGAATAAAAACAATATAATTGCCACCACCATTCTTCTCATTCTAAAAATAACCCCAAAAAAGTCGCTTAAAAGTCGATAGGGTCGATTTCATTTCACCAGGTTTTATCCCATATGGCTTGGTCTCTTTCCACAGCGTGGAAAACATCGCTTAAAGCACGAACTCCGTAGCTCTAGCGACGACCCACATGAGGCTCCGAAAAATTTCAGTCATGAACCAAAGAACATGGCCTGGAATTGAACCCACAACGTTTGGAGCCTGAGTCAAACGGCTTGACCACTTCGCCACGGATCCTTCCAAAAAGAACAACTTCCAAAAAGAACATTATATCATATATCATATAATAACCACTAATGTTTTTCTCTTTCTGAAATGAAGACCACTATTTTTTTATAATTTCCACTGACATCTTTCTCTTTCTGAATTGAAGAACATTATTTTGTGTAATTTCCACTGAATTCTTTCTGTTTCTTAAATGAAGAACATTAACTCCTATAATTTCCATTAAAATCTTTCTTATCTGAAATGAAGAACATTAACTCGTATAATTGTCACTGCAGTTTTTCTGTTTCTGACATGAAGAACATAAACTCATGTGATTGCCTCTAAAGTCTTTCTGTTTCTGACATGAAGAACATTAAACTCATGTGATTGCCTCTAAAATCTTTCCGTTTATGACATGAAGAACATTAACTCATGTGATTGCCTCTAAAAAATGTATGTATCTGACATGAAGAACATTAACTCAAGTTATTGCCTCTAAAATCTTTCTGTTTCTGACATGAAGAACATTAACTCATGTGATTGCCTCTAAATTCTTTCTGTTTCTGAAATGAAAAACAATATCTCACATAATTCTGACCACTATTTTTCTCTTTCTGAAAAGAACATTAACTCATATAATTACCACTACAATTTTTTTTAAAGAACATTGTCTCATAAAAATTCCACTAATATGTTTTTGGTTTCTGAGATGAAAAACAATATCTCATATAATTAACACTACAATGTTTCTGAGTTCAAATGTTTCATGTTCTCTCCAGAGCTGTGTTCAGCGAATACCTCTCGGCCTCCGGTGTACCCAGCCCAGTCTCAAGAGTCCCGCGACCAAACAGGAATTTACGACACCAACCCTACCAAAGGCATTCACTCCGGTGAGATCATTGAAACGCACAGTTCTGGTCGAGGCGGTCAGAAAACCAGTGGAATCATTCACTGCAGACAACAAGAGTCAACGCATTCTACCAAAGTCACTCCTTATCTGTGCGGCAGTTTTGTTGTGTGTTCTACTTGGCCACAGGTGATAGCAATTTGAGATGTAATCATTTACATAATTAGTTGTGTATCCAGTCAAACATGCCAGAGTTTTGGGAGAACAGGGTTGCCATCATAATCAGAGTGGCTTGTCAGCGCTGTTTAATCAGACATTTGAATAAAAACAGTTGTGCCAGATGCTTTTATATGCATTAACACAAACAAACATTTGTTGTGTGATACACTAAAGCACATACGCTTCAAAAATGTTTTGAAAGTTGGTCACAGCATATGTGTTTACAAATATTCAAATCATTGCTTTCCATTTACTTGCCAGGAAGAAAAGGATTCACCGCTATTATTTCATTTTCAGTTTTAATTAGTCGCAACATAGAATGATAATATAAAACAAAGAATAGATATGGATAATTTATGTGTTGCTTGACAGAACTAGATATTTATTGTAATTTGATGGGGTGACAGTTTTGTTTGTTTCTGAGTTAGCTTTTGTGTTGTTTTAGTGAAGATTTCAAATATAAATAAACTGTCTAAGTGATAATGTTTACAGTGGTATTGAAAAACAAAGTAAGATATTAATTGTATTACTTTGTGCTCATTATTGTTGTTATTATTTTATTATTTGGTTATGATTTGTTACTTTCCATGCATAAATAAAAGTGTGTGTAGCACTTCAGTATTGTCCTATCTAGCATATCCATTACCTGTGAGTGCCAGGTCAACTCAACAAAACATAAATGAACTATATTTATCTCCAACAGCATCAGCTGTCATATTCTGTATCTCTGACAGCATCAGTTGTCATGTTGTGTGTCTCCGACAGCATCGCCTGTCATGTTCCTTATCTTGACAGCATTGACTGTCATGTTCTGTCATGTTCTAAAGTGTAGTTTCCAATGTTTATATTTTCAAATGATGTAAATAATATTTAATAAGTCTGATAAATTTAGTGTTTACATTTATGACTGTTGATTATCATCTTTGTCGTGTTTGTCTCTCTGTTGTTGTTTTTGTTGTTGGAAATCTAACTGACATGTCATGTCTTTTGTTATTTGTTGCTGGAAGTCTGACATGTCGTATCTTTTGTCAACAACAGATGTTTACAACTCCACTGTGTTTGTCAGTTCATTTGAGACTTAATAGATATTTGATGTTATACTTTGTCATATTTTGGTTAATATACAGAGTAAAATCTGGCCACCATGCTCAACATTTCATGTATTCTCATAGTCTCAACACTTCTCTTGGATGCAGGCAACAACATTCATCATCATCATATTTCAACATGTTCCCAGTGGAGCATGACACTGCAATAGTTGTTCACAGTATGTTGTTTGTGTATAGTTCTTGTCCTCAGACAGCAATCCTTCTAGTCTCCTCTTGTGCAGCTTCTCAATTACTGTCACTAATCTCCCCACATTTCTCTTGCCCTATGGGTCCAGCTGATATCATGTTTCACTGTTTTCTTTTTATTTCTCTGTTTCAATGTTGAAGTCATGATCATGTGCAGCGGGGACAACGTAGTTCTATTTTTGGTCATCCTGACCAAACCAGAAATTAAACTGAAATGTTCCCTAGCTCTCTCTCACTCTCTCTCTATATCTACCTATCTGTCTCCCATCCCCTTCCCCCCTCATCTTTGTTATTCTCTCTGTCCATCATTTATATTGTTGATGTCTTTTTCTGGTCTCATTTGGTCTGTACCTCATGTACTATTATACAATTGAAATGGTCTCTCTCTCTGTCTATTTATTTCCCCTCCCTCCCCGAGACATGTAAGTTTCTTCAATTATTCTATAGTAAACGAAATGAAAGAATAATAGAAATATCATGATGGGGAGATAATTCAAATACAAAGGACATAAATATGATGAATGATGATGAGTGATGATGATGATGGTGATGATGATAATGATGGTAAGATGTATAAGACAACCAGAGGTCACAGACACACAGCTGATGGAGAGGTACTGCAGCCGCTGGATGATCTGATATTTTTACATTGATATTTTATGCAGACAAAATCATATCTGATAAAAAACATACTATGTGTATTTATGTCTTGTACGATATATAAATTACAGGGTACTCATTTGAACTTATAGAAGTAGAGGGAAGAAACAGAGATCGGGAGATACTCCAGACAATGTAATAGTTGAAAGCTGTAATGTAGCCATACTTGAATTTGAGCCTGAATCAATCAAGTGCCATCTCCACACTGAAGGTTGACTGTAACGAGTCTGCTACAGTCTGTCCTGCATTTATCAGCTGACCTCATACAAGCTTCACCCAGTCCATCTCTTGATAGTGTCCACCTGAAACAGTGTCTCCCAGTCTATCTCTTGATAGTGTCCACCTGAAACAGTGTCTCCCAGTCCATCTCTTGATAGTGTCCACCTGAAACAGTGTCTCCCAGTCCATCTCTTGATAGTGTCCACCTGAAACAGTGTCTCCCGGTCCATCTCTTGATAGTGTCCACCTGAAACAGTGTCTCCCAGTCCATCTCTTGATAGTGTCCACCTGAAACAGTGTCTCCCAGTCCATCTCTTGATAGTGTCCACCTGAAACAGTGTCTCCCAGTCCATCTCTTGATAGTGTCCACCTGAAACAGTGTCTCCCAGTCCATCTCTTGATAGTGTCCACCTGAAACAGTGTCTCCCAGTCCATCTCTTGATAGTGTCCACCTGAAACAGTGTCTCCCAGTCCATCTCTTGATAGTGTCCACCTGAAACAGTGTCTCCCAGTCCATCTCTTGATAGTGTCCACCTGAAACAGTGTCTCCCAGTCCATCTCTTGATAGTGTCCACCTGAAACAGTGTCTCCCAGTCCATCTCTTGATAGTGTCCACCTAAAACAGTGTCTCCCAGTCCATCTCTTGATAGTGTCCACCCACCTGAAACAGTGTCTCCCAGTCCATCTCTTGATGTTGTCCACCCACCAGAAACAGTCTCCAAGTCTATCTCTTGATAGTGTCCACCTGAAACAGTGTCTCCCAGTCCATCTCTTGATAGTGTCCACCTGAAACAGTGTCACCCAGTCCATCTCTTGATAGTGTCCACCTGAAACAGTGTCTCCCAGTCCATCTCTTGATAGTGTCCACCTGAACAGTGTCTCCCAGTCCATCTCTTGATAGTGTCCACCTGAAACAGTGTCTCCCAGTCCATCTCTTGATAGTGTCCACCCACCTGAAACAGTGTCTCCCAGTCCATCTCTTGATGTTGGCCACCCACCTGAAACAGTGTCACCCAGTCCATCTCTTGATAGTGTCCACCCACCTGAAACAGTGTCACCCAGTCCATCTCTTGATGTTGTCCACCCACCTGAAACAGTGTCTCCCAGTCTATTTCTTGATATTGTCCACCCACCTGAAACAGTGTCTCCCAGTCCATCTCATGATAGTGTCCACCTGAAACAGTGTCACCCAGTCCATCTCTTGATAGTGTCCACCCACCTGAAACAGTGTCTCCCAGTCCATCTCTTGATAGTGTCCACCCACCTGAAACAGTGTCTCCCAGTCCATCTCTTGATAGTGTCCACCCACCTGAAACAGTGTCACCCAGTCCATCTCTTGATGTTGGCCACCCACCTGAAACAGTGTCTCCCAGTCTATCTCTTGATGTTGTCCACCCACCTGAAACAGTGTCTCCCAGTCCATCTCTTGATAGTGTCCACCCACCTGAAACAGTGTCTCCCAGTCCATCTCTTGATAGTGTCCACCCACCTGAAACAGTGTCACCCAGTCCATCTCTTGATGTTGGCCACCCACCTGAAACAGTGTCTCCCAGTCTATCTCTTGATGTTGTCCACCCACCTGAAACAGTGTCTCCCAGTCCATCTCTTGATGTTGTCCACCCACCTGAAACAGTGTCTCCCAGTCCATCTCTTGATGTGTCTACCCACCTGAAACAGTGTCTCCCAGTCTATCTCTTGATGTTGGCCACCCACCTGAAACAGTGTCTCCCAGTCTATCTCTTGATGTTGTCCACCCACCTGAAACAGTGTCTCCCAGTCTATCTCTTGATGTTGTCCACCCACCTGAAACAGTGTCTCCCAGTCCATCTCTTGATGTTGTCCACCCACCTGAAACAGTGTCTCCCAGTCCATCTCTTGATGTTGTCTACCCACCTGAAACAGTGTCTCCCAGTCTATCTCTTGATGTTGGCCACCCACCTGAAACAGTGTCTCCCAGTCTATCTCTTGATGTTGTCCACCCACCTGAAACAGTGTCTCCCAGTCTATCTCTTGATGTTGGCCCCCACTGAAACAGTGTCTCCAGTCTATCTCTTGATGTTGTCCACCCACCTGAAACAGTGTCTCCCAGTCTATCTCTTGATGTTGTCCACCCACCTGAAACAGTGTCTCCCAGTCCATCTCTTGATGTTGTCCACCCACCTGAAACAGTGTCTCCCAGTCCATCTCTTGATGTTGTCCACCCACCTGAAACAGTGTCTCCCAGTCCATCTCTGATGTTGTCCACACCACCTGAAACAGTGGTCTCCCAGTCCATCTCTTGATGTTGTCTACCCACCTGAAACAGTGTCTCCCAGTCCATCTCTTGATAGTGTCTACCCACCTGAAACAGTGTCTCCCAGTCCATCTCTTGATGTTGTCCACCCACCTGTAATAGTGTTTTCCTCTTGCACTCTTCCCCTCCACCATTCCTTCCAACTCATACTTTACAAAAGATCTGTATCTAGTTATCTGACCGAAGTAATTTATCCAGCCTTGATCCTCTCCTGTCATGTTTTCTTCACTCCTAGATGTGCAGCATGTGTTTTGGTGTCTTGTTGACCTTATGTCCAAGTACACTTATTCCTTCAGCGAGGCATTCCTGCCATTTGGAGGCAGCTGGTTTGATCCCTGGTGTAGCAACATTATAGCATTCAATTGTTATATTGTCTAGTGTGTCCTCTGTTCTATACTTCCTTCTGCTACTTGTATGAGTGCTCATCAATACTTGCCCAATCATGGTCACATTTGTTGACCGTTTACACATTGTGTGGTTTCTGGTTTGTGTTTTGTATGTGCACGTGTGATGGCTTTCCTGTGCATATTTATGACCTTTGTCAAATAGTTACAATAATTCATTGCTCAGAAACAGGATTTGTGAGAAGCCAGCATGGTTGAGACATGGAAAGTTGAATAGCAGATGGTTGTGGAGATTAAATATGTGTGTGGTGAATGTGTGTCTGTTAGTGTGTAGGAGTTGTGTGTGTATGGTGTATGTGTCTTGTATGTGTGTGTGTGTGTGTCTGTTGTGTGTTTCTTGATGAGTGTTGTGGGGATGCTGTATATCTTGAATGTGTGTTGTGAGGATGCTGTATATCTTGTATGTGTGTTGTCAGGATGCTGTATATCTTGTATGTGTGTTGTCAGGATGCTGTATATCTTGTGTGTTGTCAGGATGCTGTATATCTTGTATGTGTGTTGTCAGGATGCTGTATAGTATGTGTGTTGTCGGGATGCTGTATATCTTGTATGTGTGTTGTCAGGATGCTGTATACTTGTGTGTTGTCAGGATGCTGTATATCTTGTATGTGTGTTGTCAGGAGCTGTATCTTTGTGTGTTGTCAGGATGCTGTATATCTTGTGTGTTGTCAGGATGCTGTATATCTTGTGTGTTGTCCAGGGATGCGTATATCTTGTATGTGTGTTGTCAGGATGCTGTATATCTTGTGTGTGTGTCAGGATGCTGTATATCTTGTATGTGTGTTGTCAGGATGCTGTATATCTTGTTGTTTGTCAGGATCTGTATATCTTGTGTGTTGTCAGGATGCTGTATATCTTGTGTGTTGTCAGGATGCTGTATATCTTGTATGTTGTTGTCAGGATGCTGTATATCTTGTATGTGTGTTGTCAGGATGCTGTATATCTTGTGTGTTGTCAGGATGCTGTATATCTTGTATGTGTGTTGTCAGGATGCTGTATATCTTGTGTGTTGTCAGGATGCTGTATATCTTGTGTGTTGTCAGGATGCTGTATATCTTGTATGTGTGTTGTCAGGATGCTGTATATCTTGTGTGTTGTCAGGATGCTGTATATCTTGTGTGTTGTCAGGTGCTGTATATCTTGTATGTGGTTGTTGTCAGGATGCTGTATATCTTGTGTGTTGTCAGGATGCTGTATATCTGTATGTGTGTGTCAGGATGCTGTATATCTTGTGTGTTGTCAGGATGCTGTATATCTTGTATGTGTGTTGTCAGGATGCTGTATATCTTGTGTGTTGTCAGGATGCGTATATTTGTGTGTTGTCAGATGCTGTATATCTTGTGTTTGTCAGGATGCTGTATATCTTGTATGTGTGTTGTCAGGATGCTGTATATCTTGTATGTGTGTTGTCAGATGCTGTATATCTTGTGTGTTGTCAGGATGCTGTATATCTTGTATGTGTGTTGTCAGGATGCTGTATATCTTGTGTGTTGTCAGGATGCTGTATATCTTGTATGTGTGTTGTCAGGATGCTGTATATCTTGTGTGTTGTCAGGATGCTGTATATCTTGTGTGTTGTCAGGATGCTGTATAGTATGTGTGTTGTCGGGATGCTGTATATCTTGTATGTGTGTTGTCAGGATGCTGTATATCTTGTGTGTTGTCAGGATGCTGTATATCTTGTGTGTTGTCAGGATGCTGTATATCTTGTGTGTTGTCAGGATGCTGTATATCTTGTGTGTTGTCAGGATGCTGTATATCTTGTATGTGTGTTGTGGGGATGCTGTATATCTGTGTATGTGTGTTGTGGGGATGCTGTATATCTTGTATGTGTGTTGTGGGGATGCTGTATATCTTGTATGTGTGTTGTGGGGATGCTGTATATCTTGTATGTGTGTTGTGGGGGTGCTGTATATCTTGTATGTGTGTTGTGGGGATGCTGTATATCTTGTATGTGTGTTGTCAGGATGCTGTATATCTTGTATGTGTGTTGTGGGGATGCTGTATATCTTGTATGTGTGTTGTCAGGATGCTGTATAGTATGTGTGTTGTCGGGATGCTGTATATCTTGTATGTGTGTTGTCAGGATGCTGTATATCTTGTGTGTTGTCAGGATGCTGTATATCTTGTATGTGTGTTGTGGGGATGCTGTATATCTTGTATGTGTGTTGTGGGGATGCTGTATATCTTGTATGTGTGTTGTCAGGATGCTGTATAGTATGTGTGTTGTCGGGATGCTTTATATCTTGTATGTGTGTTGTCAGGATGCTGTATATCTTGTGTGTTGTCAGGATGCTGTATATCTTGTATGTGTGTTGTCAGGATGCTGTATATCTTGTATGTGTGTTGTCAGGATGCTGTATATCTTGTATGTGTGTTGTGGGGATGCTGTATATCTTGTATGTGTGTTGTGGGGATGCTGTATATCTTGTATGTGTGTTGTCAGGATGCTGTATATCTTGTATGTGTGTTGTGGGGATGCTGTATATCTTGTATGTGTGTTGTGGGGATGCTGTATATCTTGTATGTGTGTTGTCAGGATGCTGTATAGTATGTGTGTTGTCGGGATGCTGTATATCTTGTATGTGTGTTGTCGGGATGCTGTATATCTTGTATGTGTGTTGTGGGGATGCTGTATATCTTGTATGTGTGTTGTCGGGATGCTGTATATCTTGTATGTGTGTTGTCGGGATGCTGTATATCTTGTATGTGTGTTGTCAGGATGCTGTATATCTTGTGTGTTGTCAGGATGCTGTATATCTTGTATGTGTGTTGTCAGGATGCTGTATATCTTGTATGTGTGTTGTCAGGATGCTGTATATCTTGTATGTGTGTTGTGGGGATGCTGTATATCTTGTATGTGTGTTGTGGGGATGCTGTATATCTTGTATGTGTGTTGTCAGGATGCTGTATATCTTGTATGTGTGTTGTCAGGATGCTGTATATCTTGTATGTGTGTTGTCCGGATGCTGTATATCTGTATGTGTGTTGTGGGGATGCTGTATATCTTGAATGTGTGTTGTGGGGATGCTGTATATCTTGTATGTGTGTTGTCAGGATGCTGTATATCTTGTATGTGTGTTGTCAGGATGCTGTATATCTTGTATGTGTGTTGTCAGGATGCTGTATATCTTGTATGTGTGTTGTCAGGATGCTGTATATCTTGTATGTGTGTTGTCAGGATGCTGTATATCTTGTATGTGTGTTGTCAGGATGCTGTATATCTTGTATGTGTGTTGTCAGGATGCTGTATATCTTGTATGTGTGTTGTGGGGATGCTGTATATCTTGAATGTGTGTTGTCAGGATGCTGTATATCTTGTATGTGTGTTGTGGGGATGCTGTATATCTTGTATGTGTGTTGTCAGGATGCTTTATGACTTGAATGTGTGTGTCTGTGTTGACTGTCTGTGTGGTGTGTGTGTGTGTGTTGTGTATTGTGTGTAGCTGTGTGGTCACAAGTGTATCAGTTTGATGTTACATGTAGCTGTGTGGTCACAAGCTTGTCAGTTTGATCTATCTCTGTCTGCATGTAACCAGCAAGTGGCTGGGGGTTCAGAATGTCCACCTGAAATAGCAAGAGACATGTGTTCAATCCCTAGTAAGACTCAGTGTATTAATGAAATACTAACCTGTACACATTGTGGCGACTGCCTTGGCAAGCGACTTTTATTCCTCAGCCTGGGAGAAACATTTCAGTATGCACCAGAAATGGCTGAATGCCCGGAATGAAAGTAAACAAATTATTTCATGTTGTTTCATGAACAATGGCTGATTGTATGAATTTGTTTTCTGTCTGCCTCACTGGGGGATACAACAGAATAAATTATACTGTAAGGCCTGGTGTTGACAAGAAGGGAGGAACATGACCAAGCCAGGCCTGGTGTTGACAAGAAGATAGAGTGGAGGAACATGACCAGCCCTGGTGTTGACAAGAAGGGAGGAACATGACCAAGCCAGGCCTGGTGTTGACAAGAAGATAGAGTGGAGGAACATGACCAGCTCTGGTGTTGACAAGAAGGAAGGAACATGACCAAGCCAGCCCATGGTGTTGACAAGAAGATAGAGTGGAGGAACATGACCAAGCCAGCCATGGTGTTGACAAGAAGATAGAGTGGAGGAACATGACCAGCTCTGGTGTTGACAAGAAGGAAGGAACATGACCAAGCCAGCCATGGTGTTGACAAGAAGATAGAGTGGAGGAACATGACAAGCCAGCCCTGGTGTTGACAAGAAGGGAGGAACATGACCAGCCCTGGTGTTGACAAGAAGGAAGGAACATGACCAAGCCAGCCATGGTGTTGACAAGAAGGGAGGAACATGACCAAGCCAGCCCTGGTGTTGACAAGAAGATAAAGTGGAGGAACATGACCAGCCCTGGTGTTGACAAGAAGATAGAGTGGAGAAACATGACCAAACTTGTCTAGACAGACAGTTCTCACATCAAGCAACAACTGTCTGTTGTAAGCAACAATTGTCTGTTGTAAGCAACAATTGTCTGGACAGACAGTTCTCACATCAAGCAACAACTGTCTGTTGTAAGCAACAACTGTCTGTTGTAAGCAACAATTGTCTGGACAGACAGTTCTCACATCAAGCAACAATTGTCTGTTGTAAGCAACAATTGTCTGGACAGACAGTTCTCACATCAAGCAACAATTGTCTGTTGTAAGCAACAACTGTCTGTTGTAAGCAACAATTGTCTGTTGTAAGCAACAACTGTCTGTTGTAAGCAACAATTGTCTGTTGTAAGCAACAATTGTCTGTTGTAAGCAACAACTGTCTGTTGTAAGCAACAATTGTCTGTTGTAAGCAACAACTGTCTGTTGTAAGCAACAACTGTCTGTTGTAAGCAACAACTGTCTGTTGTAAGCAACAACTGTCTGTTGTAAGCAACAACTGTCTGTTGTAAGCAACAACTGTCTGTTGTAAGCAACAATTGTCTGTTGTAAGCAACAACTGTCTGTTGTAAGCAACAATTGTCTGTTGTAAGCAACAATTGTCTGTTGTAAGCAACAACTGTCTGTTGTAAGCAACAATTGTCTGTTGTAAGCAACAACTGTCTGTTGTAAGCAACAACTGTCTGTTGTAAGCAACAACTGTCTGTTGTAAGCAACAACTGTCTGTTGTAAGCAACAACTGTCTGTTGTAAGCAACAACTGTCTGTTGTAAGCAACAATTGTCTGGACAGACACAATTGAGCAGTTCTTGTTAGGCTGCCTCCGGCTGTATTCAAATGACATCCCTTAGAGTTATCTGCCCATTGATTGATCACAAAACCAGGTAACTCTGGCTGTCTAGCTAATCAATATCAGCAGATGTTGCCATGGAAACCCGTGGCTCTATCCTCAGGTAAATAGATGCTCACACGTAACAGACTCGTGTTTTAAAAGGGCAAAACCATATTTCTGAACTAACTACTGTCTGCACAAATGTCTTTTTTTCCCTGTGGTTCTTTGATTCCAATCCAGTATTATCCCAGGACCGGATTGCCGAGGTCAGTCAGTAAATTGGTATTTAAAATAATCACCACTGGAGGCAGGCAAGACATGTTCATAATGGTGTTAATGGGATTGTCTTTGGTACTTATACTTATTCTGTGTTGTCGTTGCATCTTGAACGTTCGCAATGGTAGAATCTGATTGCGCTTGGCTCAGAATTAATGTATTCATTTAGTAAAATCAATATTAATGTATGAATTAGGAAATCTAACATTATTAATAATTAATATCTGAAAACAACCATTTCCATTTGTGAATTTGAATACTGAAGATACTGAAGACACAGCAATATGTTGCAATTTAGTACCTGGCATACTTGGCTGTATCTGGCCAGGAGCACACTACAAATATAATTCACCATATTTTAAAGCAACGAAATGAATACTTGTAGCTGAAATATACAAGGTTCCAACATAATGAATACTTGTAGCTGAAATATACAAGGCTGCAACATGATGAAGTGATGGTCGACCGTTGCATATATAATATAATGTAATATAATATAATATAATATAATATAATATAATGAAGGAAGCAACACATATGTTGCACACGAGGAAGAATGTTGAACTTCAAGTGATGATGACCAGTCATGACCCAAAATGTACTCCCAAATATGAGCTTGTAAGTAGATGCACTACATGATGGTGTAGTCATGAGTGCATTTACCTATGAAGACAGATGTCCAGGGTTCAAATCCCCAGCTGAGGTGGGATTATTTTGTTCTGACTAGTACAGGGCTAGGCTTGACCCAGCCCCATCAACTGGGTGCCAGGCCATGTGTAGGATGTCCTGGGAACTGTCTGGCAAGGCAAGGTGATGAAGGAGAGAACTGTATGGCAAGGAAAGGCGATGAAGGAGGGAACTGTATGGCAAGGAAAGGTGATGAAGGAGGGAACTGTCTGGCAAGGAAAGGTGATGAAGGAGGGAACTGTATGGCAAGGAAAGGTGATGAAGGAGGGAACTGTATGGCAAGGAAAGGTGATGAAGGAGGGAACTGGCCACTCACATCATGTTTCATGGTCTGGAATATGTGATGGCTTAACACTTCACACCCCAACTGCTGTTTCTATGATGGGAATACCTTTTATACAACATTTCACATGTACAGTACGAGTGAACAGACTGTGCCAGGTATGTGGCGACCAACCAAAATGCTTGACCATTTTATTGTTGTCACATGGCTACTGGTCCCAGATACAAATTCTAATTCACTCTGATCAAATAAAACATTTAAAGAATGAGCACAACCCACTACTGGCAATGCTGATCTAATTCTGGTACGAACCCAAGGCCTATCCAGGTCATATTGGAAGCACCAGTCGAGTTTCGCTCTCATTTGAGCTTGTCAGTAGTGCATACCCCTGACTGGACCCAGGATCGAACTCCAGATCACTGGCTTGTGAGGTGGGTGGATAGGCCTTGGGTTCGTACAGGAATACAATCAGCATTGCCAGTTGTGGGTTGTGCTCAATCTGTAAACCTCAAATCCTGAAACAACCAAACAAATCAAATAAAACATTGTTTTCTTGTCTCACATACCTGGCAATGTTGTCCAGATCTTGCCAGGCAGGCTTCGAGTCATTATGTCAGTGTATGAAGTTGCCAGCTTGTACATGTGAAATTCGAACAATGAGACGTATTCTGTACTTGTGTGTGAGAGAGTGTAGATGTATTTAGTGTGTAAGAGTGTAGATGTATTCAGTGTGTGTGTAGATGTATTCAGTTTGTGAAAGAGTGTAGATGTATTCAGTACTTGTGTGAGACAGTGTAGATGTATTCAGTGTGTGAGAGAGTGTAGATGTATTCAGTGTGTGAGAGAGTGTAGATGTATTCAGTGTGTGAGACAGTGTAGATGTATTCAGTGTGTGAGAGAGTGTAGATGTATTCAGTGTGTGAGAGAGTGTAGATGTATTCAGTGTGTGAGACAGTGTAGATGTATTCAGTTGTGAAAGAGTGTAGATGTATTCAGTGTGTGTGGACAGTGTAGATGTATTCAGTTTGTGAAGAGTGTAGATGTATTCAGTACTTGTGTGAGACAGTGTAGATGTATTCAGTTGTGTGAAAGAGTGTAGATGTATTCAGTGTGTGTGACAGTGTAGATGTATTCAGTTTGTGAAAGAGTGTAGATGTATTCAGTACTTGTGTGAGAGAGTGTAGATGTATTCAGTGTGTGAGAGAGTGTAGATGTATTCAGTGTGTGAGAGAGTGTAGATGTATTCAGTGTGTGAGAGAGTGTAGATTGTATTCAGTGTGTGAGAGAGTGTAGATGTATTCAGTGTGTGAGAGAGTGTAGATGTATTCAGTGTGTGAGAGAGTGTAGATGTATTCAGTGTGTGAGAGAGTGTAGATGTATTCAGTTTGTGAAAGAGTGTAGATGTATTCAGTGTGTGTGACAGTGTAGATGTATTCAGTTTGTGAAAGAGTGTAGATGTATTCAGTACTTGTGTGAGACAGTGTAGATGTATTCAGTTTGTGAAAGAGTGTAGATGTATTCAGTGTGTGTGACAGTGTAGATGTATTCAGTTTGTGAAAGAGTGTAGATGTATTCAGTACTTGTGTGAGAGAGTGTAGATGTATTCAGTGTGTGAGAGAGTGTAGATGTATTCAGTGTGTGAGAGAGTGTAGATGTATTCAGTGTGTGAGAGAGTGTAGATGTATTCAGTGTGTGAGAGAGTGTAGATGTATTCAGTGTGTGAGAGAGTGTAGATGTATTCAGTGTGTGAGAGAGTGTAGATGTATTCAGTGTGTGAGAGAGTGTAGATGTATTCAGTGTGTGAGAGAGTGTAGATGTATTCAGTGTGTGAGAGAGTGTAGATGTATTCAGTGTGTGAGACAGTGTAGATGTATTCAGTGTGTGAGACAGTGTAGATGTATTCAGTGTGTGAGAGAGTGTAGATGTATTCAGTGTGTGAGACAGTGTAGATGTATTCAGTGTGTGAGAGAGTGTAGATGTATTCAGTGTGTGAGAGAGTGTAGATGTATTCAGTGTGTGTGTAGATGTATTCAGTTAGTGAAAGAGTGTAGATGTATTCAGTACTTGCGTGAGAGAGTGTAGATGTATTCAGTGTGTGTGTAGATGTATTCAGTGTGTGTGTAGATGTATTCAGTTAGTGAAAGAGTGTAGATGTATTCAGTACTTGTGTGAGAGAGTGTAGATGTATTCAGTACTTGTGTGAGAGAGTGTAGATGTATTCAGTGTGTGTGTAGATGTATTCAGTTAGTGAAAGAGTGTAGATGTATTCAGTACTTATGTGAGAGAGTGTAGATGTATTCAGTACTTGTGTGAGAGAGTGTAGATGTATTCAGTGTGTGTGTAGATGTATTCAGTTAGTGAAAGAGTGTAGATGTATTCAGTGTGTGAGAGAGTGTAGATGTATTCAGTGTGTGAGAGAGTGTAGATGTATTCAGTGTGTGAGAGAGTGTAGATGTATTCAGTGTGTGAGAGAGTGTAGATGTATTCAGTGTGTGAGACAGTGTAGATGTATTCAGTGTGTGAGACAGTGTAGATGTATTCAGTGTGTGAGACAGTGTAGATGTATTCAGTGTGTGAGACAGTGTAGATGTATTCAGTGTGTGAGAGAGTGTAGATGTATTCAGTGTGTGAGACAGTGTAGATGTATTCAGTTAGTGAAAGAGTGTAGATGTATTCAGTGTGTGAGAGAGTGTAGATGTATTCAGTGTGTGAGAGAGTGTAGATGTATTCAGTGTGTGAGAGAGTGTAGATGTATTCAGTGTGTGAGACTAGTGTAGATGTATTCAGTGTGTGAGAGAGTGTAGATGTATTCAGTGTGTGTGACAGTGTAGATGTATTCAGTGTGTGAGACAGTGTAGATGTATTCAGTGTGTGAGACAGTGTAGATGTATTCAGTGTGTGAGACAGTGTAGATGTATTCAGTGTGTGAGAGAGTGTAGATGTATTCAGTGTTTGAGACAGTGTAGATGTATTCAGTGTGTGAGACAGTGTAGATGTATTCAGTGTGTGAGACAGTGTAGATGTATTCAGTGTGTGAGACAGTGTAGATGTATTCAGTGTGTGAGAGAGTGTAGATGTATTCAGTGTGTGAGACAGTGTAGATGTATTCAGTTAGTGAAAGAGTGTAGATGTATTCAGTGTGTGAGAGAGTGTAGATGTATTCAGTGTGTGAGAGAGTGTAGATGTATTCAGTGTGTGAGAGAGTGTAGATGTATTCAGTGTGTGAGAGAGTGTAGATGTATTCAGTGTGTGAGAGAGTGTAGATGTATTCAGTGTGTGAGACAGTGTAGATGTATTCAGTGTGTGAGAGAGTGTAGATGTATTCAGTGTGTGTGACAGTGTAGATGTATTCAGTGTGTGAGACAGTCTAGATGTATTCAGTGTGTGAGACAGTGTAGATGTATTCAGTGTGTGAGACAGTGTAGATGTATTCAGTGTGTGAGAGAGTGTAGATGTATTCAGTGTGTGAGACAGTGTAGATGTATTCAGTGTGTGAGACAGTGTAGATGTATTCAGTGTGTGAGACAGTGTAGATGTATTCAGTGTGTGAGACAGTGTAGATGTATTCAGTGTGTGAGAGAGTGTAGATGTATTCAGTGTGTGAGACAGTGTAGATGTATTCAGTTAGTGAAAGAGTGTAGATGTATTCAGTGTGTGAGAGAGTGTAGATGTATTCAGTGTGTGAGAGAGTGTAGATGTATTCAGTGTGTGAGAGAGTGTAGATGTATTCAATGTGTGAGAGAGTGTAGATGTATTCAGTGTGTAAGAGAGTGTAGATGTATTCAATGTGGTGAGACAGTGTAGATGTATTCAATGTGTGAGAGAGTGTAGATGTATTCAGTGTGTGAGAGAGTGTAGATGTATTCAGTGTGTGAGAGAGTGTAGATGTATACAGTGTGTGAGAGAGTGTAGATGTATTCAGTGTGTGAGACAGTGTAGATGTATTCAGTTAGTGAAAGAGTGTAGATGTATTCAGTGTGTGAGAGAGTGTAGATGTATACAGTGTGTGAGAGAGTGTAGATGTATTCAGTGTGTGAGACAGTGTAGATGTATTCAGTTAGTGAAAGAGTGTAGATGTATTCAGTGTGTGAGAGAGTGTAGATGTATTCAGTGTGTGAGAGAGTGTAGATGTATTCAGTGTGTGAGAGAGTGTAGATGTATTCAATGTGTGAGAGAGTGTAGATGTATTCAGTGTGTAAGAGAGTGTAGATGTATTCAATGTGTGAGACAGTGTAGATGTATTCAATGTGTGAGAGAGTGTAGATGTATTCAGTGTGTGAGAGAGTGTAGATGTATTCAGTGTGTGAGAGAGTGTAGATGTATACAGTGTGTGAGAGAGTGTAGATGTATTCAGTGTGTGAGAGAGTGTAGATGTATTCAGTACTTGTGTGAGAGAGTGTAGATGTATTTAATACATGTGTGTGAGCTGGTATACCTCTGCTATGTTTTACTATTCAAGACAAGAGATGATACTCTTGCGGTTGTGTGATGTCAATCATGATGATAAACACATCACCCATGGAAAGTTTAGGCTGGATGTGTGAGAGAAAGTTTGATCCGGTTACTTGTGCCTTGAACATACGTCAAAGCAATGTCATATTCTCATTGTATTCATTTGTATCATTGGTCGACCATCTTTTTGTTTTTAGAGTAGGTCAAGGACAGCTTTGATAAGAGGATTTTGAGCTGAATTCTGTTCTGCCAACGTCTTTAAGCTCAGCATCCGATTGTTTTGTTTGTTTTTTGTTCATCAAGATTTTGGTACTATGTGAATAATTTTAATAATATATTACTGCAGGACTGAGTTGTGATGTGTTGTTGATGTCATACAAATCATGATGGAGACACGACCATGATTGCTTGCCCTTGCCCCCTGCTAATGGTATGTTCATTCCCCTTAGATTGTGTATTTGAATGCCCTGATCTAACATTAGAGACATGAATTGTGCATGAAACAAACACATGTACCCTTTTGGTTGCCACATTGTTTTTCTACTGACACCAGTTCTGGCCCTTGTTGTTAGTGCATTGAGAGTGGCACTGCATGCAGTCATCCTATATTTGGATTGATTTTTGTGATTTCTCTCAGAAATGATCACTCACTGGTAAACTGCCAACTGTGTTGTTCCTTGATAGTCTGGGCTTGTCAGCTCACACTCAGACAGCACTAGATGATGATGATGATCAAGCTGTCTATTGCTTGTCTCAGATCTGGCTGATCAACTCTCAAGCAGACAGAACATGTCTCCGGAGTATCTTGTGAGCTAATGCTATAACTTCAGTTGTATGAGGTTGGGAAATGCATATGTTTGTTGCTGCATGGTACGTTGGTCAGTGGATGCAGCCAGTCTGGTAGCAGTAGCAGCGACTGTCTGAGTTTGTTAGCAGCTTCTGTGTGAGTACAAATGGCAGACATAACCAGCAAATGCCCTTCCTTGTATCATAGATTCACTGCTGTTTTTTGTCCCCACAAGACAGCTGTAACTTTTTAATTTTTTAAAAAGTTTTTTAACCAGTTTTTGTTGTTTGTTGTTTTTTTTTTGGCTACAAATATTTTGTTCAACTTTTCTGTATATTTGCATTTTCTACCATTTTGAAGCCACATGGACTTTGGTTTTAATGTCCACCAATTGTCACCTCAACCCACAACAATGTCGCTGTTTAGTTCTGCCACTAATTGTCAAAATGGCACATTATTTATATTTCAACTGCTACAGTGACATACACAGCACACATATAAAACAGGCAAGTCCAGATCTCTCAATGCAGACACAGGGATTCAAGAGAGCGACTTAGGACATACAACTGTGAGATGGATTGATCTTGATTAAGATAACAATGACACAAATGACCATAATGTTTGAGCTGTGACTTGTGTCTAGATGCAGCTGTGCAGACTAAACACATTCACGAATATATGTGATGTTTACTACTGCGTACAATTTTCTGCAATTACATACAACAAACAAACGCAATTAGGGTGTTCGCAGAAACTGTCCAATGTCATGATTATTGGCTGAAGTCATTTGTTAATGAATTAAACAGTATTGATTGGCTCCCACGAAGCAATTAGTAATATGATGGGAAAGACACATATTGTAGAGAAACATCTGAAAACATTCGGCACACCATGTATTACACAATTTCTGTTCACCCAGTGTTCATACCATAGATGGTAATATCTCTTGATAATTCATGTTCAGAAAACATCAAATTCACTTCAGTCTTGATTCCATGAATTAGTTATAATTGTGCAGTGTTGTTTGTGACAATATAACATGTATTCAATGATAATAAATATTGAAATTATTATTGTTGTTAATCTGAAAATATATAATTCATTTGTTGTTTGGTTGTATTGATAAGATGACGTCAATTTTGTACAACAATGCCTGTAGTCTGTGCTGTGTGTAGTTTCTGTGTTCAGTACAAGCTACTGTCTGCTTGTCTGCATGAAGACATTTTAGCAGACATTTCAATAACTCATTTGACCAATGATGACTTGAACTGAGATGTGTGGACATACATGTGCGTATGATATATGTGCTTGTATGTATGGTGTGTCATTTTGTTTATGTATGTATGCTTATGTGGAAATATGTAACAGAACAGTATAACTGAAATCTCAGTATTGTACTATTGATTACAAAAATATATACTTATTTGCAATAAAGATGAAAATAATACAAGGCTGATTTGATCGTGTGTATTGTGTATACTTATTTGCGTTGTCAAGTGTGTTCAGTGGTTTTCGGGGTGTCAATGGCTCACCTAACTGACTACATCTTCTTCTGTGGCTCCCGTTTGGAATAACTGGTAAAATGTGGGATGTTTTGGCATTTAGCATAACCTGGTCTCCTGCAGCAGAGATTTGAAAAGCTTTGTTACTCTTAGAGAGACAAGGGATTGTCCCAAATTTGCTACGAGATATTTCTGCACATTTGTTTAGTGTTCATATAGAGTTAAGTTTGACGTTGGTCGTTATATGATATTTTATAACAACTTTGTTTAAAGTGAAGGGCCAATGTTCACATCTGAACAAATGTGTGTAAAGTGAAGGGCCAATGTTCACATCTGAAAAAGTGTGTGTAAAGTGAAGGGCCAATGTTCACATCTGGACAAATGTGTGTAAAGTGAAGGGCCAATGTTCACATCTGAACAAATGTGTGTAAAGTGAGGGGCCAATGTTCACATTTGAACAAATGTGTGTAAAGTGAAGGGCCAATGTTCACATCTGAACAAATGTGTGTAAAGTGAGGGGGCCAATTTTCACATTTGAACAAATGTGTGTAAAGTGAAGGGCCAATGTTCACATCTGAACAAATGTGTGTAAAGTGAGGGGCCAATGTTCACATCTGAAAAAGTGTGTGTAAAGTGAAGGGCCAATGTTCACATCTGAACAAATGTGTGTAAAGTGAAGGGCCAATGTTCACATCTGAACAAATGTGTGTAAAGTGAGGGGCCAATGTTCACATCTGAAAAAATGTGTGTAAAGTGAAGGGCCAATGTTCACATCTGAACAAATGTGTGTAAAGTGAAGGGCCAATGTTCACATCTGAACAAATGTGTGTAAAGTGAGGGGCCAATGTTCACATCTGAACAAATGTGTGTAAAGTGAGGGGGCCAATGTTCACATCTGAACAAATGTGTGTAAAGTGAAGGGCCAATGTTCACATCTGAACAAATGTGTGTAAAGTGAAGGGCCAATGTTCACATGTGAAGGAGTAGTGGGTACATGGTGCCAGCCCCATATCAGTAAATACCAGTCGACACTAGATCAGGGTAGGGTCATGGTTATGCTGGCCACTTCTACTTCCCACGGCATTTCCTGGTACGCAGGTTAGACTGAGCTGACCGGGAGTCAAGGTCAGTTGATTGTAATGCTCACCTCAATGTGGATTTTAACAGATGACCGTCAGGCCTGTAGGCAGGTTTGCTAGCAACTACCCCACCATAACTTCCAAATTGAATCACATATCTATATTATACATATACGAACATGTGACCTACAAACCCTACCATGACTTCTATATTCAGACATATCTCTATCCATCCATCCATCATGTGCCATGCCGATAAGCGTGGGCGTTCATGTTTCGCCATCTCACTCGATCACCAGAGTCATGGATCAGCTCCATGTTCTTGTCTCGACCATGCCATGTGATCAAGCCATCCAGGTATTTACTTCTTGGTCTCTTCCCTTCGATTTTGCCAGTTTTCACCAAGTTCTCCAAGTCATTTCTTCTCATAACATAACCAAATAATGTTGACTGTCTACGTCTAATGTCTCTAATCAGTTTACGATCTTCATTTGTTTCTTGAATGACTTGTTCATTGGTTTTTATGTCTGTCCATGGTATTCTTTGCATTTTCCTCAGAAACCACATTTCCACAGCCATCAGATGTTTTTCAGCTTGACTGCTCATTGTCCACGCTTCACATCCATACAAAAGCACAGGTTCTATGTAACACTTCAACACTCTTTTTCTCGTTTCAATTGATATCTTTTCAGTATGGTTTTCATCTTGGAAAAGGCTTCCTTCGCAATGGCAATTCTTGTTCTAATCTCTTCAAGCATCTCCCATCTGATGTTATGACTGTTCCGAGATAACTGTACCGATTCACTTGTTTAAGAATATGCCCATTAACTCGTATATCACATATTGTGGTATTTCCTTCTTCCTGTGATGACCATAATCTTCTTACTATTCAATTCTAACCCTAGTTGTTCACTGTTTGCCACAACCGCATCTACTAAATTTGCAGGTCCTGTTCATTGTAAAACAGATCTGGAGACATTACACATCCCTGTCTCACACCTCTCTTAATAGGCTGATATTGGCTTACTTCATTATCAACTCTTATGGCAGCTTGTTGTTTCCAATATATGTTTTTTACAAGTCTAAGGTCTTTTCTATCAATTTGTAGATCTTCAAGCATCCTTATCATGTTGACATGTCTCACTTTATCGAAAGCCTTTGTGTAGTCAAAAAGCAGAGGTGTAGATCTTTGTTTACTTCTGTAGAACGCTCAACTTACTGTTCTCAGTATATACACAGCATTTACTGTGCCCTTGCCTTCTACAAACCCACATTGTTCTTCTCCTATTTCGGGTTGTATTTTCTTCCTAACTCTTTGCATGATAATTCTCAGCAGAACCTTTGTGATGTGACTCATTATACTAATTGTTCGATGTTGATCGCATTCCATGGCTCCTGATTTCTTGGGGATTGTAATAAGTATAGAATTACATAATTCATGAGGTGTATCTCCAGTATCAGATATTGCGTTCAGCAGTCTGGTGACTTGGTCTATTCCATATTCTTCTAAGATATTGATCATTTCTGTTGTGATGTTATCTGTACCTAGGGTCTTTCCAGTTTTCATATGGTTAAGAGCATTCTGAACTTCCATCTTCAAAATTGATGGTCCTTCATTATTATTCCAATGATTATATTGTTCTTCTCTTGTATCATCATAAAGGTCTTTCACATATTCCGACCACGTAGGTAATACCTGATCTTTTTCTATTACGATTTTGCCATCTTTGGTTTTTAGGCAACCCGTTGATGTGTGTGTTCTTTTGTTAGTGGTGTCATTAATTCTGTTGTGCATTAATTTGGTATTCCAGGTGTTGTGTTGGTTTTTAATTTCTTGCAATTTTCCTCAAGCCATGTTTCTTTTGCCTATTTGCATAGCTTCCTAATTTTCCTGTGAATCTCTTCATATTTTTCCTTGTTATTTGTGTTATTTCTTCTTACTTCCATGAGTTTTCAGATGTTTTTCGTCATCCATTTCTTCTTTTTTTTTCTTTCTTCTTTTTGTTCGCTCGCTTAAACTCGAGCGTAGTCCTTACACACTGTTTAAAGTAGTAAAGGACTGAGTTTTGTGTGTAGGCTTGCTTTCCCTTTTACCAGTGTCCCTCGCCACTCATCCATTTCTTGTATTCACCATACTTGTATGACATTGACATCAAAAGGTCTTCCACTCAACTTCACCAGTAACACTCTGTCTGATACAGTCCAATATCCTTTGATCGATTTTGCTCTCTCTGTATCCATTATAATGGCTACACCTCGCTGTTGTTTCTCTCCACCAGAATAGATTACTCTATATTACTCAGATGTTATAATGCCCATTCCTATCCATCTGGTCTCACATATATCTAACAGGTTAATATTTAATCTTCTCATTTCATTCTTAATGTTATCAAATTTCCCAACCCCACTCATAGTTCTTAATTCCAAGTTCCTACTTTCAATGTTGACATTCTTTTGCACTCAGTCGCCTGATGACGGTCTGGAGTCATCTGGTGCACATGACTACCCCCACCGGGCGAGGCTGCTCCTATGTAGCACCCATTTACGCCGTTTCTCTGATTATCGATGAGATTGCAGTGCATGATGCTTGCTTGCTTGTGTTCGCTGGCTGTGATCTCCGGCGTGAAGTCCTGTATGTCGGATGAAGGCACCTTGTTGTCCAACATCAGTGTGATGTCATACAGGACCTGAAGTTTGCGTGAGTATCCGTTGTCCCATGTCTGGCTTATTGGTGTGCAGACTGGTGGTTCCTCGCCATACAGGCAGACACTCTCCGACTTCGGAGGAATCGCCGATCCTACTGACTTTAGCCAGGACCCCGAAGGGACCTGTTGCCCAGGACGCTCGACGAGGACGCGTCAATAGGTCTTGGCCAGTATATAACCCGGCCCTGGTGCCTTGGAAACACCTCTGCGTCCCGCAGTGCATGCTATTCTTGGCATCTGTAAAGAAGGTAGTTTGCCATTGCTTTCCTTCCCAGCAGTGACCAAACTGGTCGATGACCGTAGCTATTGTCTCCCAAAAAAAGAGAGATCCTCTGCCTACCGTCTTGAAGCTGGAGATAATAACCTACAACTATCTGTCAGCTGCTCTTCAACTTCATTCACCACCTGCACCCACGGCTTCACGTAACCCAGATCGTAATCCATATATCTATATTATACACATATGAACACGTGACCGACATGGGAATATTCTGAAACCGGCAGGCTGGTTTCAACTACACCACCACGGCTTCTATATTGAGTCATATATCTATTCTATATTTGACATACATGAAGGCATGACCAATGCTCACGGTGAAACAACAGACGGATATACCAGATATGACAAAGAATTCAAGAGGTAAAAGAGAACAGATTGAAAGAGGACAAAGAACGCAGATCCTGTATTCTATTGTAGAGAACGTGGCCAGTTGCTGTACCCCAAATACACAGGCGTGCAGCCAATCAACACAGCAGATGATGATAACAGCAAACTGTGAGCAGCGCCATCTGTGTCTTCTGTACGAGGGGCTGGTCATGTCTGTTTTGGAGTATGCAATGGCAATCCTGACTCTCAGCCATAAGCAGATAGAAAGGATGGAAAGGATACAGAATGAAGCTATGCGCATTATTCTTGGATGTACAAGAGATACAGCATGCAGGGCGATGCGCTACCTTCTTGATTTTCCAACCATTGAAGAGAGAATACAAGGTTGCAGGGCACGCGCCTACCTCAGAATTAACGCAAACACACAACATCCACTGCATAGTGAAATTAGGAAGGTGAAGGGCAGCAGGTTAAAAAGAGGACGGTCGTGGATGGGTCAAGCCGAAGACATTCTTCAACAGGTGTGTTCACTTGAGGACTTAGAACCTGGCGAGGAGTGGGTGCAAGTGTCAACAGACTTCTGCACATCCTTTTCAGTTTGCATCCAACTAGATAGAAAATGCAGACAAGAAAATCCGGCTGCTGTTGAGGCTGAAGTACAAGCGTTGATTTTCGAGAATTCGCTAGACGGTGACGCGGTCATCTACACAGATGGGTCGGTCGTCCGACATGTGAGAAGCTCATGGGCCTTTACAGCTCGGGCCGGAGGGAGAATTGTGAAGGAGGACTCTGGTGCTTTCACTGAAACCACAAGTAGCCTGACCATGGAAGTCATGGCAGTAAGTAAAGCAATAACATGGCTCGAGACACAGACATTCACTAGGGCTTGTTTCCTTAGCGACTCAATGAACATGATCAAGAGGATAGAGGAGGGGTCGATCAGAAGAGAATGGTTGCTGCCTCTGGAGCGGTCTCGATTGGCAAAGATTAGTTTCATCTTCGTGCCAGGGCATGCGGGAGTACAAGGAAATGAGCGGGCTGACAAGCTCGCAGGTGAGGCTACTGTGGAGGGCGGACGCGCCATGGACCAGGCTGACATTCTGAATGCTCTACGAGAAGTGAAGACTTTTGCGAGAACCAAGTGATGACTGTGAATCTACAACAATGACCAGACTGCGAGAGCAGCAAATTAAAAGAGGGGTGGCCAAACAAGAACACTACGCAGGAAGCCAAAGAAGATTGATAAACCAACACAGAACTGGCGTCGTTAGCCGCTACACGTTGCGGGATTTGCTGAGGAGGGGATCCGAGCACTTATGGACTGAATGGTTCGATGTGCAATGAGGATGATCTGTCGACTAACTAACTAACTAATACAACACACGATCTATGACAGTGAGAATCAGCCGAGGAAACGAACCACACAGAAAATACGAGCTAACTAAACTGAAAGGACAACTTAAATGTGTCTTTATGTGTGTCTAATGAACACGGTCTGCGGGTGTATAGCTGCCATAACTAAACAGACAAGGCAACAACAACAGAATGGACCCACTCCTACATGTTCTTTACAATGTGATAGATTCATTCAGTTCATTCATTCAGTAGCATGTCCTTTGCAAAACCTCGCTCCCATAACAACCCTCCGGAAAACCTCTCGATCATAAGCAAGATGTCCCGCGTCCGATACACCCATCTGGAGATCATCCGCCACATCCTGCACCCATCTTCTCTTTGGCCTACCTCTTCCTCTCTTCCCAGGCATATATCCCTCCATTATTGTTCTCTCCAAACTTTCGTGACGTTTCAAGTGACCAAAATATTTCAAATTTCTTTGTTTTATCGTTTTTAATAGCCAACCTTCTTCAATATTCAGCTCTTGAAGTATTGATGCATGTGTCAGATGCCATGCTATAACTGATAACCCCATTCCCTCCACTCAGGGTGTTATCTCTCTGTGTCCGCTACATGCAAACAACAGCAATTGCAAAGCATCGTCATAATTAACCCTGCAAATAGTTGTAACGCAGAGCAACGTAAAGCACCATTATAAAACATCATAGTCATACAAAATATCAGAAATACAGTCAACGACAGCAAATACAAAACATTATCATAATTAAACCTTACAAGTATTAGATACGGGAATCAATTATCGAAAACAAATACGAATTATGATCATAATTAAGCATTCAAATATCAGCAATTCAAAACAATTATCGGAAGCAAATACAAATCATGATCGTAAGCAAGCATTCGAATATTAGCAATGTAAAGCAATCATCAAATGTAAACACGGGACATGAGCATAAATGAAATACCGATATGCATGTTTCTTTTTCTCCATATGGCTTTCTTTTGTCTATTTCTTTTTCTCGATATGGCTTTCTTCTGTTTTAGATATGGCTTTATTCTGTTTTAGATATGGCTTTATTCTGTTTTAGATATGGCGTTCTTCTGTTTATTTCTTTTTCTCGATATGGCTTTCTTCTGTTTTAGATATGGCTTTCTTCTGTTTTAGATATGGCTTTATTCTGTTTTAGATATGGCTTTCTTCTGTTTATTTCTTTTTCTCGATATGGCTTTCTTCTGTTTTTAGATATGGCTTTCTTCTGTTTTAGATATGACTTTCTTCTGTTTTAGAGGGGTTCCAGAGTAGACAGGAAACGATGGCGGCAGCGCTTGATCTCGAAGATGCGTACAATAGAGTTCGCTATGATATTTTGATGACCGCACTTATGGAGAAGGGGGTCAATCCCTGGTTGGTGAACTGGATAGCAGCCGTCCTGCATTCTCGTCAAGTTGCTCTCCGTCTAGGCGCATGGACCTCAGAGCCACATATTTTAACCCCGGGACTGCCACAGGGATCTGCTATCTCACCGGTGCTCTTTAATGTGTATACGAGCAAGATTGCATACCTAGAAGCACCAGCTGTTGGAAGGATTCTAACATTTGCAGATGATATTCTTGCATACAGGCAGGGGAGAAATAGGGATCAAACAGCCCAGGAGCTACAGGTGACAGTAGACAAAGTGATTGACTGGTGCACTGAAATGAGTGCTGTCATCAACCCGGAAAAGGCGGCGGTGTTGTGGTGCTCTCTGGACAACAGGATTGTGAGAGATGATACCCCAAGCCTCACGATAGATGGTAGAAGCGTCAACAGAGAGAACAAACTGAAGTATCTGGGAATCACATTTGACAGGAGCCTGTCCTTCAAGGATCATGTGGAGACGGTTGTGACAAGATCTCAAAAGGGACTCAATGCACTTAAAACTATGGCTGCAATGGACACAGAGCAGAGAATGCTCTTCACACTATACCAGCACTTGATCCTCTCAGTGATTGATTATGGACTAGGAATGCTCACTGTCTCAAAGAGTCAGCTGGTGAAATTAGAGCGCATACAGAATGAAGCGATGCGGGTCATTCTGGGATGCACCAGAGACACTCCAGTAGTGTGTATGCGTTACATCCTTGGTCTGCCTACTGTTGCTGGTAGGCACAAGGTGATGCAAGCGAAGGCATACCTCAGAGTAGCTGCAGACACAGATCACCCGTTGCATGAGGCGCTGGACGTAGTTAAGGGTCAGAGACTGATAAGAGGGAAATCATGGATGGCTCAGGCGGAGGATACGATCAGACAGGTGTGCCCCTTGGAGAACATCAGGCGAGGAGAGGAGTGGGTCAGAGTGCCAGCCGTGCAGTCAGACTTGTGCAGAGTTGTAATAACATTGAGCCGGAGTGCAGGGAGTGGCCAGCAGGGGCCACGGAAGTGGAAATTCAGCAACTAATTCAGGAAAATTCTCGCCCGGGTGATGTGATTATCTACACGGATGGGTCAGTGTTGAGAGGTAGGAGAAGTGCCTGGGGGTTCTTGGCAAAAACTAATGGTCGGCGTTTGGTGCAGGAGAGCCTGGCGTATGATAACACTACATCTAGCTTAAGAATGGAGGTGGAGGCGGTCAGTGCAGCTTTCCGCTGGATAGAAAACACGATACATACACACATTGTGATTGTAACTGACTCAGAAAGCATGCTGAGAAGGGTGAGAACAGGTAGGCTTCGTGCAGAGTGGCTTGCTTCGCTTCGGAGGTCACGGGTAGTAAGCATCACCTGGATCTTTTCTCCTGGGCATGCCGGTGTGCTGGGGAATGAACAGGCGGACAGATTGGCTGGCTCGGCAAAATTTGGTGGAGTATTGATGCATGACAAGGCAGACGTGGTTGCGGCCTTGTGGGAGCACGTGTACACCTCGGAGGAGCAGATGGAGCACCATGGTCTGGTAAGAATGAGACAACGAGGTGTGACGAGGGGTTCTGGCCGACGCTCGGCGCTCGGAGGAAAGGCGAGACGGACATATAATCAGATTGCTACTGGAACTATTAGTGTTGGAACTCTTCGCTGGCTGCTGAGGATGGAGACGGAGCGCTTATGGGAATGTCCCGAATGCTGTGATGTCGGTTCCTAGATCAATCAATCAATCAATCAATCTGTTTTAGATATGGCGTTCTTCTGTTTTAGAAATGGCTTTCTTCTGTTTGTTTCTTTTTCTCTATATGGCTTTCTTCTGTTTTTAGATATGGCTTTCTTCTGTTTTAGATATGGCGTTCTTCTGTTTTAGAAATGGCTTTCTTCTGTTTGTTTCTTTTTCTCGATATGGCTTTCTTCTGTCTGTTTCTGTTTCTCGATATGGCTTTCTTCTGTTTGTTTCTTTTTCTCGATATGGCTTTCTTCTGTCTGGTTCTGTTTCTCGATATGGCTTTCTTCAATCTGTTTCTTTTTCTCGAAATGGTTTTCGTCTGTTTATTTCTTTTTCTCGATATGGCTTTCTTTTGTCTGTTTCTTTTTCTCGATATGGCTTTCTTCTGTCTTTTTCTTTCTCTCAGTACCAGAAATGCTGTCGATCATGTCGGGAAGGCTGGGTTGTCTGTAACCTGGAATTCCGCGTGCACTGAAGATGGGGTTGGCCGTTGATATGTTGAGTACAGGATCTGTTCGGATCTTTCTTTCTGCAGATTCTACACAGTATTTTCAATTTAGTATTACCCTTTCACGACCATTAAACCTCAGCCACATTGGATGGTCTGTCAACAAACAAAATCTGATTATCACTTTGTGTGATTCAAACAAAAATATATCTTCAACAATTTGTGTGATTCAAACAAAAATGTATTATCAACAATGTGTGTGATTCAAGCAAAAATATATTATCATCAATTTGTGTGATTCAAACAAAAATGTTTTAACAGCAATTTGTGTGATTCAAACAAAAATGTACTACCATCAATGTGTATGATTCAAACAAATATATTTTCAACAATTTGTGTGATTTAAAAAAAACATATATTTTCAACAATTTGTGTGATTCAAACAGAAATATATTATCATCAATTTGTGTGATTCAAACAGAAATATATTATCATCAATTTGTGTAATTCAAACAAAAATATATTATCATCAATTTCTGTGATTCAAAAAAAATATATTATATTATCAACAATGTGTGTGGTTCACACAGAGATATGTTATTATCAACAATAACATGTGTGTGGTTCGCACAGAGATATGATATTAAAAATTTATCAACAATGTGTGTGGTTCACACACATATATGATATTATCAACAATGTGTGTGGTTCACACAGAGATATGTTATTATCAACAGTGTGTGTGGTTCACACAGAGATATGTTACTATTACACAGAATGTCTGTTAATGTAGGAGTCCATATTATTTGAAGAACAAGGGAGACCATGTGGAAAAAATCCCAGTTAACTTGCGGGTTGAAATTTTAATGGGTTAAGGTATTCGTGGTCTGCTGGACAAATTGGGGTGTCTGAAAGATGTCCTCCGTCGCTAGAGGGCGAATCGTGTCACCTGCAGAGAGAACGCCTGTCGGGATGTATGAGGCGGAAACAGATGGATCATTCATGGCGATAAATTAGGTCTAGAATATTCGGGCACTTTTGGAAATTAGGAGAATAAATGTAGCTGTTTTCTCCAGATGTATCATTTATGGATGTTTTGAACTAGTTGAAGGAGAACAATTTAAGTTCCAATTAGTCGTGTTAACGGACGTAAGAAGCTTCTTATACAAGATGAGCGCAGCAGGCCTATTCAACTTTTACACGTATTTGAGTCACGTTGGACAACGGCCTGGACTGAATATCCGCGGATGAAGAATAAGCAATAATAAGTAATATATGGAATATAATAACGAAACTTCTTCACTATGTAATATATTTGATATTTAAAAATCCCTTCAGTATGCAATATATGGGTCATAATAACAAAAACCGTTAGTACGTAATATGTGGGACATAATAACGAAACTCCTTCAGTATGTAATATATGTGACATAACAAAAATGTTTCAGTATGCAATATATGGGTCATAATAAGGAGGGGGGAAAAACACCTTTAGTACTGTAATATATGGAACATAATAACGAACATCCTCTAGTAACTATAGTATGTAATATATGTGACATAACAAAAATGTTTCAGTATGCAATATATGGGTCATAATAAGGAGGGGGGAAAACACCTTTAGTATGTAATATATGGAACATAATAACGAACATCCTCTAGTAACTCTAGTATGTAATATATGGGACATAATAACGAACATCCTTCATTGTGTAATATATGGGACATGAAGAAAATCCTTGAGTTCTTGGACGTTTATTTCCTTGGGTGTTTGTTTTTAGTTAGTTAACTGGTTATCTAGCTAGGAAGGGAAAGTCTCGTCGGAGGTGCATGAACTCCGTCCCACAAGGTGTTGATCCCACTGTCTGTCTGATAACAACATTTCTTATTCGGTCTCAGATAGAATTTGGCAGCTCTTCTCAATCATCTCATCTCACAGGTTTTGATTACACAGCCCTACACACACAAATTTTGGGATGCCAAACATGTTATACCTGATTTTGCATAAATGAGACCCAATAAATCAAAATATTACATTTATTTGTCTGTAGCAGCTCTAGAGTTTTAGGATACAGACATTTGTGATTTCAATTAATGTAATTACAGTCTGGTCATAATTTATTTTAGTTGTGCAAAACTGTCTAGGTGACTTTAAAGCAGACAATTATTCTAAATTAGTTGAAAACATGCTGTCGAGTGTCTGTAAGCTTGGATGCAACATGAGCATAAGATTGCATTACCCCCATAACCATTTACATTTCTTTCCCGAGAATCTTGGCGACTTTAGTGAGGAGCAAGGTGAATTATTTCACCAAGATATAAAAACATTGGAAGAGAGATAACAGGGACATTGGGATGCCCACATGATGGCACATTACTGTTGGACCCTTAAGCGCGACTGTCCGGCCATATTCCAGGAAGTCCTCGAAAAGAAGCTTTCTGTGTGTTGACTATAGATTTCAAACATACTAGTGATAAAATTAGGTAATCAATGCAGAGTAATTACATATAATAGGAATGCAGATAAGAGTTAAAATGCCACTGATGGCACCTAATTTTAGGCTTGTACATAACAATTGCTAATTAATCGTGAAAAAGAGAAGTTAAAGTACCGGAAAACGAGACGAACTGGCACGGTGTAATATTATCACTGGGTCGTGAGTGCAGAGAATTGGCAGCGGGCCGCAAAGAGTTTGAGGTGCAACAACTGATCCAGAGTAACACACATCAAGGTGACATAAGGATCTATACTGATGCGTCAGTGGTGAGAAACAAACGGAGAGGTTGGGGTTTTATTGCAAAGGCTAATGGGCGAGTCTTGAAAAGGGAGAGTCTGGCATATGAGACTACGACCTCCAGCATGAGAATGGAGGTGGAGGCAGTAACAGCGGCATTCCGTTGGCTAGAGGAGGCCACTGCAACACACATTGTATTCTATACGGATTCAAAGAGTATGCTTAGTAAGGTGGAGAAAGGAATGTTTAGTGTGGAATGGCTACCCTCGCTTCAGAGGTCACAGATTGTGAGAATTGTATGAATATTTTGCACTGGCGATGCGGGAGTGCGGGGAAATGAACAGGCTGATAGGCTAGCAGGGAATGCACCTCTTGGTGGTAGATTGCCTGGGACAAGGGAGAGGTGGTCGTGCGCTTGAGGGACCAGGTGGAGAAGGCAGGGGAACTGTTTGAGAACCCGTATATGGAAAGAATGAGCTGGTATGGGAATGTCCTGAGTGCATGATATCGGTTCTTACCTCAACTCAATCAACTCAACTCAATTGCCCTACTAAGAAGGTTATTCTTAGTCATTTCAATAACTAGACCACGTAGAAAAATATCTGATGACATTTTTGGAATCAGCGAAATAAAATTACCAAAGAACAGCTATACAATTTAAGTTACAAACATGTACGTAAACCAGTGTAATACGTCAGATTTGGTTGGATAATGCTCAAGTTTGACACCGGTTGTACAGAGTTGGATATAATATTTATTATCTGTGGTTTTGCAGTCATATGTATATTTAGATGTTTCAGTGTGAGTGATAGTTGATACATAAGCGCACTTGCTTTTTGACATCTTGATTTCGATTTTTCTATCTATTCTACAATTTTCTGTGATCATATTTCCTAGATATTAAAATACCTTCACTTGTTTCAAGGGTGTACTATTTATCAATATATTTAGTGGACTAGGATGTCTGCTAATCCGCGTTAGTTCAGTTTTGATTGTATTTACATTCATATTGTATCTGCTGCATGTTGACCTCGGCTTATTAATATGATGTTGCAGTCTGTCCTCGGTGCTATAAAATAGGCACTGATCGCCTGCGAATACAGCTCATTTATTGCGGGTAGTTCTAACAGCATCATCTTGAAAACTTCTCCACAATCGGACCGGTAGAAAGCCACCAGCTGTCTCCTTCCACTGGAAGTCCCTACAAGTGGAGGGTATGGAAGGACGTGATCGCCTATAACAACCATGACTCTATAAAATCATTTTGTCTCATTTGGGGAGATAACTGCGCTTTAAGTGTCGCATTCATATAGTAACACGCTTGTTGCCCTTTGTAAACTCTTCACTTCTGGGAATACAGGTCAAGTCTATGATTACGAATGGTTGCCCTCCATGGTAACGGCAGGACGCCAGTTGTTACTAGCGCTAGATATTTGATTGTTAGTACCGTTGTTGTTCGTAAAGCTTGATTATTTTGCGCTAATTAGTTGGCCATCTAAAGTGGAATGTTATTTTATCAAATTGAGTTAAATACAGTTGTTGATGATAATTTAATTAATGTATCTTTATAAAATACCATTGTTCTGTAGTCTAGCTCTGGCTCTAGTTTTCTTCTAGTCTAGTCTACTGACTTCAACTTCGACCCTACTCCGGGTTTGTTTTTTTTAACATTTATTTTTAATTGTTTCTGGTTGATCGTATATCCATTTTAAAGTAACTTTCGCCTATCATAATGTTAGAGAGCAATGCTGGCATTGTATTATTTCATTTATTAATAACATAACGGTCGTCAAGAATATGGCGGGACTGAGACCACCAGACAGCAGGCAGTAGTCAGTGTAGAGTACTGTAGACTGCACATATCAGATCTGGTACGTGATAATGAATGTTTTCAAAGGATCAAGGAACTCGATGTCTAAGTCATCACATAATGTTGATGCTATTGTGCTTAGTCCATGCGTGCTTGACCTCAAACAGCATCATTTATTATATTGTGATTTCGACAGTGTCACCCCGACTGTCTGTTTGACTTTAGCCAGTACGGGCGACAGCTACTAACTATGCTACCATGCAGTCTACCAGTTTGTCATTCATATCCGCACTACAAATGACGAAATGCTTTATCACGGCGTTATCAGATAACTTCACCAACAATTAAACAGTTATCAGCACGCAGTATACGTACTTTGATTAAGCAAAACAAGATGATCCTGTTTAAAATCAGAACATTATACTAACTGAACAGACAGCTGAACATATCCTTTAGAACTGCTACTTCTTGCCATGTGATATTGGTGATCATGTCTGTCAACAGTCGTCTGTCTCACGTAATGCCAATCATTTCTGATACTGATGTACCTCAATGTCATGATGTCAAACTGTACAGCATCTTCTGTCGTGGTCTCCCCCACCTCCCCTCCCCTCCAAAGTTCCAGCTGACACTGTGTGCTCCAACTTTCAACCTCTCATGATATGCCCAAAGAATGTAGGACTGTCTTATGTCTTATGTCTTGTCTTATGTCTTATGCTAATAACCAGTTCTCTTTGTAAATTAATATCTCTCAAAATATCTTCATTTCTCTTTCTGTCCATCCACGGAGTTCTCAAATGCAAGACTGCCACATGTTTGTCAATTGTCTACAGATACAAGATCCTCAGTGTTGGGGCGTGAGGAGATGAGAGAGAGAGAGGGGGGGGGTCGTGGAAAGAGGGGGTGGGTCACATCCAAAGAAACTGAACTCCCTGTGTAGACATTACTAGTACAACAGTTAAGAAGAAGAAGAAAGAGGAAGTGCAGGAGGATTATGAGAAGGAAGAAGGAGAAAACAAGATGAAAAAATAGAAGAGGAAGGCGATGACTTGCTTGACCATGGAGTCACGTGATCATTAAATAAACTCCTACTACTCTTGCATTGAACCCTGGTCCGCTGAGTCAGCAGGTGAGTGCACTAGCCACTAGATGCCATGGCCACTCCCATAGTTATTTTTCTGTGAACAACAATTGTGTGTATAATGTTGCCGCCACCGCAGCCATGCCACTGATAGTTATTTTTCTGTGAACAACAATTGTGTGTATAATGTTGCCGCCACCGCAGCCATGCCACTGATAGTTATTTTTCTGTGAACCACAATTGTGTGTATAATGTTGCCGCCACCGCAGCCATGCACTGATAGTTATTTTCTGTGAACCACAATTGTGTGTATAATGTTGCCGCACCGCAGCCTGCCACTGATAGTTATTTTTCTGTGAACAACAATTGTGTGTATAATGTTGCCGCTACCGCAGCCATGCCTCTGATAGTTATTTTTCTGTGAACAACAATTGTGTGTATAATGTTGCCGCCACCGCAGCCATGACTCTGATAGTTATTTTTCTGTGAACAACAATTGTGTGTATAATGTTGCCGCCACCGCAGCCATGACTCTGATAGTTATTTTTCTGTGAACAACAATTGTGTGTATAATGTTGCCGCCACCGCAGCCATGACTCTGATAGTTATTTTTCTGTGAACAACAATTGTGTGTATAATGTTGCCGCCACCGCAGCCATGCCACTGATAGTTATTTTTCTGTGAACAACAATTGTGTGTATATGTTGCCGCCACCGCAGCCATGCCACTGATAGTTATTTTTCTGTGAACAACAATTGTGTATAATGTTGCCGCCACCGCAGCATGCCACTGATAGTTATTTTTCTGTGAACAACAATTGTGTGTATAATGTTGCCGCTACCGCAGCCATGCCTCTGATAGTTATTTTTCTGTGAACAACAATTGTGTGTATAATGTTGCCGCCACCGCAGCCATGCCACTGATAGTTATTTTTCTGTGAACCACAATTGTGTGTATAATGTTGCCGCCACCGCAGCCATGCCACTGATAGTTATTTTTCTGTGAACAACAATTGTGTGTATAATGTTGCCGCTACCGCAGCCATGCCTCTGATAGTTATTTTTCTGTGAACAACAATTGTGTGTATAATGTTGCCGCCACCGCAGCCATGACTCTGATAGTTATTTTTCTGTGAACAACAATTGTGTGTATAATGTTGCCGCCACCGCAGCCATGACTCTGATAGTTATTTTTCTGTGAACAACAATTGTGTGTATAATGTTGCCGCCACCGCAGCCATGACTCTGATAGTTATTTTTCTGTAAACAACAATTGTGTGTATAATGTTGCCGCCACCGCAGCCATGCCACTGATAGTTATTTTTCTGTGAACAACAATTGTGTGTATAATGTTGCCGCCACCGCAGCCATGCCACTGATAGTTATTTTTCTGTGAACAACAATTGTGTGTATAATGTTGCCGCTACCGCAGCCATGCCTCTGATAGTTATTTTTCTGTGAACCACAATTGTGTGTATAATTATTGCAGCTACTGTAGCCATGACTCTGATAGTTATTTTTCTGTGAACCACAATTGTGTGTATAATTATTGCAGCCACCGCAGCCATGACTCTGATAGTTATTTTTCTGTGAACCACAATTGTGTGTATAATGTTGCAGCCACCGCAGCCATGACCAGCATGAACATTGGCTATGAGTTGCTGCGCAACAGCAGCAATCAGAAACCACTGGCGCCGTCTCTACACTTCACCCCTGACCGCATGATGCCGGTGTCCACCATGCATCGCATGGCCCTGAAAGCCAGCGAGAAGATCATTCTCCTGATGAACAACACCCTCATGCTCACCAGGCACCATCGGCTGGCCAACATGAATGATGTCCTTGTGTATCTCACGGTAGGGTAGATGTGTGTGTGGGATGTGTTGTGTACCTCACGGTAGGGTAGATGTGTGTGTGGAGGTTGTGTTTGTATCAGTTAATCATAAGGAGATCACTGATCTACTGGTATGTGTGACTGAGGTCCAGTTCTTTCTTCTAGGTGCTCCACTGGCCTTGGTTTAATCAATCAGGATGTTGTGTGTGTGTGAGTGGGTGTGTGTGTGTCTTCTTCTGTACCCTAGGGTAGACGTGCTGGACTGCAAGGTTTCACTTAACTCTCCATCCTGTATAACCATGTTAGTTCTATATGTGTAGACACCAGTTAATGAATGCATGTATATTATTCTTAATTATGTTAGTCATTATCAATGTTTCTGATCCATACAGCAGTACTGAGTTGACAACAGATGTAAATACAGTCTTGTACTAGATGTAATTTCTGTTGAATGCCACAAATTCCCTGGTGCTATGAACACCTCTCTTGCCTTTGTATTCTTGTTTCAATATATCTGTATGTTCCCTCATCTTTCCTACATTACTACTTACACAGGTGTATGGTTCCTTCAATATATCTGTATGTTCCCTCATCTTTCCTACATTACTACTTACACAGGTGTATGGTTCCTTCAATATATCTGTGTGTTCCCTCATCTTTCCTACATTGCTACTTACTACAGGTGTATGGTTCCTTCGATATATCTGTGTGTTCCCTCATCTTTCCGACATTGCTACTTACACGGGTGTATGGTTCCACCTCTTGAAGTGAGGTTTCACCAGGGAGGATATCATTTGCTTGGTTTATTCTCATTACCTTTGCCATTCCCCTATGAATGTGTATATCTACGTGTTGTGACCTCCCATCAGTGTGTTCAGTTTATCTTGTGTCTGATGTGTCTGTGTGTGTGTGTGTGTGCGCACAGCGTGTGTGTGTGTGTAGGACAGAAGGCCGGTGCCATCAGCAAAGACCAAGTCATTGAGCTGCTCTGTCACATTCCATTGAATTAATTTTGTTTTTGGTTGTTATTGTTTTCTTCATATCCAATCTATAGTCTTTATAATCCGTTCTATAGTCTATATACTAAAACAACTGAATACATTATTGGAATGGGACAGACAGAACTACACAAATTAGATTTTTAGAGTATGCATCTTTCCCATTGCAACATACGCCTGTGAAACATGGACACTTACTAAACAGCTGAACAGGGCACCCGGGAAGGTTAACCCGGTCAACAAATGCCCGCAGAAGTAGGATGTGTCGGCCCTAACGGCGCAAGAACGCAGCTCTGCTGTAAACAGGCACAACGCAGTCACATCCGAAAAAAAATCCGGATGAACGAAGAAGAAGAAGAAGAAGAAGAGAACAGGGCATAAATGCCGTTGAATATAAATGTTATAGACGGGTTCTAAGAATATCTTGGGTAAGAAAAGAACAAATGCATCCATACTTCAAGAGCTGAATATTGAAGACGGTTGGCTATTAAAGACGATAAAACAAAGAAATTTTGGCACTTGAAACGTCATGAAAGTCTGGACAGAACAATATGGAGGTTTATATGCCTGGGAAGAGAGGAAGAGGAAGGCCAAAGAGAAGATTGGGTGCAGGATGTGGCAGATGATCACCAGATGGGTGTATCGGACGCGGGACATCTTGCTTGTGATCGAGAGTTTTCCGGAAGGTTGTAATGGGAGCGAGGTTCTGCAAAGGACATGACTGGCACCTTGCCGTCTTGACAGACGATAGTTTGTAAAATGGGGTTATCTCTCCATAACACAAAGCTTGGCTGAACTGTGGAGACCATGTGTTGCCATGCAGCATGATCCCTCTCTCGGCCTGTCTAGTTTACTCCAGAGGAAAGGTAAACCAATACGTCTGGAACAAGACAAGCTACAGAAGCTGCGGGATCAGCAAAGCAATGCTCCAACTGTCCGCCTGTCGAGCTTCGATCCTAGACC
>JACEFZ010015422.1:0-37366 GCA_014155875.1 Cepaea nemoralis
GTCTGTAACGGAAATGGGCGGCGGTACACTAGACAGAAGGCTATGGGCAGACATGGCATTGACTACAGGTAAAAGAGGACTGAACAAACAGGTCTCTCCAACAAGAGCCCAGTATTGTAAAGAAAATTGGTTATTAAGATAAACAAAGTCTCAAAAATGAGAATACGGAATTCAAAACAATGTATTCCTTTAGTGAATTTAAACACTGAAGCCACAAACAATATGTTGCACGATTCATTGCCTGGCATATTTCGCTGCCTTTCGTCAAGTGACGAGACGAAACGTGAGGGGGGAGTGGGATATGCCAGGCAATTAAATCGTGTCACATATTGTTTATGACTTTTGTGTTTAAAGAAAATGAAATGTTTTGGGAATTTATAAAAACATGTGTAGTCTGTGTGATCACGGGGCTAAACAACACTTGCCCCGTTAAAAAAAAACAAAAAAACAACAGCAACAAAGACAATAATAATGGTAAATTATTTTGAACTACAACTAGCCACCCACACAAAAAACATTCCCATATGTATGGCACGTTACACCCACTTTGGGTATTCATGATTCCCATGTTAAACATAACAATTTAACGTTTTAATGCTTATTGTTCTTTTGTTGTCAAAGAATTGCTTCATAAGATATGTTGAATGAAAGAATGTATGAGAGGAAATAGAGAAGAAGGGCAGAATGTCAGACGGGCCTGCATGCCCAATTCTTAACCCTTTGAAAATAAAGATTTTCTTTCGTTCGTTCGTTCGTTCGTTCGTTCGTTCGTTCTTTCGTTCGTTGCTTGAACTTCCAGTGCGCTGAATTCAGGGTGGGAGTATCGTTCATTACAGGGTCCAGTCGGGTTTCAACGTTGGCTTCCAGTTCAGAAAACACTGGCAAGATACTGAATCTAAACTCGTATACACAAACAACCTGGGGTTGGGGTGTATCGCCATATCACATTTTATTGTTAACATAAAGATCTAGAAAAGATAACTATAGAGGAGAGTGTACTAGCATCATTATTATCATGTGCCATGCCGATAAGCGTGGCGGTCATGTTTCTCCAACTCACACGATCACAAATGTCGGGGATCAGCTCTGTTTTTGTGAGTGATTAGACCATGCCACGTGGCCAAGCCATCCAGGTATTTACTTCTCTGCCTTCCTTTTATTTAATTTCATAACGTGTTCAACACTGTTTGATTGTCTACGTCTACTTTCTCTAATCAGTTTACAGTTATTTTTTTTTTTGTTTCTTGTAGAACTTGGTCATTGGTTTTAATGTCCGCCCATAGTATTCTTTGCATTGTCCTCAGAAACCGAATTTCCAGAGCCATTAGATGTTTTTCAGCTTGTCTGCTAATTATCCACGCTTCACATCCATACGTACAGTACAGGTTCTATGTAGCACATCAACACTCATTTTTCTCCTTGCAAGTGACATCATTTTATTGGTCCGTGTGTTTTCTGTCTACCAAAAGGCTACCTTCCCCAATGTTATTCGTCTTCTAATCTCGTCAAGGCACCTCCCATCACATGTTATGACTGTTCCAAGATCGTAGTACCAATTCATTTATTTAAGAATATTCTCATTTACCTTTACATTACATTGTGGTATTTCTTTCTTCGTAGTGACAATGATACTATGTGCCGTCTTACAATGTACGAGGGGAAGTCAATAAGTAAGTCACAAATGGCTGTAGAAAAATAAGTAAATATGATAACAACTTGAAACCAGTTTATTTGTATACATACATTGTCCCTTTATTTCGCAACTTAACTTCCACCACCATTGATGCACTTATCTCATCGTTTTATCAGTTCTCCGAAACCGACTGCATAGAACTGCGTGCTCTGTTTTCTATACCACGTTTTCACTTCACATTCAACTTTGGCGTCATTTGCGAAATGTCTCCCACAAGGTGGGTTTTCAGTGGACCAAAAAGGTGGAAATCGCTAGGGGCTAAGTCGGGGATATAAGGTGGATGTTCCAGAACTTCCCACCTTAGTTGGTTAATTTTCTCCTGAGGTAATCGAGCCGTATGTGGTCTTGCATTATCATGAAGAAGCAATACTCCTCTAGTCAGCAGTCCTGGACGTTTTCTTCGAATTACATTATGAAGCGTCGATAGAACTTCACAGTAACGATTAAGAATTCACATTGTTACTTTCTTTTTGATAATGTTATTCATCCCCAAATGATGATTCCTCACATATAGTGTACAAAGGAGTCGGAAAATACGAAGACCACAACGTAGATGGATTCAAGATGTGACAGGTAGTTTACACATGTCAGCAACAGAGGCTACAACGGAGAGACAATTAAATAGACTGTTATGGGGGTAAAGTTCTAGACAGGACAATCGAAGTGACCTCGCGCTCCGAAGGTTGTAGGTTTGATTCCGGCGTACGTCGTTTGGTTCATGGGTGCAGTTTTTTTCGGAGAAACCCTGGGGCTTGTCGCTGGAGTTGCGTAGTTCGTACTTTGTGAGACGCGTTCGGCAACCCGCCCGCGGAAAGAAATTGGACTATATAGGATAAAACCCGATGCAATGAAGTCAATCCTCTTGCCTCTTAACAGATTTAGTTCCAAACAAACAGTAGGTTTGGACCTAACAAAACTGGATCGCGGAAAATGATAAGCGGGAAGATTTTGTCACAGTTATGATTTAATTCCCAGATAGTGATGAACAGACCAAGTTAAGGATAAGACATTGTGTGTTTTGTCACCAAATTCTCGTATTAGAAAGAAAACTAAGGTAAAATATGTTACATGTTCAGAAACTGAGTGTTACTGCAGCTGAGCAACTCAAACGGTGGCTTGTCTTTGCTAGGATTAAATATAACTCCAGCGATAGGCAAACATCAGCGACTGCCGTAATCCACCTGTGTGTCAAAGACGAATATGGATATCATCTGTTTCTTAGCGCCATTAAAGTTATCTAAGACCATATATGCTATCATTATAAGGCACTTACACACGTGCCTAGCAAAAATATTAGAAGTAAGCTCCACCACCTAATGAACAGTTATTGTACAGGATATTTATCAGGTAGGAAGACTGCCATTCATTTGTAATATTATCTACCACATGAGGTCACATAATGGACGTCTAAGATATCGTAATTACTTAAGTTAATATTAGTAGCTATTGATCAGAGTGGTAATATATTTCTTAAATATCATGCTATACTGTCTTCAAACAAACTATTTGCATTAAATAGCCTTAATTTATACTCCAGTAAATTACATTTTCTTGTCTCCCTTTTTCCTTTACAATACAATCTAAATTTATTTCCCTTCATACTGTGAATTTACATTAAACGAATTTCTACATTGTTATCTGTAAAATAATTACAATGAGTGAAACGAGTTGCCATATTACTGAAGAAAAGTAACGGCTGCAGGATGTAACGATAGGACATAAAACCAGGTATGTTTAACTCCTGCGATAAAGTGAGATGAAATAAACATGAGACATAGCATACATACCTTGCAACGTTCTCCACAATCATGAACATAATTAGTTTTTTTTTTTATGTTAAGGAGAATCAAGCAAAAGAACGGGGGGGGGGGGGGGGGGGGGGGGGTGTGAGATATAATTTAAAAATAGAAATAATTATGCTACGTTTCAACAACAGACGTGAAGATTTACACTGGGGTTCATTTGGACTGTTTTTGTTGTTGCTGTTATTGCTAGTATTATTATATGCATAGTGTTGTTATTTTGTTATTGTTGTTATTTTTATTGCTTATCCTTGCGATTGATATTATTATTATTAATATTATATTCATGTTATTATTGTTGTTATTGTTATTTTTGTTGATGTTAATGTTATTGCGAATGTTGTTGTTATTGTTGTTGTTGATGTTGATGTTGTTATTGTTAATCTTGTTACTGTTGTTATTATATTCCTGTTGTTATTTTTGTTATTGTTACTGGTGTCTTTGTTATGTTATTATTGCTGCCGAACTTGTCACTGTTGTTATTGTTGTTTTTATTGTTATTATTATTATTATTATTATTATTATTATTATTATTATTGTCGTCACCACATTTGTAATCATCGTCATCATCATCATCATCATCATCATCATCATCATATCATATATAACTAGTTTCACACAGTTAATGTATAGCACAGACTGCAAGATGCCCCAACCATTGTGCTACTCTAGGTGTTGTTCAGACAGACTCACAAAGAGAACTAGCAACTCGCATCAGAAGAGAACAGTTCACATTCTGTGGGCATGTCATGAGAAGTGGAAAACTAGGTCATGTTGTCACAGTGGGAAAGCTGGAGGGGAGGAAAGCCAGCGGGAGAACAAGAGAGTAGATGGTGGACAGTTTGACATCATGGCATGGAGGAACTTCTGTAACGGAAATGGGCGGCGGTACACTAGACAGAAGGCTGTGGACAGACATGGTCATCAACGGCATGTGGCATGGACTACAGGAAGTTGAAGACACATGCAAAGTGCATATTAAAATGTAATTGGATGGAACAATGAACAAACAGGTATATACAACAAGAACTCAATATTGTAAACAAAAAGTAATTGCTTTTAAGATAAACAAAAATGAGAAAATGAAATTGAAAACAACGTATTTATAGTGAATTTAAAAACAGAAGCCACAAACAAAATGTTGCACGATTGATTGCCTGGTATATTTCGCTGCATCGCGTCAGGTCACCAGACGAAATGCGGGGAAATATGCCAGGCAATAAATCGTGTCACATATTGTTTGTGGCTTCTGTGATTAAAGAACTTGAAATGTTTTGGAGATGTATAAAAACAAGGGCAGTCTTGTGATAGCGGAGATTAAAACGCTACCGCTTGAACTTCCAGTGCGTCGTATTCGGGGTCGGGGAATCGTTCAGTGCACGGGCTGGTCGGGCTTCAACGTTGAATTCCCTTTCAGAAAACAATGGTAAGCTACTAAATGTAAGCTTGTATACAAACGAAAAATTAGTTAGTTAGTTAGTTAGTTAGTCGCAGTTCCAACTTCACAGCAACGGGTCGTCCCCATTATACTCCGTTCCTGTGCCAGTGAATATCACACAAAACGCTCCCCACTGCCCAGTGTGAAAAGTGGAAAAGACAGGAGTCTCGACAAACAACAGCCCGCACAAATACACTGTGCATAATGTCGCCACCAGAATGTCAACACACCAGTCCCCCACGAAACACCCAGTTCATCTCTGATGGAATCGGCTGTCATTTTCCTATCTGAATGTTTCCTAGAGTTCACCCACACAGTCCACGAAAATACAGTTCATCGATGATGGCAATGGCAGTCAACCAGAAGCCCAGCAGCCACGCATTTCTGCATAAGGCAACAACCGGTCAACTCTGGGACATAGCCACCTGCCATCACTCCAAACATGCAGTCACGTTCCAAAAAAACCTCAGGCAGACTCAAAAACATTTCACACGAAACTCAGCTCACAGTGTCGCGCCACGCACTCACTCAGTAGCAGGGCGACGGAACCATCAAGCCTCCTTAGTCGCCTCTTACGACATGCGTGGTAGCCTACAGTGTTGCTATTCTTTGCTTCCCTTATGGGAACCGACAACACACCGGGAAAAATTGGGTCGGGGTTTAACGAAAAGTCATATAAAAGCAACAACATTGTGATCACATTTTAATCAAATTTATTAATTATAGGCGTTGGTTCCACAAACATTAATAAAATACGTAATCCAAGGACCACCTAATCACAGATAACCCGCTAAACCGTCTAGCCACTAATGACATTTACTAACCAACCCCTAAACTTCTGCTAAAACCCGACCTTGTCTATCGCCATCTTAAACACTAACTATCCTAACAACAATCGCGTCTTCCGTTCTCTATCTTATACAAATGGTGCGCACCACGCATGCACCGAGCAGTGTGCAAACCCAAGCACGTACCGTGCCAGTAGTTATGTATTATATTAGATTAAGTCAGCAGGTGTAATATGGCGCTGTGACATGCTGTGAATGTTAGTCCACTGTGAACACATGGTCATTTCCACCATCATGCACCATCTCACGTCACTCACTCGCTGTGTGTGCTTTATCTGCAATCATTTTCTCTTTTGTCTTTATTCCATTTCTGAAATGTGCGCTGTATGCAACACGTTCAGCGGCGACTTGCTCCCAGTGTGCATTATCAATGCCTGTATTAATCATGTCCCGCTTACACACATCTTTGTATTGTAGTAGAACGAGATTTCCTACCTTATTCATAAGATAAGTAATAAGATAAGCAACGGCTGCAGTAGGGAGTAACACTTTGAAATAAAAAGAGTTCGGTACGTGTAACTCCTGCGAAAAAGTGACATACTAAACAATGTACATATCCCACAACGAACTCCACATTGGTGAACACAAATTACTGTTGTTTACATGTAGTTTTGTTGGGAGAACGAATAATAAAATATGCCTACATAAAAAAATGAAAATAACGTGTACAAAAAATTGCAAATTTCAACGTTTAATTTCTTTTTCAGTTTACGTTTTTTTTTTTAAGGACTTGGTCAGTCGTTTTTATGTCTGTTCATGGTATTGTCTGCATTTTCCTCAGAAACCATATTGCCACAGCCGTTAGATGTTTTCAGCTTGTCTGCTGGTTATAAACGCTTCACATACATACAAAAATGCACGTTCTATGTAGCACATCAATGCTTTTTTCATCATTGCAATTGATATCTTTTTATTGTTCAGTACGTTTTTCGTTTGGCAAAAGGCTACCTTCGTCGTGGTGCTACTTGTTATAATCTCGTCAGGTTACCTCCCATCAGTTGCTATGACTGTTCCGAGATAGTTGTTCTAATTCACTTGTTTAAGAATATTCCCATTTACCTGTATATTACATTGTATTTCCTTCTGCTAGACACAGTAAACGATTAAATATATTACACATTCCGAAGCCTAGGATAGACTTATACAAAACAAGCTTAACGTACTCTGCAGCTCAGCTGTGGAACAATCTTCCACAAGAAATCAATGACATCACCATCCCCTATATATATAATCGCAAGTTGTTCGAACACTTTCTCAGCACGGATTATCTTCCCCCTTAATAATAGAAATAATAATAATAATAATAAAACCCTAGTATAACAGCCAGTACCCTTTTGGCAGGCCTGTATATTTCATATAGCTAATAACAAGTGCACACCATTCTTTAATATTACTGAGTCGTGTAGTATTGATTTTTGCATTTTCCCCATGCCTTTATATTGCATAACTTTTATAATGTTGCTGTTCTCAATTAGTCTTGAATGATGTGTGAATGAAATAATGTCTGACAGAGAGTGATAGATGGGGAGAATTCAATGTTTTCTCTATGTGAATGTAACATCCACAATTTGATGAATGAAACATGAGTGATTGAAAGGGCTAAATGTAAGACTGGCAAGCGTGCCAGTTTGTTACTCTTTGAAAATAAAGAGTGTTTGTTCGTTCGTTCGTTCGTTCGATCTGTCTTCCCATTTGTTCTCTCCCCCTTGATCTTGCCAGTTGTTACCAAGTTCTCTAATTTATTCCTTCTCATAACGTGTCCAAAAAATTGTGACTGTCTACGTCTAATTTCTGTAATCATATTACGATTTTTTTTTTTTTTTTTTTGGGTTTCTTGTAAAACTTGGTCATGGGTTTTCTGTTTGCCCATGGATTTCTTTGCATTTTCCTCAAAAACCACATTTCCACAGCCAACAGATGTTTTTCAGATGTTTTGCTCATCGTCCATGTTCAATATCCATACAACAGCACAGTTTCTCTATGTAGCACCTCACCACTCTATTTCTCAATGCATATGACATCTATTATTACTTTGGCGATTCTTGTTCTATTCTTTTCACGGCATCTCCCATCAGATGTTGTGACGGTTCGGGGATAGTTGTACCGTTTCACTAGTTCAAGAATATTTCCATTTACCTGTATATTACGTTGTGGTATTTCCTTCTTCCTGGTGACGACGATAATCTGTGTCTTCATAGAATTTAGTTATAACCCTACGTGTTCACTATGTGCAACAACCGCATGTATTAAACGTTGCAGATCCTGCTCTTTGTATGCAATGAACACTGTATCATCCGCATATCTAGTTAGTTAGTTAGTCGACAGATCATCCTCGTTGCACATCGGACCATTCAGTCCATAAGTGCTCGGATCCCCTCCTCAGCAAATCCCGCAGCGTGTAGCGGCTAACGACGCCAGTTCTGTGTTGGTTTATCAATCTTCTTTGGCTTCCTGCGTAGTGTTCTTGTTTGGCCACCCCTCTTTTAATTTGCTGCTCTCGCAGTCTGGCCATTGTTGTAGATTCCCAGTCATCACTTGGTTCTTGCAAAAGTCTCACTTCTCGTAGAGCATTCAGAATGTCAGCCTGGTCCATGGCGCGTCCGCCCTCAACAGTAGCCTCACCTGCGAGCTTGTCAGCCCGCTCATTTCCTTGTACTCCCGCATGCCCTGGCACGAAGATGAAACTAATCTTTGCCAGCCGAGACCGCTTCAGAGGCAGCAACCATTCTCTTCGGATCGACCCCTCCTCTATCCTCTTGATCATGTTCATTGAGTCGCTAAGGAAACAAGCCCTAGTGAATGTCTGTGTCTCGAGCCATGTTATTGCTTTACTTACTGCCATGACTTCCATGGTCAGGCTACTTGTGGTTTCAGTGAAAGCACCAGAGTCCTCCTTCACAATTCTCCCTCCGGCCCGAGCTGTAAAGGCCCATGAGCTTCTCACATGTCGGACGACCGACCCATCTGTGTAGATGACCGCATCACTGTCTAGCGAATTCTCGAAAATCAACGCTTGTACTTCAGCCTCAACAGCAGCCGGATTTTCTTGTCTGCACTTTCTATCTAGTTGGATGCAAACTGAAAAGGATGTGCCGAAGTCTGTTGGCACTTGCACCCACTCCTCGCCAGGTTCTAAGTCCTCAAGTGAACACACCTGTTGAAGAATGTCCTCGGCTTGACCCATCCACGACCGTCCTCTTTTTAACCTGCTGCCGTTCACCTTCCTAATTTCACTATGCAGTGGATGCTGTGTGTTTGCGTTAATTCTGAGGTAGGCATGTGCCCTGAAAACTTGCATTCTCTCTTCAATGGTTGGAAAATCAAGAAGGTAGCGCATCGCCCTGCATGCTGTATCTCGTGTACATCCAAGAATAATGCGCATAGCTTCATTCTGTATCCTTTCCATCCTTTCTATCTGCTTATGGCTGACTGTCAGGATTGCCATTGCATACTCCAAAACAGACATGACCAGCCCCTCGTACAGAAGACATAGATGGCGCTGCTCACAGTTTGCTGCCGCCATCACCCGCATCGCTGCCAAACCCCGCTTGGCCTTTGTTATCACCTGGTCTATGTGCACATTATAAGCAAGGCTTCGATCAAACCGTATCCCCAGGTAATTCATTGCCTGCGTTCTTTCCACCGTCTCTGAACACAGCATTACAGTTGGTGTTGGATTGTTGACAATATGATTATTCAACGAGAACCAAGTCACTGTTGCCTTTGTTGGGTTGGCATATCTACTGTTATTGATGTAACGTTCCTTAATGATGATTCCTCTCATAACTAATCTTATTAATGTTATTATCCCCAATGATAATTCCTCTCATATCTAATGTTGTTGATGTTACGTCCCTCAATGATAATTCCTCTCATATCTAATGTTGTTGATGTTACGTCCCTCAATGATGATTCCTCTCATATAATGTACAAAGGCATCAGAGACCACAACCTAGATGGATTCAAGATGTGATAGGCAGTTTAAACATGACAACAACAGACTCTTAAACCGGAAAGACATTAAATAGACTGTTATCAGAGTAAAGTTCTAGAAGGGCATGCGAAGTGGTTATGCCCCTTGCCTCGCGTTTCGAAGGTTTTGGGTTCGATTCCGGAACACGTCGTTTGGTTCACGAGTGTAGTTTTCTCAGAGAAAGCCTGGGGCTTGTCGCTGGACCCTCTTGAATTTTACCAGATTCAGTTCCAAACAGTAGGTTTGGACATAATAAAAATGGAATGTTGGAAAATGGTAAGTAGGAATGTTTTGTCACAGTTCTGACGTAATGCCGAGACAGTGATTGCCGAGACAGTGATGAGCAGATCAAGAGATGTGTATTGTCACCAAATTCTCATATTAGAAAGAAAATTAAGGTAAAATATGATACATGTTCGGCGACTGAGAGTCATTGCAGCTGAACACCTCAAACGGCGGCTTGTCTTTGTTAGTATGAAACATAACTCCAGCATGAGGCAAACATTAGCGACAGTCGTAATCCACTTGTGTATCAAAGACGGGCATCGATATTATCTGTTTCTTCGACCCATGAAAAGTATCTACGACAATATTTACTATCATTATGAGGCACATTCACATGTGCCTGCCAAATATATTAATTAGTGAATGACACTATCCAATGCCACCCATCGGACCCTGGAGCGCCAATTATTCCTCCCCACGACGCTTGACGACACAAGTGGGGGATTAAGATTATGATGATGATGATGATGATCATGATCATGATGATGATGATGATGTTGATGATGATGATGATGATGATGATGATGTTAATGAAAACATCAGGGACTGCCGTAATCCAGTTGTGTATCAAAGACGGACATCGATATCATGTGTGTCATCGCGCCATTCACAGTTTCTACGACCCAATTTGATGTCATTATGAGGCACATGCACATGTGACTACTAAAAGTATTAAGTATTGTGTTTTTTCAATCGATCAATGTAATAAAATGGATATTACACTGAATATAATGCCCCATAAGTAGGCTACCCTTCATTTGTAATATTATCTACCACATTAGGTCACATACTGGACATTTAACATATCGCATTTATTTAAATTTATTTTAGTAAGTGTTGATCACAATAACAATATATTTCATTAGCTAATTCTGCTAACGTTCTTCAAACTAACCATCTGCATCACATTATCTTCATGTATACCCCAATAGATTATTTTTTTCTTGTCTCCCTTGTTTCTTAAAAACATCGTTTCAATGTATTTACCCTGGTACTTTAAATTCCTATTATACAGATGTCTACAATTTTACCTATACAACATTACAATGATCTAAACGAGTTAGCAATATTCATAAGAGAAGTAACGGCTTGCAGCAGGATATAACAATAGGAAATAAAAACAGTTAGGTATGTGTAACTCCTGCGAAACAGTTACATATACTAAACACAGGCACAGTGTACATACCTTTACAACGAAATCCTCATTAGGGAACATACATTTTGAAGACAGGGAGCTAGGTGGGAATAATAAGATATATAACATAACAAACACAAAATGTATTATACGACAGAACGACAGACGCGAAAGTTGACACTGAGGTCTATATGGACCCTATGGTAGTTCTAAGGTTAAAAGTTGTTAATATGGTAGCAGCCATGTTAAATGTTTTGCATATCCTAGTATAGGACATCGCTGTCAACATCAGCATCTTTCAGCTGATTGTTGATGTCTTGGCAAGATTACGCTCAGTAGTTTGTAGCAGACATGCTGTATTATATATCAAATTAAAGAGTGTTGAATAAGGAAAACTACTGTGTATAAGCCTATGGTAGATTCAGAAGTCGCCTGAGATGATTAATCATCCCATGGCACTTAATCAGTTAAGCCTAAGATGGCAACCATGACTGCCCACACTTATTGACTCCGGAGATAATGATGCCGACTGTTATCACCAGCTTCACCAAGGAGACTACAGGATCACTATTCTTGGGTCAGGTCGGTGGTACTTGACCCGGTTATTCCATATTGCCTAGCCACCCAAATATCTATCTTTTTTGCGTTCTCTTGCTTCCTTTCCGACTTGATTGTCAATTCACAGAACCTACACAATATGAAAACATATCAAATGGTGACTTATCTTTGCTAGGATCAAATATAACTCCAGGCAAACATCAGCTACTATCGTAATCCACTTGTGTACCAAAGACAGACATCGATCTCATCTGTTTCTAGGGCCATTAAAAGTCTCTATGATAACATTTACTATCATTATGAGGCACATGCACATGTGCCTGCCACACAATATTAATTAAGCAAGCACACATACAAGTGGGATTAAGCGGATATTGCAGTAGATATATTATTCCGTAGGTAGAATGCATTTTCTTTGTGATATTATCTACCACATGAGGTCACATACTGGACATCAAATATATCGCAATTACATAACATTTATTTTAGTAGCTTTTGATCAGAGTGGCAATATAATCCCTTAGATATTATGCCACACGTGATCAAACTAGGTGTTTGCATTACACAGCCTTTATCTATACTCCAAAAAAACCAATTATTTTTCATGTCTCCTGTGTTCCTTTAAAACATCCTTGTCGCGAAAAATAAACTTGATAGTTTCGATCGATGACAAACAAGACTCGACATTCGTCTGCAAAAACAGGCAACCCTTTGGTGTTGTATAGAGAGGAGCAAAATAAGTCGCGTCAAAATGTCTAACCCCGGTCGGCATTTTGTTAACATGTTGTTGCTCGAGAAACGTACAATGGCGGTATCCGTCTATAAGGCGGGAGTCAGCCTTTGAAGTGATAGACGGAATGTCTGGCCAGACGTCGGATGGAGTCTTGTGATGTGGAGAAGGTCTCTAGATCACAGACAGGAGACAATTTCCCAGATGAAAGGGGACACCAGCCAGTTGTTCACATTGAGTTGGGAATAATACAGAGAAAAACAACTTCTCGACGCTCTGCGTCTAGACAATTTGGTGACGTCAATCAAGCCCGATATACAACCAGTTGAAGTAAACAATTTGCGTTAGTCGACCAAGATTTCTGAAGTTTTAAGGATCGGTGCAGTTTCCGAGTTGTGTTATTTGAAAGAGACTATATTGTCAAAGTGTTGATAATTTATCGTCGGACATAGATCCAGTCTGGGATTGCATTGTCTTAATTATCAACCGGAATAGGCATATGGTATTATATTAATCATATCTAACTTAGAGTATGATTAGGAATAGAGTACAGTACTGTGCGGTGATATAATGTATTATAGGTGCAGTGATAGAATGTTCTATAAGTGCGGTGCTAGAAAGTATTATAGGAGCGTCGGCACTAGTGTCCTATTGTATGGCTTTAACTAGCTTGTGTGAAATATCACTTTACTCGGGGAGTTGAGGACAATGTAGTTGGCTAATAATTAGAGAGATTGAGGATGGTTGGGAGGGAGGGCGGGAATGTGAAAAGTTAGGATCTTCCAGTAGGGCATCTGCTGGGTTTCTACCCGTTCCTTTATTCTTTCCCGGTGTTGCCATGTCTAAGACCAATGTGATGAGCTATTTGGCCGTATGACAGAGATCGGATCTCTGTTATAGATCTGAGTGCTGCTATTGGCCTACACTCACCTAATTACGGTAAGGATTGAGTTGCTCTCACCATGATGTTCTCTAGTCATTGGTTCCACTCGAGTGTGCGATGATTTATTACGAAAAAGCAGTTTCAAAGTTTTATACAATGATGGCTCACGGAATGAAGACAGAGGTTACTGAGAGGCTTTTACAAGGGGCTCAGAACCTAGTTGGTCTGCAGAAACCTGGCTTCTGCTGAGCCGGACTTGATGAACATAAGTGTTGTGTTTAATGAGTGATAAGCTTCATCTACCTAAAAACATTAATAGGTTGTTTTTAAAGATGGGGAAAATTTTATAGTCAGATACTTGTGAACAGTAGATTTTCCCAAGTGACATTTCAGTTAATTGAAAGATTCTCTGTTCAACAAACATTATTAAAACAGAGTAACTTCACCGTGTTTGTGAGAGTGAAGACCAAGATCGAATAGTGTCTATCTGATGACCAGCATCCTGTTTGTTCGAGCGATATAGGAGAAAGTCGTCACGTGGAAGGAGAAACATCTTCTGGGTGAGGTTCACTGTCCGGAATACATTGTGCTGTTGTGTGCTCAGCACAGTGATGTAACAGACTTTGCTCCTGATTCACTGGTCTGATTCTACATACACATTAGAATATTCGACACACATTCTACACATTACACACACCCACCTCTCACACACATACTCTTTGTTTTAATAAATTAATAGTTGGATTTATTTGTTAAAGCTAGAGTTGTTGAGTATGTTTTGTTGGGGAAGAATGAGAGGGGGCATGATCCAGGGGTGAGTGTGAGTAAGAAAGAGGTGTCTACAGACTGAGGGAGTTTTGTGGACGGATTCTGGTGGTTTCTCTAGGACAATAATATTGGGTTAATAAAATTGTGGTAGTTGATTCCCCTCACTCCAAGGACGACACTAAAAGTAATAAAGAATTACTTACGACAATTATTGGGGGTCTCGTAAACGTGATCTTTGGACAGCGGGATCTCTTGTAAGCGGGACCTCTTGTAGACGGGATCTTTTGACAGCGGGATCTTCTGACAACGGGGTCTTTTGACACGGGATATTTAGTTAGAGGACGGAGATATTGTTAGAGAGAGAATCCAGCTAGAGTGAATGTGGATAAGGTTAAGACACATATCTTACCTGTTCACACTTCACACGTCTGCATAAGTCTGTGGGCTTGATTCTGCTCTTGCCACTGAGTGATTGTGTTGTGTTGTGGTTTTTTAAATATATAGATTAACTGTAATTGTTCATTATCTATATATTTATCTTGGAGTTAATCTATACTCTATCTGCTATCTTACCTCTCTGAAAAATGGCCACTCCTAAACTAACTGGGGCAGAACTAAGGGCAAAGGGGGAAGAAATGGGATTGTCGGGTTCTGCACTAACAGATTACATACAGGAGGTGGAGAGAGATTATCGTCAAGCAGAAAGGGAAGATTTTTGCTTTCAGCCCTGAAAAGGGCTCGACTGTTGACTTCTTTTATGGTTTCTTGCGTTTAGCCCCTCGGCGGGCTCACCTTCTGGTTGTATGTTTTCTTGCGTCTTTATTCTTGGGTCTAGTTTCCAGCGTAGGAGAGGGACTGTGGCATCTCTCTCTTATCCATCATCTGGGGGGGGGGTGGGGGTTTGTCCTGCCGTCTCCTCTTTGTCAAGCGTAGTACGGGTTTTCTGCGCGGCTCTCTTGTCCATCGTTGGGGAGGTTTCCTACCGTCTCCAATTTTCCACCCTTGGGGACGTTTCCATTCGTTTCCTCTAGTCCTACTTTCGCTTCTCTCTTTTCCATTGTTGGAGAGTCTTTCCGTGACTCTCTGTATCCCCTTTTGTCGTGCCTTCGTGTGAATGGCTTCTTCCAGCTTTAATAGCTGTGATTTCTGTAAAGTTCTTCACAGGACAAACGAACTGATTAAGCCACCTGCCTCGCGTTCCTAAGGTTGTGGGTTCGATTCTGATGAAAATCGTTTTGTTCACGAGTGACATTTTCTCGAAGAAATCATGGCGCTTGTCGTTGGAGTTGCGTAGTTCTTACTTTGTGCGACGCGTTCGGCAAACAATCACACGGAAAGATACTGCACCATATTGCATAAAACCCGGAGCAATGATAAGTAGGGAGGTTTTGTTACAGTTATGACTTAATGCCGAGACAGTGATGAGCATACCAAGTAAGCGGTAAGAAACGGATGTGTTTTGTCACCAATTTCTCGTATTAGAAAGACAACTAAGAAAACTGTTATATGTTGTGAGACTGAGTCATTGCAACTAACACCTCAAACGGTGGCTAGCCTTTGCTAGGATCAAATATAACCCCAGCGTTACGGCAAAAAATAACGAAAGTAGTAATCCACTTGTGTCACAACATCCATATCATCTGTTTCTTCGCTCCATTAATAAACTCTACGGCCATATTTCAAATATTATTTGCTATCAGTATGAGGCACATGCACATGTACCTGCCAAAATTATTAAGATATTGTGCAGATGTTCCGTAACGGTTAAACGGATATTGCCCTTAATATATTATTCCATAGGTAGAATGAAATATATTTATTATATTATCCACCACATGAGATCACATACTGGACATCTAAGGTATCGCAATTACTTAACATTTATTTTAATAGCTGTTGATCAGAGTGGCAATATATTTCCTTGGATATTATGTTATACGTTCTTCAATTTATCTGTTTGCATCTCAGCTTTCATTTACACTCCAATAAAGTATTGTTCTTGTCTCCCTTGTTGCTCAAAAATTTTATTTAAATTTATTTTCCTTACTACTATAAATTTATTAAACAAATTTTCATATATTTATCTATGAATCATTACAAGGATTGACACGTGTTGCTATATTCATAGAAAAAGTAACGGGTGCAGAAGGATACAACAATAGAAAATAGCAACAGTTAGATACGTGTAACTGCTGCATAAAAGTGATATACTAAACTCAGGTATAATGTACATAAATTACAACCAAATCCACAATGGTGAACATACATTTATAAAAGAAAAGTGGCATGTGATAAAAAATATAAAAACATACTCTAATATTATTGTTTTCACGACCACCAATTTTAATTCCTCTCATATCTAACGTTATTGATGTCACGTCCCTCAATGATAATTCCTCTCATATCTAACGTTGTTGATGTCACTTCCCCCAGTGGCCATTTCTTTCATATCTAATGTTATTGATGTTTCGTCTCCGATGATAATTTATCTTATATCTAATGTTATTGATGTCACGTCACCAAATGGTGATTCATGTCCTATTTAATGTTATGGATGTCACGCCCCCTCTCCCTCCAATGATGCTTCCCCTCGTATCTAATATTATTGCCATTACGTCCCACAATGATGATTCCTCTCATATATTGTACAAAAGAGACGAAAATAGAAAGACCACAACGTGGATGGATTCAAGATGTGATAGGTAGTTTACACATGACAGCGACAGAGGCTTACGATTGAGAGGCATTTAAATAGACTGTCATGGGAGTAAACTTCTTCACATGACAAGCGACGTGGTTAAGCCACCTGTCTCGCGTTTCGAAGGTTATGGGTTCAATTCCTGCGTACGTAGTTTGGTTCAAGAGTCCAGTTCCTCGGAGAAACGCTGGGGATTTTTGCAGGTGTCGTGTATTTCGTACTTTGTGTGACGCTTTCGGCAAATTGCCGTGCAAGCATATGGTATAAGACCCTATTAAATAAAGTCAATTCCCTTGACTTTTAACAGATTCAGTTACAAACAAACAGTAGGTTTGGACCTAACAAAAATGGATGGCGGAAAATGATAAGTAGGGAGGTTTTACTAGAGTTATGACTTAATGACGAGATAGTGATGAGCAGACCAAGTAAAGGGTAAGACACTGATGTGGTATATCACCAAATTCTTGTATTAGAAAGAAAACTAAGGTAAAATATGTTACATGTTCAGAGACTGAGTGTTACTGCACTGAGCAACTCAAACGGCGGCTTGTCTTTGCTAGGATTAAATATAACTCCAGCGTTAGGCAAACATCAGCGACTGCCGTAATCCACTTGTGTATCAAAGACGGATATCGATATCATCTGTTTCTTCGCACCATTAAAAGTATCTACGACCATATTTGCTACCATTATAAGGCACTTACATACGTGCCTGGCAAAAATATTAGATGTCAGTTCTGCATCACAGCGACTTAACGCTTATTGCACATGATATATTATCCGGTAGGAAAACTGCCCTTCATGTGTGATATTATCTACTAAATGAGGTCACATATTGGACGTCTAAGATATCGTAAATACTTCAGTTGATTTTAGTAGCAATTGATTGGAGTAGTAATATATTTCTTAAATATCATGCCATACTGTCTTCAAACAAACTATTTGCATTAAATAGCCTTTATTTATACTCCATTAAATTACATTTTCTTGTCTCCCTTTTTCCTTAACAATCCAATATAAATTTGTTTCCCTTTATACTGTGAATTTCAATTAAACAAATTTCTACATTGTTATCTGTATAATATTACAATGAGTGAAACGAGTTGCCATATTCTGAAGAAATGTAACGGCTGTTAAAAAATAATAGGAATAAATAGGAAATTTAAAAAGAAGGTATGTTTAACTGGATGTAACAATAGGTCATAAAACCAGGTATGTGTAACTCCTGCGAAAAAGTGAGATGAAATAAATATGGACACAGCATTAAAAAAAAAATAAAAAGAAACAATAAAAATGGCGGGTGAGGCCGGGGGGGGGGGGGGGGAGATATAATTTAAAAATACAAATAATTATGTTATTTAGTTAGTTAGTCGACAGATCATCCTCGTTGCACATCGGACCATTCAGTCCATAAGTGCTCGGATCCCCTCCTCAGCAAATCCCGCAGCGTGTAGCGGCTAACGACGCCAGTTCTGTGTTGGTTTATCAATCTTCTTTGGCTTCCTGCGTAGTGTTCTTGTTTGGCCACCCCTCTTTTAATTTGCTGCTCTCGCAGTCTGGCCATTGTTGTAGATTCACAGTCATCACTTGATTCTTGCAAAAGTCTCACTTCTCGTAGAGCATTCAGAATGTCAGCCTGGTCCATGGCGCGTCCGCCCTCCACAGTAGCCTCACCTGCGAGCTTGTCAGCCCGCTCATTTCCTTGTACTCCCGCATGACCTGGCACGAAGATGAAACTAATCTTTGCCAGCCGAGACCGCTCCAGAGGCAGCAACCATTCTCTTCGGATCGACCCCTCCTCTATCCTCTTGATCATGTTCATTGAGTCGCTAAGGAAACAAGCCCTAGTGAATGTCTGTGTCTCGAGCCATGTTATTGCTTTACTTACTGCCATGACTTCCATGGTCAGGCTACTTGTGGTTTCAATGAAAGCACCAGAGTCCTCCTTCACAATTCTCCCTCCGGCCCGAGCTGTAAAGGCCCATGAGCTTCTCACATGTCGGACGACCAACCCATCTGTGTAGATGACCGCGTCACTGTCTAGCGAATTCTCGAAAATCAACGCTTGAACTTCAGCCTCCACAGCAGCCGGATTTTCTTGTCTGCATTTTCTATCTAGTTGGATGCAAACTGAAAAGGATGTGCAGAAGTCTGTTGGCACTTGCACCCACTCCTCGCCAGGTTCTAAGTCCTCAAGTGAACACACCTGTTGAAGAATGTCTTCGGCTTGACCCATCCACGACCGTCCTCTTTTTAACCTGCTGCCCTTCACCTTCCTAATTTCACTATGCAGTGGATGCTGTGTGTTTGCGTTAATTCTGAGGTAGGCGCGTGCCCTGCAAACTTGCATTCTCTCTTCAATGGTTGGAAAATCAAGAAGGTAGCGCATCGCCCTGCATGCTGTATCTCTTGTACATCCAAGAATAATGCGCATAGCTTCATTCTGTATCCTTTCCATCCTTTCTATCTGCTTATGGCTGAGAGTCAGGAATTGCCATTGCATACTCCAAAACAGACATGACCAGCCCCTCGTACAGAAGACATAGATGGCGCTGCTCACAGTTTGCTGCCGCCATCACCCGCATCGCTGCCAAGCCCCGCTTGGCCTTTGTTATCACCTGGTCTATGTGCACATTATAAGCAAGGCTTCGATCAAACCGTATCCCCAGGTAATTCATTGCCTGCGATCTTTCCACCGTCTCTGAACACAGCATTACAGTTGGTGTTGGATTGTTGACAATATGATTATTCAACGAGAACCAAGTCACTGTTGCCTTTGTTGGGTTGACCATTGCCCCAGCTTCATCACACCAAGTACTTATGCGATTGAGTTCGGTTTGTAATTCCACAGCAACCTCCTCTCTATCCTTACCCTGACGATACACTAAAACATAATCGGCATATGACAATGTCCTGCCAGGTCCAGTGATCTGCTCACTGGTGATTCTCACTGTGTAGGCGTTGAACACTACCGGAGATAATGGTGATCCATCTGGTAGGCCAGGATATATTGCTGTTGGTTCCGAAGTCCAACTGCCACATCTAAAAACTACTTTCCGTTGGAAGAGGGGTGCAGCGATCCAACTAAGGAGGAATGGACTTACGATTAGTTCAAGAAGCTGAAACATTAAAAAATCCAGTGGTACTCTGTTGTATGCGTCCTCAAGATCAATCGCTGCAGCAACAGTTTCAGTGCCTGAGTGGAAACCTTCATAGACATCATGGGCAAAGACTGCTGCATTGGTCCAGGTTTCTCTTTTTGGACGGTACCCACCCAGGGTAGGTGGGAAAACACCTTGCCTCTCTAGTTGGCTTGATATTTTCCTGGCAATTACCTTCTCCAGCAGCTTGCCTACTGTATTCTGCATGGTTATAATTCGATATCCCTGAATTTTTTTGTGGTCTTTGTCAGGCTTCGGCAAGGGAATCAGATAGCTATGTAACCATTCCTCCTTGATGCTAGCACTCCCTATACTGTTGTTGTACATGTCTGCTAGTTTCTCTAGCTCATTGTCGGTACACCTATTTATGTCGTCGTATCTTATGCCATCAGGACCTGGAGCACTGTTTTTTGATCGTCGAAGCACAGCCTTGATTTCTTTCACTGTCACTGTGTCTTCATGTGAAGTGTTCTGGGCCTTGCATCTGTCTGAGGTGACCTCCTTGGCCAGATTCCGGCCTCCCATGTCTGTCTGGTTGCTCTGCTCAAGGTAGCGTTCAAAGAGGGCTTTGCCCTTGTCCTCATCAGTCCTCTGCCAGATGAGGTCAGCACCTTGGAAGTCAGAAATGCTCTTATTCTTGACTACCCCACTCATGCTTTTATGTAGTAGCCAGAACAATTTCAGTGTCAATTTCAGTGACAAATAATTATACTACGACACAATGACAGACGCGAAAATTGACACTGAGGTTCATTTGGTCTGTTTTTGTTGTTGCTGTTATTGCTAGTATTATTATATACATGGTATTGTTATTTTGATATTGTTATTATTATTGCTTATCCTTGCGATTGATATTATTATTATACATGTTATTATTGTTGTTATTGTTATTTTTATTGATGTTAATGTTATTGCGAATGTTGTTGTTATTGTTGTTGTTGATGCTTATGCTGTTATTTTTAATTTTGTTACTGTTGTTATTGTATTCCCGTTGTTATTGTTGTTATTGTTGTTTTTGTGTTATTATTATTATTATTATTATTATTATTATTATTATTATTGTCGGCGTCGGATTTGTAATCATCGTCATCATTAACATGTTCATCATATATAACTAGTTTCACACATTTAATCTATAGCACAGACTGCAAGATGCTCCAACCATTGTGCTACTCTAGGTGTTGTTCAGATAGACTCACAAAGAGAACTAGCAACTCGCATCAGAAGAGGACAGTTCACATTATATGGGTATATCATTAGATAGGGAAAAACCAAGGCATGTTGTTACAACGGGAAAGCTGGATGGGAGGACAGCCAGGGGGAGAACGAACGAACGAACGAACAAACTTTATTTTCAAAGGGTTAAGAATTGGGCACGCAGGCCCGTCTAACATTCTGCCCTTCTATCACTCTCTTTCATACATTATTTCATTCACACATCATTCAAGGCTAACAAAGAACAGTAACAATATAAAAGATATGCATTATAAAGGCATGGGCAAAATGCAAACATCAAAACTACACGACACAGTAATATTAGATAATGGTCCGACACTTGTTATTAGCCATGTGGAATATACTGGCCTACAAAAAGGTGATTGGCTGTTATACTAGGGTTTTGTTATTATTATTATTATCTCAATTATTAAGGGGGAAGGTAATCCGTATTGAGATAGTGTTCGAATAATTTGCGATTATATGAATAGGGATTGGTGATGTCTTTGATTTCTTGTGGAAGATTGTTCCACAGCTGAGATGCAGAGTACGTTAAGCTTGTTTTGTATAAGTCAATCCTAGGCTTCGGAATGTGTAGTATATTTAAACGGTTACTGTGTCTAGCATTATATTTAAACAAAGGCCAAAGGTAATTTGGGGCATTCCTTTGCAGGATTTTGTGAATTAGTTTAGCTTTATTGAAAAGCAGGCTTTTGCGGAATGGTAGTAACTGAAGCCGTTTCTGGAGTGAGTAAAGTCGCTTGGTGTTTGAATTAGAACAACCGTCCCAGATTGTAGAGCAGTAGTCAAAGTATGTCTGTATATGAGAAGTATAGAATAGTTTCCTTGTGTCCTCATCAAGGAAGTTTTTAATCTTGGCGAGTTGATAGACTTTTTTCGCTGTTTGTTTAATGAGCGCTAGAACATGGGAATTAAAGGTTAGGTTTCTATCAATGATTAGGCCTAATGTTTTGTGCTCAATTACACTTTCTACTGGCATGTTATCGATGTGAAGTTGAAGTGATGTGTGTGGGCTTAGAGTCTGAAGTCTTTGTCTGGTTGTTAATAACATTGCTTTTGTTTTAGTGATGTTAATTTGCATACGGTTTGAATAGCTCCACTTAACTACATTATTTAATTCTTGTTGTAAAGACGACTCCAGTAAAATACAGTTTTCAGCGTTTGTGTACACCGTACAGTCATCTGCAAATAGATCGCAGGACGACGAAAGATGCAAAGGTAGATCGTTAATATATATGGCAAATAATAGAGGGCCAAGAATAGAGCCTTGCGGTACTCCAATATTGAAGGTAGTGGTTTGAGATTTATTGTGTGATACTACTTGCTTTCTGTTTGATAGAAAAGATGATATTAGAGTGACTACATTAAGGCCAATTTTCATTGTCTCGAGTTTTTTAATTAAAATAACATGGTCTATCATATCAAATGCTTTCTTTAAATCAATAAACACAGTTCCACATAGACTGTTGTTGTTTATATTCTGGTGCCAATTTTCTATCATGTTTGTTAGGGCCGTATGGCAAGAATATTTTGGTCGAAATCCTGATTGGCTGTCAACAATAAGCTTGTTGCGAACTAGATACTGTACTGTTACTTTATGGATGTGTTTTTCTAGTGGCTTAGATAGTGATGATAGTAAGGAAATGGGTCTGTAATTGTTCGGGAGACCATTGTCCAATGAACCAGATTTAAGAAGAGGGTACACTTTAGCGATTTTGAGAGCTGATGGAAAGTGGCCTTTGGTTAGACACTGATTATATACATAGGTTAGTGATGTACAAATCACTGGCGCAGCACAACGGAGAATCCGATTGCTGATTCCATCTAACCCAGATGAGGTTGTGTTTTTTAGGTTACTGAGGTAAGTGAATACTTCAGTGATTGTCATTAGCGGTATGTCGGAAAGAATATCGCGGGAGCATCTATTCTCGCAAAACGATGACAATAAAGATAGGTGGCAAGGAGAATTAGGTATTGAAGCTTTCAACTGGTCTATGTCAGTTTGAAAAACATTACTGAATTGGTCGCATGTAATATGATTTGATGGTAAAGAATTTCGGAAGTTATACTTGTTTGTCAAGGTGTTAATTGCCTTCCATATATCCTTACTATTTGTTTTATCCATTACTAAGTTCTTAAAGTAGTTTTTCTTTTCCCGTCGTATGCTATATTGAACTTTGTTTCTAAGAGTACGGTATGCACTGAGATCTCGCTTTTTATGTGCTTTATCTCTGTCTCTCATAATTTCAAGTATTTCCTGGGTGATCCAAGGTGGCTTGACGTGGTATTTTACTCGAACTTCCTTGACTGGCACATGTCTATCAAAAACATCAATAAAGGTTTTCATCCAGAATTCCAGAGCATCATCCGGGTCAGGAAGCTGATAATCATTGTCTAGAGGTGAACTGAGCAAGTCCTGTAAAAATGCGTTTTGGTTGAAATTTTTGTAACTTCTATATTTTACACTTATGTGTTTATGTTTAGGAGTTTTAATTCCTTTTTTAGACCACGTGCAGCATATTGGGTAGTGATCGCTCATTGCACAATTTGGTACGGTGCATTCTATGATGTTGTCTGAGCAAGTTACATAAATGTGATCTATGACTGTTGAAGATGACTTTGTTACTCTAGTAGCTTGTTGTACTATTTGTTGGAAATTGTATGATGCAATTATATTTCCCCATATTATGTTGGATTTGTTGGTGTCAATGTTAAAGTCTCCGAGTAGTATAATTTCCTTCCCAGAAGCGAAAACCACATCCATCATGGTAGTGAAGTTTTCGTACCAGACGTGTCCAGCACTGGGATTTCTATAAATGTAGCCAATTATCAGGGGTGTGCGGTTTTGAAGTTTTAGCTCTAGCCAGATAATTCTATTTCGCAAGTTTCAAAGTCTAGCCTACGGTGAGCATTTAGTAAATTAGAAACATAGGTTATTATGCCTGTCTCTTGTTTCCTACAGGGATCCCTTCTAAAAACGTTGTACCCTTTAATAGAGATGTCCTCATCTGAAATTGTATCATTAAGCCTACTTTCACTAAGGCCGAATAAATGAAAATTTTGATTAAGGATAGAAGATAACTCTGGTAGCTTGTTAAATAAGCTGCAAATGTTTAAGTGTCCAAGGCGTATTCCTGACTTATTGAGCCAGTGTTGCCACTTCTCAGACATTTCATCCATGAAGAAATTGTAAATTCGTCAAAGTTAAGCTAAAATACAAGATCATAACAAAAAAATCACAATTACATTAACATACAAAATATCAGTAATACAAATCAATAAGTAAACTACAATATTATAACGATATAACTAATTAGACCAACGAATATAATGCAAACAAGGAACAAAACGAATTAAAGAACATACAACAAATAATTAACTTGAAAAAAACTACTTCACAAGCTAAGTACCAACTGTTATCCAAAAGAATCAATAAACGACTATACAAGTCAATGTCTCTGTTTAAAGCAGGGAGTGAAGACCCCCTCACTCAGGGTATTAAGGCGATAAAAAGTATTATAAAAGATATCTAAGTGTCAATCTCTGTGACTTCAATACGAGTCAATGTTTACAGCCGCGTACAATCTAATACGTTGCTATATAAATCAATAACCAAGTATGCGCATAAACTTTATAGGAGAGGCCATTTCTTGTACCGAGATCCGGTGTTGCTTTGTGCTGAATTGCTAGTAAATACCAGGCTGTGTTGGACCTTGGTACAGCGACATCATAAATGCCTGCCGAAGTGAAGTTGGGCTAAACCGTGTGAGGTATAACAACTCTGGGTTACAATGGAGTGGATACTGTTGATTTCTCACGGGTGTGTAACGACTTCCAACTACAGGCTCTGATTCGTGGCTAACAGGAGGCTGTGGTGGCACGTTGTTGTTACTACTGGATTGATCCTTGCTGTGGAGAAGAGAGAACGTATCTTCATAACTATCAACCTCCAGCGTGAAAGAGGGCGTATTGTACGGATTTGGTGTGATGGAAATGTTCCGTCTGGCTTGGATATCAGGTGCCGTAGTTATGAGAGGTCTGCTCTCTTCTGGTTTATTGGTACTTGATGTGGCGGCAGTATGTCGTCTGGCTTGAGTTTGAGGTGGTTTAGCTAAACGTGTCCTACGCAGTATCCAGTATTGGATGTAGGAGAACAAGAGAGTAGATGCTGGCCAGTTTGACATCATGGCATGGAGGAACGTCTGTAACGGAAATGGGCGGCGGTACACTAGACAGAAGGCTGTGGACAGACATGGTCACCAACGGCATAGGGCATGGACTACAGGAAGAAGAAAACACATAGAAAATGTATATTACAATTTAACTGGATGGAACAGTGAACGAGCAGATCTATCCAACAAGAATTCAGAATTTTATAGAAAATGTTGGTTATTAATAAAAACAATATTGAGAAACTGAAATTCAAAACAATGTTTTTCTTTAGTTAATTTAAACACAGAAGCCACAAACAATATGGTGCAAGATTGATTGTCTGGCATATTTCGCTACATCTCGGCAGAGGACGAGACGAGATGCAGGAAAATATGCCAGGCAATAAATCGTGTTTCATATTGTTTGTGGCTTCTATGTTTAAAGAAAATGAAATATTTTGGAAGTGTATAAAAACAAAGACACTCTGCGTGGTCGCGGGATTTAAACCGCTTGCGCTAAAGCTTCCAGTGCGCCGATTTCTGGGTGGAGGAATCGATCAGTACACGTGCCAGTCAGAAAACAATGACAAACTATTGAATGTAAACGTGTATACAAACACAACATGGGGCTGGGGTTATTGCAACGTCCTGCAAAAGCCATATAACATTTTTCAACATAAAGGACTGGAAAAGGTAACTATGTAGGAAAGTGTACCTCATCATCACTATGTGCCATGCCCATAAGCGTGGCGATCATGTTTCGCCATCTCACACGATCACCATAGTCGTGGTTGAGCTCTGTGTAATTGTATCGACCATGACACGTGGCCAAGCCATCCATGTATCTACTTCTCTGCCTTTCCTTCGTTCTTTTCCCCTCAATCTTGTCAGTTGCCACTAAGTTCTCCAATTTAGTTCTACCCATAATATGTCAAAACATTGTGACTGCCTAGTTTCTCTAATCACTGTACAGTTTCCATTTCTTTCTCGTATGAACTGCTCATTTTTTGTTTTTAATTGTTTAATTTAAATTTTGCCTGTCCATGGTAGTCTTTGCATTTTCCTCAGAAACCATATTTCCACAGCCATCAGATGTTTTTTCAGCTTGCCTGCTCATCGTCGACGCCTCACATCCATACAAAAGTACACATTTTGTGTAGCACCTCAAGAGTTTTTCTCGTTGCAGTTGACACCTTTGTATTGGTCAGTATATATTCCATATTGAAAATGGCTACCTTCGCCATGGCGATTCTTGTTCTAATCTCGCCAAGGCACCTCCCATCAGTTGTTATGGCTGTTCTGAGATAGTTGTACCGATTTACTTGTTTAAGAATGTTCCTATTTACCTGAATATTACATTGTGGTATTTCTTTCTTCCTGCTGACGACCACAATTTGTGACTTTCATGCAATTTAATTTTAACCTCAGTTGTTCGCTGTGTGCAACAAAGGCTATGCTCATTGTGTGCAATGACACTGTATCATCCGCATATATGATGTTATTGATGTTAATTCCGCCATTGATCATTCCGCTCATATCTAATGCTATTGATGTTGCCTCCCTCAATGATGATTCCTCTCATATCTAAAGTTATTGATGTTACACCTCGAATGATGATTCCTTTCATATCTAATGCTCTTGATGTCACGTCCGCCAAAGGTGATTCCTTTTCTATCCAATGTTACAGATGTCACATTCCCCTCAATGATGATTCCACCCCTATCTAATGTTATTGATGCTACGTCCCTCAGTGATCATTCCTCTCAAATAGTGTGCCATGGCGGTGGAAAAGAGGGAAACCACAACTTAGATGGATTCAAGATGTGATAGGTAGTTTACAATTGACAATGACAGAGACACACGATGGAGAGACATTTAAATAGACTGTTATGGAAGCAAAGTTCTAGACATGGCAAGTGAATTGGTTACGTCATCTGACTCGCGCCGTGAAGGTTGTGAGTTCGATTCCGGCGAACGCCGTTTGATTCACGAGTGCAGTTTTCTCAATGAAACGTTGGAGATTGTCGCTGGAGTTGCGTTGTTCGTACTTTGTGCGACGCTTTCGGCAAATCGCCCTGCGAGCCATACTGGACGAACGAGTGAATGAACTTAAGTTTCAAAGGGTTAAGAATTGGGCACGCTGGTCCGTCTGACATTCTGCCCTTCTTCTCTCTGTCCTTTCATTCGTTATTTCATTCATATACCACTTAAGAAGCCAATCTTAGACAACAACAGAACAGTATGCGTTAAGACGCATGGGACAAACAATGAGTAATATATGACTCACTAGTCAATATTTAACATTGCCATTATAAATACCTAAGGAAGGTGTAACGTACCACACACATGGGAATGTTTATTATACTAGTTGTCATTTGAAGTAATTTTTATTGTTGTTGCTTTGTTTTAATGGGTTCATGTAGTCTGTACTGAGATAGTGTTCAAACAGATTCTGACTGTATGTATAGTAATTGGTGGTGTCTTTGATTTCTTGTGGAAGATTGTTCCAGCTCTAAGCGGCAGAGTACGCTAAACTGGGAATCGAGGATATGTCAATAAGTAAGTCACAAATGGATATAGAAAAATAACTAAATATGATAACAACTTGAAACGAGATTATTTGTATACATACATTGTCCCTGTATTTCTCAACATAATTTCCACCAACATTGATGCAAGCATCCCATCGTTTTATCAGTCCTCCCAAACCGGCTGCAAAGAACTGTGTGCTATGTTTTGTAAAAACTTTGGTGGAACTGCGGTAAAGCTGTCAAAGTTTAAACAATATATAATGACACAAAGTAGTGCAGCTTTACATAACAGAGTTACGACACATACAGAACGTTGCGGTGGTTAGCCTTCATCAGCAAACAAACACATTCACAAACACAACATACAGTCAAGGATAACTCCTGTGACTACATTAGAAGGTGATGACATGACGAGAGGAACAAATGCATGGGAAAATGGAAGCGATGAAGAGGAAACGAGAATTGACGAAATGTTAATTGAAAAGAATGTTAGTCGAAGAAAATGTTTAATAGAAGAACTGTTTATAGAGAAAAAAAACTGTATACTCACCTCACGTACGGACCTGTGAATGTTTACGGAAATCTCAGGTGTATTTTTATAACGGTGCTGGATGTTACGGTACAGTGAGCACATAGAAAGAAGGGGGCGGGGTAGGAGGCGTGTAAAATTGACCACGACCCCATTGTGTTGTTGGTCTGGGTGGACTGGTGTGTAGGAACACGCGTACTTACATAGATAGACTTCAACTGACAAAATGCTAGTGTATGTGGACATGCAAGAAGGGAGAGAGGGAGAGAGAGAGAGAGAGAGAGAGAGAGAGAGAGAGAGAGAGAGAGAGAGAGGAGAGCGAGAGAGAGAGAGACAGATAGAGAGAGACAGAGAGAGACAGAGAGAGGAAAAGTGCCTGCGACCTACCACATGGGGTATATTGTAACCTACGAAATAGTCAGTATGGTTGCTAGTCATACAACGCGCTTCAGGAGCCCCTCGCCCAGTCCTAGAGTTGTTGGGGTTGTGTAAGATCCAACCACTGGCAATGCACGTGAAGAAGGTATGCACAGAGAAGCCAGGTGTAAGAGGAGAGAGAGAGGGAGAGAGAGAGGGAGAGAGAGAGTGAGAGAGAGAGCGCGAAAGGGGGGGAGAGGGGGGAAAGAGAGGGAGAGAGAGGGAGAAGAGAGAGGGGGAGAGGGAGGGAGAGAGAGAGAGGGAGAGAGAGAGAGGGAGAGAGATAGAGAGAAAGGGAGAGAGAGAGGGGGAGAGGAAGAGAGGGAGAGAGAGAGGGAGGGAGAGAGGGGGGAGAGAGAGGGAGAGAGAGAGGGAGAGAGAGAGTGAGGGAGGGTGAGAGCGAGAGAGGGGGAGGGCAAGAGAGAGATCAAGGGAGGGACAGAAAGCGCGAGAGGGAGTGAGAGAGGGAGAGAGAGAGAGAGAGATGGAGTGAGAGAGGAGGAGAGAGAGCGAGAGAGGGGAGAGCGAGAGAGAGAGGGAGAGAGCGAGAGGGTGAAAGAGAGAGAGGGAGAGATAGAGAGAAAGAGAGAGAGAAAGAAAGAGAGAGAGAGAGAGAGGAAAAGTGCCTGTGATATACCACATGAGGCGTGTGGGGCGCGTCGGTCTACGTGTACGACGTTTCCCTCGTACTGTACCCTATGAAATAGTCAGTATGGTTGATTATTGCACAGTACACTTCAGGAGCCTCTCGCCCAGTGTTTGAGTTGTTAGGGCTGTGTGAGATATAACCACTGGTAATACAAGTGAAGTGGGTGGGCACAGAGAAGCAAGATGTAAGGAGAGAGAGAGAGAGAGAGAGAGAAAGAGAAAGAGAGAGAGAGAGAGAGAGAGGTCTCTCTCTCTCTCTCTTCTCTCTCTCTCTCTCTCTCCTTACATCTTGCTTCTCTGTGCCCACCCACTTCACTTGTATTACCAGTGGTTATATCTCACACAGCCCTAACAACTCAAACACTGGGCGAGAGGCTCCTGAAGTGTACTGTGCAATAATCAACCATACTGACTATTTCATAGGGTACAGTACGAGGGAAACGTCGTACACGTAGACCGACGCGCCCCACACGCCTCATGTGGTATATCACAGGCACTTTTCCTCTCTCTCTCTCTCTCTTTCTCTCTCTCTCTTTCTCTCTCTCTCTCTCTTTCACCCTCTCTCTCCCTCCCTCTCTCTCTCCCTCTCTTCCTCTCCCCCTCTCTCTCTCCCTTTCTCTCTCTCTCCCCCTCTCTCTCTCTCCCTCTCTCTCTCTCCGTCCCTCTCCCCCTCTCTCTTCTCTCCCTCTCTCTCCCTCTCTCTCCCCCTCCTCTCCCCCTTTCGCGCTCTCTCTCTCACTCTCTCTTTCCCTCTCTCTCTCCTCTTACACCTGGCTTCTCTGTGCATACCTTCTTCACGTGCATTGCCAGTGGTTGGATCTTACACAACCCCAACAACTCTAGGACTGGGCGAGGGGCTCCTGAAGCGCGTTGTATGACTAGCAACCATACTGACTATTTCGTAGGTTACAATATACCCCATGTGGTAGGTCGCAGGCACTTTTCCTCTCTCTGTCTCTCTCTGTCTCTCTCTGTCTGTCTCTCTCTCTCTCGCTCTCCTCTCTCTCTCTCTCTCTCTCTCTCTCTCTCTCTCTCCCTCTCTCCCTTCTTGCATGTCCACATACACTAGCATTTTGTCAGTTGAAGTGTATCTATGTAAGTACGCGTGTTCCTACACACCAGTCCACCCAGACCAACAACACAATGAGGTCGTGGTCAATTTTACACGCCTCCTACCCCGCCCCCTTCTTTCTATGTGCTCACTGTACCGTAACATCCAGCACCGTTATAAAAATACACCTGAGATTTCCGTAAACATTCACAGGTCCGTACGTGAGGTGATTATACAGTTTTTTTCTCTATAAACAGTTCTTCTATTAAACATTTTCTTCGACTAACATTCTTTTCAATTAACATTTCGTCAATTCTCGTTTCCTCTTCATTGCTTCCATTTTCCCATGCATTTGTTCCTCTCGTCCTGTCATCACCTTCTAATGTAGTCACAGGAGTTATCCTTGACTGTATGTTGTGTTTGTGAATGTGTTTGTTTGCTGATGAAGGCTAACCGCCGCAACGTTATGTATGTGTCGTAACTCTGTTATGTAAAGCTGCACTACTTTGTGTCATTATATATTGTTTATGTTTTGTAAACCACGTTTTAACGTCATATTCAACTTCGGCGTCATTCTCGAAATGTCTCCTGCCAAGGTGGGTTTTCAGTGGAAAGGTGGAAATCGCTAGGGGCTAAGTCTGGGCTGTAAGGTGGATGTTCCAGAACATCCCACCTTAGTTGGTTAATTTTCTCCTGAGTTAATCGAGCCGTATGTGGTCTGGCATTGTCATGAAGAAGAAACACTCCTCTAGTCAGCAGCCCGGAAGAAAGATGTTTCCATTACATTGAAGCATAATTTGATTCTGGCTGGTAGTTAGCATAAACAGGAAGCATTTCCTTATGCATGTCCTTTGCAGGCAGTCCTTTTGTCCACAAAAAACACACTACAGCACGTTGCTCTTTGGTTGTACACTCCGTAAGAACAGTCGCCATTTTGTTTATGCCCTGCGCATGCGCATCAGACATCTAGCGCCACCTGACGAACGGGAATATAATGTTCGACGTTGCTGTCACCTAACAACACCTGTAGGAAACACCAACTACATTTACCTACCATCCCACTCAACTATGTGACATACTTATTGACTCGCCATCGTAAAATCTCGTGCAATGAGGTCGATTCTCTTGATTTTTAACATATTCAGTTCCAAACAAAAAGTTGGCCTGGGGCTAATAAAAATGGATGGCGGAAAATGATAAGTAGGGAGGTTTTATCACAGTTATGACTTAATTCCGAGACAGTAATGCGCAGACCAAGATGGGTAAGACACAGATGTGTTTTGTCACCAAATTCTCGGATTAGAAAGAAAACTAAGGTTAAACATATTATATGCTTTTTCGACTGAGAGTTATTGCTAACTGACAACCCCAAAAAGCAATTCCATTACGTGGAATGTCAGCATTAAAGATTTACTGCGTGGGCTTCGTCAAAAGGCTGAAAAAGCGTCCCAGTGGCACAAATTGGAACATTGCTTGGCTAGCAAACCCATTTTATGGAAAGTTCGAACCGGAAGCTCGCTAAGTGGGTGTCATCTGGAGACTGACCTCTCCTGGTTTGCGTGGCGAACGAAATGCCCAATATACGGATGTGTGGCTAAGCAGTCATGTGCAGGACGTGATGATTCCTTTTGCGAGTCTAGCTCCAGAGCGCAATATGTCGGCTAGCCTCATGAGATGGCGGAGAATTCCTATGGTCTGCCATTGCCTTGTCTTGAGGGCTGACCTGGCTTTCTCCGGCCGTTCTAACTTGACCAGCTGGGATGTAGATGACACCACAAAAGTGATAGTTGAAAGTCCGTTGAAAATCCCGGGAAGGATAACCCAGTCGACAAACACCCGCAAAAGTCGGATGTGTTGGCCTGAAATCACAGTATCGCAGCTTCGCTGTAAACAGGCACAACGCAATGACATCCAGAAAAGACTGCAGATGATCGTAGAAGAAGAATAACACCTCAAACGGCAACTTGTCGTTGTTAGGATCATATATAACTCCATCGTAATGGCAAACATCAGCGACTGCCGCAATTCACTTGAATATCAAAGACGACCATATTTGCTATCATTATGAGACACATGCACATGCGCCTGCCAAAAAAAAATTAGAAGAAGACCAGTAGTATCGTTGCAATAAAACGGATATAGCACTGGATATATTATCCTGTAAGTAGAGTGCCCTTCATTTGTGATATTATCTGCCACAAGAGGTCGCATACTGTATATCTAAGATTTCACAATTGCTTACATTTATGTTAGTAGCTGTAGATCAGAGTGGCGATATGTATTATTTATTTTTTAAATAGATATTATGCTATACGCCGGTCTCCTTAACCGAGTGTTAGCAGCTCTCTCCGTAACCCCGAATATTCTCGTGGTTGACGTGAGCGCACGAGAATTAGAAGTGGTTTGAGTCGCGCCATTGACTTATGAGAGTATGGAGCCGGTCGCTCAGAAAGTCGTGGCGTGCTGATGAGCGTAATCTAGCCTAGGAATCAACATACAGCTGAAAGATGCTGATATGGACCGCAATATCCTGAAACAGGATGGAAACGCGGGAAAAAAAATTATATTATACGTTCTCCAAACTAACTATTTGCATTACACAGCCTTCATTTATACTGCAATAATTTTTTTTTTTCTTGTCTCCCTTATTCCTTAAACATTTCATTTCATTTCCCTTGAGACTATGAATTTCTATTATACATATTTGTACATTTTTACCTATGAAACAGACTCCGGATCATCGTAGGTGTCATGTCTTAGTCAGATATGACTGAGCTACCGTATGACATATCACGGTACTACCTGCTTTCCGTTAGCGCCGAACGTTAGGCGGCGCTTACCAAACCCGACACCCCACATTGTGACAACGGCTTCTGGCGGAAGAGCGCAATTGGGAGGGTACAAGCCTTACCCTGGTGCGAGGAAATGCAACCTAAAGAAAAAATGTCATTGCAGGGCAGACCTGGCCCTAAGCCTTGGTTGGCGGCTGGTCTAGGATCGAAGCTCCGACAGGCGGACAGTTAGAGCATTGCTTTGCTGATCCGGCAGCTTCTGCAGCTTGTCTTGTTCCAAATGTAGAGGTGTTATCTTTCCTCTGGAGTGAACTAGGCAGGCCGAGAGAGGGATCATGCTGCATGGTCAACACATGATCTATATATTTTAGCACAGGCTTTGTGCTATGGAGAGGCAATAACTCCATCCCTGGTCTTAACTGGTTTTGGAATCAAAGCGAGAGGCAAGTGTTACGGGTTATAAGTCCCTGTCAATTGGCCTCTAACGGTGGGAGACACCTACTGTCACTGATCAGCTACCGCTCGCCTCAAACTGGGTAGCCCCCGTCGAATTGGGTGCTGATCCGCCACAGCATGTCTGCTTCAATGGGTGCTTGGGGCTAGTACAAAATCTGAATCGCAGGCTGTAAAAACAATGCACCAGGTAGTAATAAAAAGAAAAATAGAAACCTCAAGCTACGGCATGCGACCTTGAACGTTAGAACCATGTGTCCAGGATTTTCCCCTGACTTGAGCAATATTGACGATGTGAGAAAAAACGGCTGTGATTGATGCCGAACTCAGTCGTCTTAACATTGATATTGCTGGCCTACAGGAGACTCGCCTCGCTGAGGAGGGGTCAGTCAGGGAAAACAATTACACCTTTTTTTGGAAGGGTAGAGGGCAGGTATCTGATGGGAGATGCCTTGAAGAGATTAAAACAAGAATTGCCATTGCGAAGGTAGCCTTTTGCAAGATGAAAAACATACTGACCAAAAAAAAAAAAGAAGATATCAATTGAAACGAGAAAAAGAGTGTTGAGATGCTACGTAGAACCTGTACTTTTGTATGGATGTGAAGCCTGGACAATAAGCAGTCAAGCTGAAAAACAGCTAATGGCTGTGGACATGTGGTTTCTGAGGAAAATGCAAAGAATACCATAGACAGATAGAAAAACCAACGAACAAGTCCTTCAAGAAACAAATGAAGATCGTGAACTGATTAGAATCATTAGACGTCGACAGTCAAAATTTTTTGGAAATGTTATGAGAAAAAATGAATTGGAGAACTTGGTGACAACTGGTAAGATCGAAGGGAAGAGACCAAGGGGAAGAACTAGAAGCAAATACCTGGATGGCTTGGCCACGTGGCATGGTCGAGACAGGAACACAGAGCTGATCCAAGTCTCTGGTGATCGAGTGAGTTGGCAGAACATGACCGCCCACGCTTACCGTCATGGCACATGATGGATTGATTGATTGATTGATTGACTATTGATTCCCATAAGCATTCCTCATCCTCAGAAGCCAGCAAAGAGTTCCAACCACAATAGTACTAGTAGCAATCTGATTATATGTGCGTCTGGCCTTTCCTCTAAACGTCGAGCATCGGCCAGATCCCCTCGTCACTCCACGCTGTTGCATTCTTACCAGACCAAGGTGATCCATTTGCTCCTCCGAGGTGTACACGTGCTCCCACAAGGCCGCAACCACGTCTGCCTTATCATGTACGAAAACTCCACCAAGTTTTGCAGAGCCAGCCAATCTGTCTGCTTGTTCATTCCCCAGCACACCAGCATGCCCCGGAGAAAAGATCCAGACGATGCTTGTCACCCGTGACTTCCGAAGCGAAGCAAGCCACTCTGCACGAAGCTTGACTGTCTTCAACCTACTCAGCATGCATTCTGAGTCAGTTACAATCACGATGTGCGTGTGTGTCGTATTCTCCATCCAGCGGAAAGCTTCACTGACTGTCTCCACCTCCATTCTTAAGCTAGATGTTGTGGTATCATATGCCAGGCTCTCCTGCACCAAACGTCGACCATTAGCCTTTGCCAATAAACCTCAGGCACTTCTACTACCTCTCACTACCGAACCATCTGTGTAGATAATCACATCACCCGGGCTATCATTATCCTGAATTAGTTGCTGGATTTCCACTTCCGTGGCTTCTGCTGGCCACTCCCTGCACTCCCGGCTCAATGTGATTATAACTCTGCACAAGTCTGACTGCTCCGCTGGCACTCTGACCCACTCCTCTCCTCGCCTAATGTTCTCCAAGGGGCACACCTGTCTGATCGCATCCTTCGCCTGAGCCATCCATGATTTCCCTCTTATCAGTCGCTGGTCCTTAACTGCGTCCAGCGCCTCATGCAACGGGGGATCTGTGTCAGCAGCTACTCTGAGGTATGCCTTCGCCTGCATCACCTTGAGCCTACCAGCAACAGTCGGCATACCAAGGATGTAGCGCATACACACCACTAAGGTGTCTCTGGTGCATCCCAGTATGACCCGCATAGCCTCGTTCTGTATGCGCTCCATTCTCACCAGCTCCACATCATTATAAATGATGATGATGATGTTGATGATGATGATGATGATGATGATGATGATGATGATGATGATGATAATGATGACGATGATTACAAATTCGTCAACGACGACGACGACATCGACGACAACGACAATAATAATAACACCAATAATAATAACAAAACCAAAAACAACAACAACAATAATAACTCCAGGAATATAATAACAATAACAGCAGGAACATTAACAGCAACAAAAACAACAACATTATTAATATAAAAAAAACAACAATAACAATAGCAAAAATAATAACATGTATATAATAATCATATTAATAATAATTACAGTCGCAACAACAGCAATACTAATAACGACAATAATAACAATAACAAGATCATGTATATAACAATACTAGCAATAACAGCAACAACAAAAACAGTCCAAATCGACCCCAGTGTCAACTTTCGCGTCTGTCGTTGTGTCGTAGAATAATTATTTGTATGTTTTATTTTATTATATTTCATCCCCAACCTTTTTCTTTTTCCTTGAAACATAATTATGTTCACCATAGTGGAGTTCATTGTAAGGTATGTACACTGCGTCCTTGTTTAGTATATCTCACTTTGTTTTGCAGGAGTTACACATACCTAACTGTTTTTATTTCCTATGGTTACATCCTGCAACAGCCGTTACTTTTATCGTGAATACCACAACTCGTTTCACTCATTATAATGTTTTATAGGAAAAAATGTAGAACTTTGTATAATAGGAATTCAATGGATCAAGGGAAATAAATTTAGATTAGATATTTAAGAAACAAGGGAGACAACAAAACATATAATTTGCAGGCATATAAATCAAATATTTATTGGAAGTAGTTAGTTTGAAGAAAGTACAGCATGATATTTAATTAAACATATTATCTTTCTGATCAACAGCTACTAAAATAAATTTAATTAATTGTGATATCTTGGATGTCCAGTATGTGACCTCATGGTATAGATAATATCACAAATGAAGAACATTCTACCTACGGGATAATATATCTATCGCAATATCCATTCATCGTTAACATAATTATGTAGTCAATTTCTATTTTTTGGCAGGCACATGTGCATGTGCCTCATAATGATAATAAATATTGTCTTTTAACGACGCGAACAAACAGATGATATATATTTTCGTCTTTCATACACAAGTGGATTATGGCAGTCGCTAATGTTTGCCTAACGCTGGAGTTCTATTTTATCCTAGCAAAGAGAAGCCACCGTATGAGGTGTTTAGTTGCAATGGCTCTCAGTCGCGAAACATGTAACATGTTTTATCTTAATTTCCTTTATAATAAGAGAATTTGTTTTTTTGTTTTGTTTTTTTTAAACACATCCGTGTCTTGGTCTGCTCATCACTGACTCGGCATTAAATTATAACTGTGACAAAACCTTCCTACTTATCATTTTTCCGCCCCAATTTCCCCCTTTTTTGTTAATTTTTTCCCCAAACCTTTAATTTTGGGTTTTTTGTGGGGGGGA
>JACEFZ010015423.1:0-48827 GCA_014155875.1 Cepaea nemoralis
TCTTCTTATAGTCCATGCCGTGTGGCGTTGGTGATCATGTCTGTCCACAGACCTCTGTCTACATTACTGCCAATCTTCTTATAGTCCATGCCGTGTGGCGTTGGTGATCATGTCTGTCCACAACCTTCTGTCTCGTGTACTGCCAATCTTCTTATAGTCCATGCCGTGTGGCGTTGGTGATCATGTCTGTCCACAACCTTCTGTCTCGTGTACTGCCAATCTTCTTATAGTCCATGTCGTGTGGCGTTGGTGATCATGTCTGTCCACAACCTTCTGTCTCGTGTACTGCCAATCTTCTTATAGTCCATTCGTGTGGCGTTGGTGATCATGTCTGTCCACAGCCTTCTGTCTCGTGTACTGCCAATTTTCTTATAGTCCATGCCGTGTGGTGTTGGTGATCATGTCTATCCACAGTCTTCTTTCTGGTGTACTGCCAATCTTCTTATAGTCCATGCCGTGTGGCGTTGGTGATCATGTTTGTCCATAGCCCTCTGTCTCTTGTACTGCCAATATTCTTATAGTCCATGTCGTGTGGTGTTGGTGATCATGTCTGTCTACAGCCTTCTGTCTCGTGTACTGCCAATCTTCTTATAGTCCATGCCGTGTGGCGTTGGTGATCATGTCTGTCCACAGCCTTCTATCTCGTGTACTGCCAATCGTCTTATAGTTCCTGCCTTGTGGCGTTGGTGATCATGTCTGTCCACAACTTTCTATCTCGTGTACTGCATGTCATTTATGATACTGATGGTCCTCTTGCCATGATGTCAAACTTTTCCAACGTCTTCTCTCGTGGTATTCCTCTGTCTCTCTTCCCCTCCAACTACCCTGTTGTGACGACATACTTTAACTTTCCCCTTCTCGTGACATGCCCAGAGAATGTGGACTGTCTCCTTCTGATGCGAATAACCAGTTCTCTTCATGAGTCTACTTCTGTCAAGATATCTTCATTGGTCTTTGTATCCGTTCACTGTGTTCTCATCATTCTGTTATAAAACCATATCCCCGCAGCTTTCACATAATTCCTCACCTTTCTGCTAATCATCCATGATTTGCTTTCGTTCATCAGTTTTGGCTCAATATATAGAATTACATTCGTGAAGCAAAATGTAGCATATTTACGCATCCTACAAGAACTGAATTGCGAGGCGTGCACAGATACCTATGTCGTACAGAATGTAAACATTAGCATACTCTCGATGACAATGATAAACGACAATTAATACAACAAGGGTAAATGGATTTATTATCTGCTTTATTCTTTAGAGCATTATCTGTCCATAAGCCGATAATTATAGATTCTGGCACCTTGTCGTCTTGATAGACGATACTGGAAGGCCCCGGTTAACGTCGGGGTTACGTTCTTGGAAAACGCGACTTTAAGTGAAACGACGTATAGCGAAACACTATATAGGTGTATACACAGGTGACGACGTTATGGAGGAACGTAGCGACGTAAAGTGAAGTGATGTCACATTGTGACAACGACATTATAGCGAAACGAGGTAAACCGAAGCGACGTATAGCGGGGCCTTCTAATAGTTTGTTACATTGTGCGTCAAAAAAGGCATAATAACTACAACCCATGGCTTTAGCGAATGTGATTGTTCAGACCAATTAGCGCTGTAAATGGTCGCCCACAATGGATGCATGTGAACACATGATCATTTCCACAGTCACGCACGATATTACTTCTCACACGCGCTGTGTATGACTTATCTGCAATCATTTTCTCCTTTGTCTTTATTCAATTTCTCAATTACAGATATGTCAAAGAGCTACGTAAGAGCGAAGAGCTAAGAAGATTATAAATAGAGCTAGAGAAGAGGAAAGTAACATAGCGATCTAGGAAACCAGACAGAAGGGACACAAACACTATAAATAGTTCTCTAACGGGACACACTCGTGTCAACAAGGAGGTCAACGAGTGTACGTGAGCTGGGGTTACCCAAGAGACTGGGAAACCCGCATCACGAGAAGTGACCATGCAACACTGGTTACTCTAACCAAGTGACCAGCGTGCTGGAACTCCAAGCACGCAAACTAGCGGATGCACGGAGAGCCAATTGCTCGTGGCTGAACACGCCACAGGGAGAGAGAGTCAGACTTGGACTCGACGGCGTAGGCGACGGACTGTATATCCGCTGTGAATACTTTGTTGCTAAGAAGGGACAGTATCAATAGTTAGGACTTAAGCTTAGCTTCAGTAGTTATTATCATCAACATCATCTCCTCATTACATCTTTATAACATACTATGATGTTTAATACCGATGTGGTATTCCGCTCGTGGAGCTCATGTACTATCAGCTCCAAATAAAATGTATCCTTTTGCACACAGTACGAGTTGTCATTTTCGTGTGGTGCAAAAGTAGGGAATCCTTGTATGCCTGTCGCAATTGAGTTGTTGACAGGCAGGATACCATTTGGTGTCAGAAGGTGGGGCTTGAACCACCTTCAAGCACTTTAATCTACCATTTTCCCACATAAATTCGGAAATTCTACAAAATGTTAATTATGTTATTTGTGTAAATTCTTTTGATGGAAATGTGTGAAATATAAACTGTGATTGTGTGCAAATTGCAAACATGTATCGAAATTACAAATTTAACTACCATTTGTGAAACATTTCTTGTGATACAGTCATAATGTCAACATTCATCACATTCACGTATGTACTTGTGCAAAAGCAAATTCTTTTTGCACAAGAGAAATAAATTAGAGGTTAAGCTAAAGTCATACAGCGCAGCTCAGTCAGAGACGATAGAAAGTGAAGACAAGACGACATTGACATTCATTTGACGAATCATCTTACAGTTCATTGACGATCATTTAGACTATCATAACATTCATATCATTTACATCATTCATCATTATTTATATCACATTTGCAAGTTACCAACCGCATAAACTGTATTGTGTAAATTGATAACAACCATGTATTGTATATTACATGCATTTTTCTAAAGTGTTGATGCTCTATTAAACAGAGACATCAGTTGTACAAGCAAGTCTATCAGTTGTGTGTACGAAAGACAACGGTGTAACATCCCGAGTGCCGTATTTTTCAGCAGATTAGATGAGTATCTTTTCCACTAATTTTGATAACCACCGTTAACCATGCATCTTCTTTTTCAGTGAAGATTGTAAATATCTAACACATAATAACTGTAAAATTATATTGTAAATATTAGTATGATATCAGTGGTGAAATAACATAAAGCCATATAATGCCATCATTAAATGACTGCATCCAGGCTGGCAAAGAACTAGGCCATACTGGAGAGAAATTAGAGAAATGGGCAGAACAGAAATACAAAGAAGAAACAGAAAAAGAAAGAAATGAAAGAGCATTGGAAAGACAGCATCAGAAAGAGATGAGGGAGTTAGAAGAAGCCACCAAACAAAAACAGTTAGAATTAGACCAAGCCACCAAACAAAAACAATTAGAGTTAGATCATGCCACAAAGCAAAAGCAAATAGAGATGGACGATGCCACAAAGCAAAAGCAAATAGAGGTAGAGTCACAAAGTTAAAGATGAAAGAGATGGAAATTGACTCAAACATCCAGATAGCCTCTACGAAACAGAAGAGTCAGGAAGAGCAAAATAAATTTTCTAAATATAAGGGGATCATCAAGCCCTTCAGTCAAGGCGATTCGATCTCAGCATGGACTGAGAATATAGAATTCCAGCTCAAAAGTCAGAAAATACCATTAGAAGATTGGGCTATGATCTATATGAGAAATCTCAGTGGGGAGCCCTTAAAAGTTATCGAGTCGATACCAACAGAACTAAGAAGTAACTATCAATATATCCATGATAGGATTATGCAGCATTTTCTACTCGATGCTCCTGGATATCAGATCCAGTACTCACAAATAAAACCAAAGCCAACCGAAACGTTCTTAGACTATGTATCAAATGTTCAGAGTATATTCAATAAATGGCTTAAGGCGGCAAAAGTAGGTAAGAATTTTGATAGATTACAGGATTTAATGGTGATGGATAAAGTCATATCCACAGTTCCTACTCCCTTTTGCTAAGTTCCTTCAACAAGCAGACATTGAATCTCTTGAACAACTTGAAAAACGTGGTTCAGCTTATTTTTCTTCAAACCGCGACATATTTAAAACATCTTTACATGATACTGATATTACTGCTTTTGCTAAAAACGTACCAAGCAGGCCTTACAACCAAAAAGGGTATCAGAAGAAAGACAAACCATATCAAAAGCCACCACAGTGTGGATACTGCAAATTATTCCATCCGCAGTACTCGATGTGTGATAAAAGTCCCTCGTACCCTGCGCATCTGGAAATGATGATGAAAAAGCAGGAAAACAAACGAAACTCATACAAACGTGCGGTTAAATGCTTCTTCTGTTCATCTTATGGCCACTATTCTTCAAGATGTTTGGGCAGGCAAAGAATGAAGGCTAGCAATGCTTTACTCATAGATACATCATCTGACGATGATAGTGTAGTTGATTCTGAGCTCGAAAATGTATTACCATTCAATGAGTGTGAGAGTGTGGCTGTAGTTACTGATATGTTAGACTTTAATAAATGTGACACGTGTCACCAGATTCATGCGGACGTAAAAATTCAAATGTGGTCATGTTGTACCATGTTCCAACGCAGATGCTAATTCAGCTTTAGCCTCCAGAGGTAATCTAAAGTTCCACGATGCACTGGTCAACGAACAACCATGCCAATGTTTACTTGATAGCGGAAGCACTTTACTTGGGGTAAGAAGAGAGCTAGTTAACCCAGAGGATTATACTGGTGAGTTTGTCAAATGCCGCACTTTCTCTGGTAACATTGAGAAATACCCGCTGGCAAAAGTCCGCATAAACACCCCGTTCCTTTCCGGCACATTTACGTGCGCGATTTTGCAGAATCCCTGTACTGACCTAATTTTGGGTTGCTTGCCATCATTAAAACAATGTACTGATGACGAAATATTAGCCTGGAAACAAACAAACACGGCTAATGCTGTAACTAGGTCAGAGACCCAAACACATTATACTGACCTACAAAATGAAATGTTACAGTTGTTAAAACCCAGCGGTGCTAGTAACAATACCACTCGACAAGAGTTTATCGAGGCACAACGCACCGATCAAACTATCGCACCTTATTTTAAATTGTTAGGTGAGCGAGCGAAAGTAACTAAAAATGCATCTTGGTATTTCAAAATACATAATGGAATTCTCATGCGTTATTATACCACCAATAACCATGAAATTCAGCAGACGGTGTTACCTTTAAAACACCGACAAAATGTGCTAAAGATTGCGCATGATTCACCGTTTGCTGGACATTTGGCCTATGACAAAACAAGAGCCAGAATTTTGTCACATTTCTATTGGCCTAAGTTTTGTAACGATATTAAATCTTTTTGTCGGTCATGTACCATTTGTCAACATTTAGTGAGAAAGGGAAAGCATGTAACAGCCGAGGTTCAACGTTCAATATTGGCCTCTAGGCCATTCGAAAGTGTAGCGGTGGATATTGTTGGACCCCTGAATCAGGTGTCGAACAAAGGAAACCGGTTCATACTAACCCTCGTGGATCTTTGTACAAGGTGGATCGAAGCGGTGCCACTAAAATACATTACCTCCAAAGATGTGGCAAATGTATTTTTACATCTATTTTGTCGATTTGGATTTCCTCGAACCATTTTATCCGACCGAGGAACTCAGTTTATTTCGGCTGCCATGCAAGCCCTAACAAAATTGCTAGGAATAGAACAGCATTTCAGTAGCCCCTACCACCCTGCCAGCAACGGAATCATAGAAAAAATTAACGGGGATCTAAAACACATGCTGGCAAAGGTAACAGCAGAGAACCCATCTGATTGGGATACTCTATTACCAGCGGTGCTGTTTGCCTATCGAGAAATTCCGCACTCAAGTACGGGTTTCTCACCTTTCGAGTTAGTTTATGGGGCGAACCCTCGTGGACCCCTAACAATTTACCATCAGCTAGTCACTAGCTACAGTAGAGAGTCCAACCTCAGTAACACCATACGAGATGGTAACAGATACACGCGATAAAATTATGAAGGCGTGTGTAATAGCCAAATCATCTTTGGAGAGAAAAGGCCAGATGTACCGCGATTATGCAAATAAGGGTGCCAAAACCCTACACCTTGAACCCAATCAAGAGGTGCTGCTTTTACTACCAGATAAACGTAACTTGTTACTAACGTCATGGCAAGGGCCATTCAAAGTTGAACGAAAGATATCAGATGTCGATTATGAAATATCGATAAACCGAAAATTAAAGATATTTCATATCAACATGCTGAAGCCTTATTTCTCACGACAAGAACTGATGACAGACGAACAGAATGCACCTACACCAAGCAACCGGACGACAGACGTACACAACACAACTACACTAGGTAGGGCGACAGAGGACGACGACATCGCAAACACACCTAGTCAGGAAACAGAACACACAGCTAGTACAATGACAGTACTTAATCAGACAGATGACGATGGAATAGAATTACCAGTCCCGACAGTAGACACGACTGGGACAATTGATAGCATACGGTTAGAACCGAAACTCACAGACGAGCAACGACGACAAATCATAGAGCTAGTAACGGAGTACAGGGACATTTTTTCCGACATCCCAGGTAGAACGGACAGGATAGAACACTCCATTATTCTGACTGATAACACCCCTATCAAATGCCGACCTTATTCCATCCCATTAAATTACAGGGAAAGTCTCGACAAGGAACTTCTAAATCTTGAGTCGAGTGGAATAATTCAAAAATCACAGTCAGAATACTCTTTTCCTATCGTCCTTGTCAAGAAAAAGGACTCGACGATCCGCCTCTGTGTCGATTATCGCCGGTTAAATAACGTGACCAAAGTCGATGCAGAGCCTATCCCATCATGTGAAGATCTTATCCTTGATATGTCAACATCACGTATCTTTTCTAAACTTGACCTTACGAAGGGATACTGGCAAGTTCCGATGCACTCATTGTCTATCCCGTTAACAGCATTCTCAACACCTCTAGGTCTGTATGAGTGGCGTTTTCTTCCTTTCGGTCTTCGTAATGCCCCAGCCACTTTTGTCCGACTCACTAGGGACCTTTTGCACGGAGTTACGAATACTTCGACTTATATTGATGACATTTGTATCCATACCGCAGACTGGACATCACACTTACAGAAACTGCGACATGTCTTCGATAGATTGCGATTATTCGGTCTTACAGTAAAACCAACCAAAGTGGAGTTGGGAATGGAAGAAATTGATTTCCTAGGCCATACTATCAGCAGAGGCCAACTTAGAACAGATGAGAGAATTGTCACCAAGATTCTCAATTTAACTATGCCAACGACCAAGAAACAGGTCCGAAGTTTGCTTGGTCTAGTTAATTATTACAGCAAATTTATACCCAATTTGGCTGAAATCACCAGCGTTTTTTCTGATATTTTGAAAGCATCTGTAAAATTAAATGTTCAAGATGCACAGTTAATTGGTGCTTTATCAAAATTGAAACGTATGTTTAGCGTTCCACCTATTTTGCGCTTGCCTAACCAAAATCTTACGTATTTCCTTCGTACAGACGCAAGTGCTATTTCCATTTCTGGCGTCTTAGGCCAGTTCTATGAGGGAATTTTCCACCCGATAATGTATGTAAGCCGGAAAATCACTCCTGCTGAATCAAGATACTCAGCCTCTGAATTGGAAGCTTTAAGCGTGATCTATTGCTGTCAGGAAGCTTCATAGATTCTTAGCGGGTACAAAGTTTGTCATTGAAACCGATAATTCGCCGTTGACTGTAATGCAGTCTGGGGTCCACCGCAATAACAGGATCTACAGGTGGTCCTTGATCCTGCAAAATTATGCCTTCACTATTAAGCATTTGAAGGGAAGCATGAACTCTCTGGCTGACACATTGAGCCGACCTTCTCACATTGAGATACCTGAAATACGAGAAGAGAGCGACCTTATATCACCAAAGACATTGACACTGTAATTACCTAGTGCCCTATGTGGTGATTATGAACACGATAGTGCGTTACCATCGCCAGTCGCTTAAACCTGTGTAATATTAACTGTGTCAGTATCAGTGAAATGAACAGACACATTATTAGTTGTCTACACCACTACCATATATACAACCCGTGAGTGGATCGAAGTGTTAGATTTGAACCTACACAAATCGGTAGGATACCATTTGTATGAACATTACCCAGGATGAGAGCGTAAATCAGACTTTGTCTAGTTGAACTCTATTTTTCGAGGACATTCTACAGAGGACACTGCTCCGACATCACACCTGGATGTAATTAATTAGTTTAGTTAAATAGAAATTATATGTGATATGTATATAACATGTTTTTATAAACAGTTGCGTATAACTTCATATTTTTGTAGTGATAATAGAATTATGAATGTAGAATTACCTATATAACTTTATTTATGACATTTCAGAGTTATAATTCACCTACATTTAGTTAAGAACTCGTTTAAGTTAACACCTACATCATATTTTCAATTATGAAACATTACTTTAGTTTATCACCATTTAAACACATTTATTTATATATTTAGTTAATTAAAACATCACTTACAAATTAATCCCATCATTTAGGAATTTGTACCATTCCATGTACTAATAACACTTTAAGGTAACTAACCCACTTTTCCCAAGTCGATTATTCAGTTAGATTAGTTCCCTTAGATTAATTTAGAACAGTACACCAACTTGCAATAGATTAGTTATGTCAGTCATTACCACAGGATTGGTAGCAAACAATCCTCGCAACCATGTATATTTTTGTATAGATATGACGAGTGCAGAAATACAGCACAGTCATTTGGCTTGAAAACCTGTTTAAATTCAGCCAACTATTTAATGTATATATTTATTGTTCATCCAGTTATTATTTCTTGAACCATATTTTAATGACGAACCAATATTTTAAAACCACTGTTGAATGAAAGATGAACGAAAGATGTGTGAATGGAGAGAGAGAGAATGAATTAAATAAGGAGAGTGAGATTTAGCGGTAATTTTTTTCACCGCACAATACGACTTGTTATAACTTGTCTGTGTCAATCTGTGTAAACAGTGTGTTGGTGAAATTTTTTTTAGCTGTGTAGTTGCTATACTTTAGTGGTAGAGATAGGAAACATATTTTGAGCATCTTAAAACGGGACTGTAGTCATGAATCAGCATAACACACTCGTTTGTGGCTACAATAAACCGCTTTACGGCGCTCGAAAGAGTACATACACGTAAATTATAAACGCATACACATATTAGTAAGTTAAATACACTTTAGTTTAATAGAAAACACGCAACCAACCAGGAAAAACTAACACATAAAGTTGCATACACCATTATCCTGCAAAGAACGCTAACTACTCGAACAGGGGACACAATAACATCTCGAAAACCTTAGTGTAACACTTAAATATTTCTTCACAAGCGGAAGCTAAAAAGGTGAAGAGTGGCACATAAAGCATGTATACTAGTTGGGACAAATATTATATGGGAGCATGAACATTCATTGTTCATGTATTGTACTCGTAACAGAGGCAAGTTGTATGGGTTGTCAAATTTGGACAATTGGAGGACAGGTCTTATGACATAGGTTCCGGATCACACAATTCCCAGAAATATAATGACAGTTTATAGCCAACTGTACTAGTGTGGTGAGCTACTCAATTAGCCAAGTGAATTAATACAACAGTGTGACGAGGGAAAGGAGAGATCTTGTCCTATCCCCAGAAGAGAAGTAGAGAACTTACGAAGTCTTTGACAAAATTAGACATCCAATTTTTGTTGAGATTACGACTTGTGTTAACCCCACAACTTAAAAGTTTGTAACACAACAAGGGGGAGAAGGAGAGCCTGTCAAAGAGCTACGTAAGAGCTAAGAGCTAAATATAAGAGCTAGACAAGAGGAAAGTAACATAGCGATATAGGAAATCAGACAGAAGGGACACAAACACTATAAATAGTTCTTGAACGGGACACACTCGTGTCAACAAGGAGGTTAACAAGTGTACGTGAGCTGGGGTTACCCAAGAGACTGGGAAACCCGCATCACGAGAAGTGACCATGCAACACTGGTTACTCTAACCAAGTGACCAGCGTGCTGGAACTCCAAGCACGCAAACTAGCGGATGCACGGAGAGCCAATTGCTCGTGGCTGAACACGCCACAGGGAGAGAGATCAGACTTGGACTCGACGGCGTAGGCGACGGACTGTATATCCGCTGTGAATACTTTGTTGCTAAGAAGGACAGTATCAATAGTTAGAACTTAAGCTTAGCTTCAGTAGTTATTATTATCAACATCATCTCCTCATTAGATCTTTATAACTTACTATGATGTTTAATACCGATGTGGTATTCCGCTCGTGGAGCTCATGTACTATCAGCTCCAAATAAAATGTATCCTTTTTCATACAGTACGAGTTGTCATTTTCGTGTGGTGCAAAAGTAGGGAATCCTTGTATGCCTGTCGCAAGTGAGTTGTTGACAAGATACATAGATGGAAACTAGTAGTGATACAAAAAAGTAATATTTGTTTCGTAAACATACTTTGAAAACGTGTTTTTAATGTTTAGTATTTATGAATTTAGTCAATTCGTAATCAAATATGACTGAATGACCGTATGGCAGTAGACGGAACAACTTGCCCTCGAATGTTGGGAGGCGCTCACAAAACCTGACACCCCACATTGTGCCAACGGTATTGGGTGTGCACAATTGGGAGGTTACAAGCCTTCTCCTGGTGCGAGAAAATTCAACCTAAGGACTAAATGCCATGACAAGGGCAGACCAGGCCTTAAGACTTGCTCGGCAACTGGTCTAGGACCGAAGCTCCCACAGAACTAGGCAGGCTGAGAGAGGGCCATACTGCGTGGACAACACATGGTCTCTACAAATCAACCCAGGCTTTGTACTACAAAAGGTTATTCTTTGTTGTTGTTGTTGTTGTTGTTGTTGTTGAAGCGAAATAATTATCCTCTACTAAGGTGCCAGTACAGTATTTATTTATTGATTAAACTAGCAAAATCGCACTAAGCGCCTTTGGTGTATCCAAGAAGTCTCACAAACTGCCCTATTCATGTAGCTTTTTCCCACAACAAAAATACCGTTTGAACATGAGCCTGTAGTTTGAGCTCATGTACAAATATACTATAGTATTCGCAGACGCGGTGAGGAGATATATAGTCTCTGTCATCAGAAGTAAAATAGTTTGTGTATGTCTGTATTTGCCATATATGGATAGTTCCGGCATTACTGCCTGAGCAAACATAACTGCACATTCAGGCACGAAGGCAGAGATGAAGATGATCAATAGAAGGGTCACCATCTTGATAACTTTCGTGTCACGTGTTGATGTTTTCGCAGAAGCCATCTTTCCGCCAGTTTCTGTTCTCCAGTTACTGCTCCTTTTGAGATTCAAAACCAGAAATATGGTACAAACGGTCATCCATACAAGAGTCAGCACGTTTAATGCGAAAGATAGACCTGTTGACAGGGACTCCATTGTCAATACAATATTAGTATAAAGTGTTAAATATACAGTGTTATTTGTGGCCATATTTAAATGAAACTGGTAATTAGCGGCTATGAATGATGGCGATACAGTGGCTGTCATGGTTACAACAATCACAAGTATGATTACAACAGACCGTCGTGGTGTGATTATATCGTGGACTTTCATTGGTTGAACAATACACAGACATCTCTCACAAGTGATAAACGCTATAATCCAACTACTTATCCTTTTAACACAGAAATACGCTTTGCCAAATGTCATTGAGCCGAAGTCTGGTATATTAAATGCTGAATTTAATCTTCCTGGGAGAGGAAAATAGCAGATGCACAATAGAAAGTTACACGCCATTGAGAAAAAATCACAAACGGACAGACCCAGAAGGCTGATATTTGTTGTATCGCTGAGGTCCATCAATGCAAATACAACAATATTGACCATATTGGCAAAAGCGCCAATTAAAGATAATGTCGCGTAGAAGTAAAGGAAATAAAGCGCTGAGAAATCCTCCTGAACGTAATCCGGTACAACAGATGACTCAGAAATACTCAAATTTAACATCTGTAGCGTTTAGAATCACACTTACCAACGAACTATTCCGCAGTTATAGTTATAAATGCCATGTGTAAATTAACATCGTTTTAAGTGTGTCAAGCTATAACATATGGTCTCGGAAATATCAAAGGGGTCCAGCTGGCTGTACGTTGAAGTACGCTTCTTCTTTCAATGAAGCGCAGTAGTAATTTGAAAGTCGCAGGTTCGAATCCAGTTTTGGTCAGTTGCTTTCAATTGCTATATTGTCAAGTATGTCCTCTAATCTTTGCTTACTCCTCTACTTCTGTGAGTGTTGATCAATGCCTGTGGATGTATTTGTCTTTGTATTTGACAGCAGAATAAAACATGTTAATACTTAAATGCAATTAGAGAATGCAATTAGAGAATGCAATTAAAGAATGCAGTTAGAATACAAATTTAAATATTGAGCATAACCCACTACTGACAACGCTGATCCTATTCTGGTATGAACCTAAGGCCCATCCACGTCAATGTGGAATACAAATTTAATATAATACAAATTGTAACCGGCGTTTATGCAGTACATCCAATGTCTGTTTCCTGACGTATGTGAGTGTATGTGTTGGAGGCCTCCCTGGCGGAGTGGGTAAGATTTCTGCCTCGTACTTTCAAGGTCGTGATTTCCTTCCCCAGAATGGTCGTTCAGACCACGAGGGCAAGTGTTCCGGAGACTCCAGAGGGTGATTGCTGGAGCTATGGAGTTCGTGCTTTGTGAGATGCTCTCGGCAAGCGGCTTGTCCTTCCGCATCCGCAGAGAGAGAGAGAGAGAGAGAGAGAGAGAGAGAGAGAAAGGGAGCGAGCGAGAGAGAGAGAGCGAGAGAGAGAGCGAGAGAGAGAGAGAGCGAGAGAGAGAGCGAGAGAGTGAGAGAGAGAGAGAGAGAGAGAGAGAGAGAGAGAGAGAGAGAGAGAGAGAGAGAGACTAGTTAGACAACTAGTTCTCTAGTTATCGCTTTGTTCTGATCTGCCTATAAAATGGTAATCATCGTGTCTTGGTATTGATGGCTTTCTGATTAATTTGATGGTTCTTTTCTTCTGGTGGTATGTGACAGGCACATCAGGTTGTTCTCCTGTTCAACCTTCCTTAACTACTTGTCTTGAGTAAATGAGTCTTTAAAATAGTTAGTTGCTTGTTTTTCTGGTAAAATATGTAAAAATGTCCCGTACATATGTATCTACGGTGTTTGCCATAAATGAGGCGCTGGAACCTCTTGCTCCCGGGGTGGATTGGGCCCGTTAGCTAATACAGCAGCCAGTTAGCTAATACAGTAGCCAATCTAGGAGATGGAAAACTCTGATTATAAACCCCCAAGTTTAAGGTGGACCGACGTGCCAAGGACTGAATGTCCACGGGTGAGCTGGTCGTTAACATGGAACGTCTGGTATGCGGGCGGCGCGGCGCAGGCGTATGGACTCTTGAGGGACATCCCCTGCCCCTTCCGTAGCAGGCAGGCTCTACTAGGAGGACCGATTATTTCCTGCAATATCCAAACTTTGCTTATGAAATCAATTAAATACGGGAATCGTCGCTGGAGCTACGGAGCACGTGCTCTGCGCTTGTCACATCCTTCAGAGGCTAGCGAAGAGAGAGTGAATAGGAGAAGACGAGGAAATGGTGTGAGAAAGAAGGTATAGAAATAGGAGGGCAGGCGCCAGGAGAACAAGACGAAAAGTAGAGAGACTAGGTCTCAACCATGTAAGAGTGGGATACTGGAACTGTCGTAGTGCCAGGCAGAGAGGTCCTGTATTGGAGCGGCTAATATATGATTTTGATGTCCTTATGCTCCAGGAGCTAATTACAGACAATACCATTGTCCTGGGTACGCCACATATATCAACCCTACTGGGCAGAAGAGACACGGGCAAGGTCTGCTGGTGAAGGAAGGAGTGAAACATGAGAGAGACAACAGTGGAAGATAAACTCTATGGACCGCTGAATGAACTAAAAAAGACTGTTGGATTCATACGAGAGACAACATTGCAGTTATAAGCATATTTCAGGCGAACGAAAGAAGAAGAAGAAGATTAATTAACAATAGAACATGCATCATCATTATGTACCACTCAAACATTCATCATTATATAACAATGTATGAGTCATTATCATTCTTCTTCTTCTTCTTCTTCTTCTTCTTCTTCTTCTTCTTCTTCTTCTTCTTCTTCTTCTTCTTCTTCTTCTTCTTCTTCTTCTTCTTCTTCTTCTTCTTCTTCTTCTTCTTCTTCTTCTTCTTCTTCTTCTTCTTCTTCTTCTTGCCAGTAGCTGATTCCAAGTGCTTGTAGGTCTGTATGTATATTATCTCTCCACCGTCTTCTTGGTCTACCTCGGGGTTTACGGACATTTATTTCCTGAGTGTAAGCGAGTTTTGTTTCCCTATTATCTTCCATTCTTTGTGCCCCAGCCATTGCAGTCTATTAGCCATTCATGATACCAGTGATTAGCGGGGACTTAAACAGATCACAAATGTCTTTGTTGCTTCTTCTTTTCCACTCTCCACTTTGTGTATCCCTAATGGGTCCAAAGATGCGTCTTATGACTTTGTTCTCAAAGGTTTGTAACAAGGCTTCGTCTCCTTTCGTTGTACTTCAGATTTCAGAGCCATACAGCACAACAGGTCTAATCAGTGTTTTGTATATTGTGATCTTGGTGTTACGAGATAGCGCATTTGATTTTAGCAGATGTTGTAGTACATAGTATATCTTATTTCCAGAGTTGATTCTAGTTTGTATTTCTTCCCTTAATATGTTGGAGCAGTTGAAGATTGTACCCAGGTATTTGTATGTTTCCGTTCTTTTGATGGTCATTGTCAGGGTCTTAAACTTGGCTCGCTAACCTAACACATGTGAGACAGTACAAGTACAACGTGATTTGACGTAAGACTCAACGACACACCGTTCAATGGATTTATTCACATATCAAATACAGAACGATGATCACAACAATACATACTGGATAATTCAATACACTTACATCCACAATACAGCTCACAAGTCTGACTCTCAAGATGTCCAGACACTCGCCTTTCAAGCACAGAAAAACCACACAACGCCTTTCTCTCATCACACGTCTGTCCGAGTCGAAGTCCCAGAGCTGTCTCTCGCTAGTTCGCAACTTGCCTCCCACCTGCAGGTGGCTTCACGAGGACATGCGTGCGTCTTAGCGTCGTCCTGGCCTGACCGCTGGTCGCTCGTCAGCCAGCAATCTTGCAGGCCGGTAACTACCTACTCGCCTGGCGGCGTAACGAAGTTACTGCATCCCTGCTGTGAGCTAAGTCGCCTGGCGGGCGTAACGATGTCACTGCATCACTGTACCCTTTCTGGACTCTGACACGCTCCCCCGGCAAATTCATGAAAGATGTCATCTTTCATGTATAATATATGTACATACTGGGTTAATATTTAAACCTTGTCAGAGTCGACCCTTCTATTGTTATGTACATTGGTATCAAAATACAAATAAATACACATATGCCATAGAAATATATAAGAAATGGAAGTTGCATTCAACGACATGTGGTGTTCAACCTTTAACACTTGTCAGGTTTCATCCTCTCGATGGCTGATTACCTCAATTGCATTAATGACCCAGTCAGATCGGTAGTACCAGCTTCACGCATCTACCTCGCAGCATTTAAAAAAAAACGTAATAATATGGTTCTTGAAACAAAAACCATCTAGCTAGACTGAAATACGGCTGTATATAAGTCGCATAAAACGCTCAAACCCTGACCTTATTTGGCCAGTAGCTCTTGTGTTGGTCTGCAATGTCGGTAACACTCTGCCATGCCCAGTAGATGGCTACCTGTTGTGTCAACAATCTGGCAACAACATGTTTATATACAACACATTAATGAATACATTTCAAATTATGGCCCTTTGTGTAATGATGTCATAACAAATAAATAAAAGGGAAATAATTTCAACATTAATGAAATACAATAATTTACAATAATTATTTTATTTCTTAGTGTCATCGCTTGACGTTTCTTCATATTAACGAGGGAAAAGTCGGTAATATGAATACATTTATTAAGATATGATTCTAAGATTACACTAGAGAAATATATAAACACACAATTCGTGTATTTCATTTTATAGATTCCTAAAGATTTTAGAATCGTCATAGCTTTTTAAACTTTTATATGTCGTCTGCTAATTTTGCTCTAAATTTCTAATTAATCCGGAAGTACACACGAACACTAAAATCAGCTGATGTTGAAGCTTGCAGAACACACTTGTTCCGGTCTGATGTAGTTACGGAAAGTACAATGTTCTCACAGTTCATGTGTTGGATGTTTCACTACAAAACCTTCTGGATTACGATTGACTGTTCATGTGTTGGATGTTTCACTACCGAACATTATGGATTTCGGTTGACTGCAGTGGTGTAGCTGTCAATGTTTAGTTTACACGTTCACACACGTCATTAAAATATCCCTGGAATGTTCCACACGCAGATGTCACTGTCAAATTGGATAGTTCGCTTAAGGTAAGTTTTTTGAGCGAATGTGACACTGTTCTTGTTGGTAATATATACAATTAATAAAGTTCGCTTTCTACCACACACTACACAATTATACACGACAATCACTACATGAATTAGTAAAATAAGAACACTATATATATTGGGAGTAACCCCTATCACATCACATTGTAGACATTACACAGCTTTTTGTGAATGGAAAAAAATTATTCACTAATGATTGGCTGTGTCGGTCTGAGTGTATTTGTACACTCTGCACTCAGACATTGGTGCTTACTGGGTCGGTCGGACAACGGGACAAAAGATCGGCAATTGAATTGGTTCTGCCTGGGATATGTCGAACCTCAAAGCTATAATCTTGAAGCTTAAGAGACCAGCGCGCTACCATATGATTTGAAGGTACTCCTGAATTTATAAAACGCAACGGGCTGCTGTCAGATTCCACGATGAAATGGCGTCCTAGAAGAAATCTGGACAATTTTGTTATACCCACCACTAAAGCTAGGGCTTCCAACTGAGGTATAGACCAAGCCCGTTCTCTGGGTTTTAGTTTCCTTGATACGAAGTACACGGGATGGAGGATGTTATTGTACTCTTGTAACAAGACTGCTCCAATTGCCACGGAGCTAGCATCTGTACGCAATCTGAAAGGTAAATGGAGATTGGGCAATTTCAGGATGAGATTGTTTACACTATTATCAGAAAAACACGCAAGTACTTTATTGAATGCAATTTTTAGGCATTCATTGTGTACAATTTTCTCTGGTTTATCTTTTGTTAGTAAATTAGTAAACACTTTGGTCAGCTCGGAAAAATCAGGAATGAACTGCCGGTAATAATTTATCATTCCCAACAAGCTTCTGACTTGTTTCTTAGTAGTCGGAAGTGAGAGTTTTAGTATCTTGGACACAATTTTATCGTCTGTCGTGACAAAGCCATTGGATATTTTGTACCCCAAGAAAGATATTTCCTGGTAGGCTATGTCTACTTTCGCAGGCTTCACCGTCAGTCCGTGCTGTCTAATACGTTCAAATGTCTGTTCTAACGTCTTAATGTGTTCTGTCATCGTCTCCGTGTGAACACAGATGTCGTCTATATAGCAAATTATGTTAGGAATGTCTACAAGAAGGAGTCGTGTCATACGTACGAATGTGGCAGGGGCATTGACTAGCCCAAATGGAAGTTTGCACCATTCGTACAGTCCCCAAGGTGTGGCAAATGCTGTCAGATGTCTGCTCTGTTCGTCTACTGCTATTTGCCAATATCCTTTCGTCATGTCTAACGTCGTAAAGAACCTAGCGTCTGTCAGTTCTGTCAGAAGATCGTCAGTGTTTGCCATTGGCTCCAAATCTAGAACAGTTATTTTATTTAGCTTTCGATAGTCGATACACAGTCTTATTGTATTGTCCTTTTTGCGTACTATGACCATTGGAGATGAGAAGTCTGACTGGGATCGTCTTATGATGTTGTTTTTCTCTAAGTTGATGATTTCCTGATGTAAATGTTCTTTGTAATGTAATGGAATGGTGTATGGTCTGCATTTTATGGGTGTGTTTGATGTGAGTGTGATGTGATGTTGTACTAATTCTGTTTGTCCTGGGTTGTTGGAAAAGATGGTGTTGTATTGTTGTATAAGCTGTTTGCAACTGTTTGTCTCTGCTTGAGTTAACTTTGGGTTGATTTTGATCTCCTTCAAGCAGTTTGTCGTGTCTAATGCAGGCGTTGGAATTTCGTCACTAACATCGTCATCTTCATGATCTATTATCACTGTACAAGCTGTCGTATCGTCTTGTTCGTTGTCTCTGTTGTGGTATGGTCTTAGCATATTTATGTGAAATATTTTGTGTTTGTCTTTTATTAGGATTTCGTAATCTACAGGTGAAATCTGTCTCGTCACTTTAAAAGGTCCCTGCCAAGAATCAGTCAATAAGTGTCTGTCACTAGGTAGTAGAAGAAGAACGTCCTGTCCAGGTGTCAATGTTATTGTCCTGTTACCTTTGTCAGCATACTGTCTATAAGTAGCACCAGAAAGTTTTAGTGCATTCTTTGCAATAATACACGATTTGATGATTCTTTCACGCAATGATGTGACATATACGTATGATGATATGGGTTTAAGTACTGGAGTAGAGTCAGTTAACATTTGGTGATAAATGGTTAATGGGCCACGTGGTTTGGCACCATAGATAAGTTCAAAAGGAGAGAAACCGGTACTAGAATGTGGTACCTCGCGATAAGCAAAAAGAATAGCTGGTAGATATACATCCCAGTTATTGGGGTGCTCTTGTGTTACTTTTGCAAGCATGTGCTTTAGATCCCCGTTAAATTTTTCTATTACTCCACTACTGTGAGGATGGTACGGGGAATTGAAACATTGCTTCACTCCCAACATTTTGGTGAAAGCTTGGGTAGATGCGGCAATAAACTGAGTGCCCCTATCAGATTGGATAGTAGTCTGGAAAACCTATCCGAGAAAAAATATGGAAGAAAACTTCCATTATATCGTTGGCAGTAATGTTCTTTAACGGAATAGCTTCTGGCCAGCGACTACATTGATCAATGACAGTTAGAATATATTTATTCCCTCTAGTTGTTGTGTGATTAAGAGGGCCCACTATGTCAACAGATAGTTTTTCAAAAGGTCGACTGGCTAAGTCAGTAACTAGTAACTTTGCCTGTGGGTGTTTACCTTTTTTTACCAGTTTCTGGCAGGTGTCACAACTTCTGCAATATTCTTTAATGTCATTGCAAAATTTGGGCCAATGAAACTGTGTCAATAATCTAGATCTGGTCTTAACGTATGCCATATACCCTGCAAGAGGTATATCGTGGGCAAGATGTAAGGCTTGCTTGCGATAATTAGTTGGCAAAACAGTTTGCTCTGTGGTGTTGTCACCCCTGGTATAATACCTGGTGAGTATATCATTTTTCACAGCAAAATGCCATTTTGCATTCTTGGTTACCTTTGGCTTATGGCCGATCAGATTAAAGTATTTTGATAATGAAGGATCAGCTTTTTGAGCTGTTACAAACGTTTCCTTCATGGTGTTAGTAGGTAGTGATACTGGGCTAAGCATTTGTATAGCCTCAGTTTGATTACTTTCATCTTGCACTCTAGCAGTAGATCTAGTTACTGCGTTCACACATTCAATGATATCAGATGGTGATGGAACAATGTTATCAATGATGTCATGAGAATCTTAGTGCTACATTAGCTACCATACATTCAATAGGTGGTGTGACATTATCAATGATGACATTGGATGGTGATGTTATGTTATCATCAATACACAGAGATGTTATGTCATGAGGTTTATCATTCACCTCTGGTAAATTTCCAATAATTACATCACACACTGGGTTTGTTAATGCAGCGCACTTTACTTTCCCAGTGAGGAAAGGTGTTTCAATATATGCCCATGCTAATGGGTATTTCTCAATATTGCCTGAGAATGTTCTGCATGTTACGTGCCTGCCTGTATAGTCTGTAGGCATTATGAACGTTCTCTTCAGACCAATAAGTGAGCTGCCCGTGTCACGAAGGACTGTAGCAGACTTGCCATTCACATATCCGTGATGGACGATTATCTTGCCTTTTGAATCTACTACCAAATTAGCTTCTTCATTGGCAATAGGGATGGCGTGACCGCATGTTAAAATACCATCTTCATAAAAGGTGTTACAAACAGAGCATTTATTTGCGCTAAACATGTCAAAAGCCTGTGCTGAGTTCACAGGATGTTTCTCTGGCTGTTCTTCATCTGACGCCGAACTGTCAAACAAGGCGGCATTTGCTTTGTTGGTCATTTGCCTACCTTTACAATCTTTCCGATGGTGTCCGAACGCCTTACAGAGGAAACATTTACGCAAACTTCTGAAGGATTTACGCTCCTTATCTTGTCTGTTTACCATGTTTAGTAGGTAAGTATGGTATCCTGGGTGCTTATCGCACATTTCATTCTGATGATGTGAAAATTTACAATAAGTACAGTGATTAAATTTCTCAGAGGTAGGCCTATGAGGTTTATGCCTATTGTAGGGTTTGTCATAGTTAGCCGCTGCTACAAAATTAATGTCAGTAGCTTCAGTGGCAAAACAATGTTTGTTGGCTGTGTAATACGCCGAACCACGTCTCTCAATCTCATCTACACTAGTGCATTCATTCTCTTGCAAAAATTTTGAAAATGCTGATGGAATGGATGAAATGATTTTATCTCTAATGATCAGATCTTCTAGTCTCTGATAATTTTTGTCAATTTTAGCTGCTGAAGTCCATTTGGTAAATATATCTCGGACTAAGCAGAGGTAATCAGAGAACGTTTGAGTCGGTTTTGGGCTCAACTTACTGAATTGTTCTCTGTAACCTGCCTCATCTAACATAAAATGTGCCATAATCTTAGATTTCAGATAATGGTAATCTTTTCTGAGGTCTTTGGGGATGGTTTCAATGACTTTAAGAGGTTCCCCTGATAAACTCCTCATATAAACAATATTCCATTCAGACAGTGGAACTTGGTAATGTTCCATTAAAGTCTCAAAATTTTGGTTAAAGGCTGCGATGCAGTCACCCGAGGTATAATTACGTAAAATACCTTGATATTTCTTGTACTGGTTTTCTTTCTCCAGTCTTTCAGATTTCTTAACCTCTTTGTTAATGGCAGTCTCAGTGTCAAGTTGTTTTATCTTCAACTGTAACTCCAGTTCTTCTCTCTTACTCTGAGCTGCTATTTCTGCCTTCTTTAATTCACTATCTATCTCAGCTTGCTTTAAGGCTGTTTCTGCCTTCTTAAGTTCACTATCTAATTCAGCTTGTTTTGTCTTTGCAGCCATTTCTAATTCGGCTTTCTTTAAAGCTGTTTCTGCCTCTACTTGCTTGGCAGCCCTTTCTGCTTCTGCATGTTTTAAGGCTGTTTCTGCCTCTACTTGCTTGGCAGCCATCTCTGCCTGCTTTAATGTTCTTTCAGCCGCTCTTTCTTCGTGTTCATGGTATTCAGAGTATTTCTTCTCACTCCATTTTGTTAATTCATCACCTGTCAACTGTAATTTTATCCCCATATCGATGAAATCATTTAATGAAGACATGATGAAAAATGTCAATGAAATACCAGCCACACAAAATATGTTATAAGTGGTTAGTAATGAACAATTTACAATTGACTTCTATTAACAATACGTGCCTAACATTACATTCTTAAAGTATATAAAAGAAAAAATATACTCAAGTGCCCTGGATGCGGTGAAGAAGGGTTGGATATCGGGCTAGGAACTGTAGGGTCGCTACTTCGAAAACACAAATGACCTCTACGGCAAGGTTTCGGATGGTACGGAAAACCTGCTTTGTTTTTGGAGGAAAATAAATTAGCGTCTATTTGTTGGTGTGTGCCTGCTTGTCACTAAGTATTGATTAGGTTTGTATGGCGTTGAGTGTAATTGTATGTCGTAATTTTGTCCGTCAACAATTTTTTTTTTCCAATACAAGTTACTTTCTTTCCAAAACTTTCTGCTTTCCACAACTCAATGCACAAAGACAATCTACATGTATCTTAACACTCTACAACATTGATGACACATCACTTACATCAAGATGACATTCAGTAAGGACATAGACATCAAGTTTACAAGATGGCGACAAGGTCACAATGGCGACAAGATCACAATGTCGACAAGGTCAAAACGGTGACAAGTTTCACAAATCACAAATGTTTTACACGCTTACAAGATCAAACAATATGTATGCACTGTACGTTTACAAATAGTCTTACACATGTTTAAACAATGTAGTTAATAATCAAAATGAGCCTTCAACGATCACATTTACATGTACTATAAAGTTTGACAAAAATTCTAAGTTTACAAACTCTAGTTTTAAATCGTTAATCACATAAACACGTTCATTTCAAAGCCGGACGAATGCCACCACGTCCACACATGTCAGGGTCTTAAACTTGGCTCGCTAACCTAACACATGTGAGACAGTACAAGTACAACGTGATTTGACGTAAGACTCAACGACACACCGTTCAATGGATTTATTCACATATCAAATACAGAACGATGATCACAACAATATATACTGGATAATTCAATACACTTACATCCACAATACAGCTCACAAGTCTGACTCTCAAGATGTCCAGACACTCGCCTTTCAAGCACAGAAAAACCACACAACGCCTTTCTCTCATCACACGTCTGTCCGAGTCGAAGTCCCAGAGCTGTCTCCGGCTAGTTCGCAACTCGCCTCCCACCTCAGGTGGCTTCACGAGGCATGCGTGCGTCTAGCGTCGTCCTGGCCTGACCGCTGGTCGCTCGTCAGCCAGCAATCTTGCAGGCCGGTAACTACTACTCGCCTGGCGGCGTAACGAAGTTGCTGCATCCCTACTGGGAGCTAAGTCGCCTGGCGGGCGTAACGATGTCACTGCATCACTGTACCCTTTCTGGACTCTGACAGTCATATTATCTATTTGTATGTGGTCAGAGTTTTTAGCCGTTCCTTCTCTCGAAATTACCATATACATTGGAACCTCGCTTAACAAACACCTCGCATAACGACTAATTCGCATATCGAGCAAAATAAATTGTAAAAGAATGACGCGCTGAACGAGCGATGTTTCGCATAACGAGTGACGCCGGGAGGGGAGGTCCCGAATCTTGCGCCTGCAACAGCGAGGGTCGGAAGACAATGGGGGTCGGATAGAGCGGTACGGGAGGGGGGAGGGGCTCTATATAGGGCCAGCACCGCAGAGCACTGCAGTCGCCTTCTGCTTGGAAGAAGCTTTGGCCGGAGAACGTTGTCGAATGTGACTTTGAGGGGTTTGAGACAGTACCTGTGGAGCCTCTAGTCAACGAGATTGTGTCTCTGGCCAAGATTATGGGACTGGAGGTGGATAACACTGGCGAAGTGGTCAAGCCGTTTAACTCATGCTCCGAATGTTGTGGGTTCGATTCCGGGCCACGTCCTTCAGTTTACGAGTTAAATGTTTCGGAGACTCCTGTGGGTCGTCGCTAAAAGCAACGGAGGTCGTGCTTTGTGCGACGCTTTCCGTTCTGCGGAAAGAGACCGAGCCATATGGGATAAAACCCGGTGCAATGAAGTCGACCCTGTCGACTTTTAAGCGACTTTTTTAACAAAGATATCAATGAGCTTGTGGAAGAGCATAGCCAAGAGCTGACCACCGAAGAGCTTAAGGAATTAAATTGTGTTTCACAGCAAGAAATTGTAGAGGAGAGTTTGTCCGAGGAGGAGGAGAAGGTAACAACAAAACAACAATCTTCTGGCGCAATAAGAGAAATGCTGAAAGCATGGGAAACTGTTGCATCGTACATTGAGAACCATCACCTTAATAAGGCAATGGCTATGAGAGGCTAATTTATTTAATGATAATGCTGTGTCGCATTTCCACCAAATTCTGTAGCGTCGGCAAAAACAAATTTCTCTAGACAGCTTTCTAGTAAAAAAAAGAATTAGGTATGTATTATAAATTGTACATTAATTATTTCAATTTTTGTTTTGTTTTCTACAAATCGAATTCTCATTTCAGGTTCGTTCATTCCGCGATAGAAGAGGAAGATGAATCACACGCCTTAACAATGTATATACAATTTTCTTTGAATAAACGTTATACAAAATATTTTGAATATTTTTTCGGCATGGAACGCATTATCGTATTTTACATTAATTTGTATGGGAAAAACTGTTTCGCATAACGAGTGTTTCGCTTTACGAGTAAGGTTCTGGAACGAATTATGCTCGTTAAGCGAGGTTCCACTGTATTCTGTGTTATCTTGGTTGATCACCAGCCTCAATTGTTGAGCTTTTTACTTTTAGTGAATCAATATTTCTATGTCTTTTCTTCATTTCCCCCTATAATATCTATATCATCTAAATAATCAAGCAGTCTGGATGTTCCTCCAATATCACATTCCTCCTTTACCTTCTTTACAACTTTCTCTAGAGCCAGATTGAAAAGGAGCGGCGATAGTGCATCACCCTGTTTCAAGCCAGATGTTGTTTGGAAAGGGTCTGATTCCCTGCCTTTATATGTTACTATATTATAAGTATCTTCCATGCATAGTCTGGTCATGTTGATTAACTTCCTTGGTATTCCAAAGTCCTGCGTAGCATTCCTTAGACTATTCCTATGGACACTATCATAAGCCATTTCAAAATCCACAAAAATGTCATTATGTAACAAAACAAAAAACAAAAACAAAAAAACAAACAAACATTGTATAATATTCGAACATTCATAATCATCATTATATAAACTATGCATCGCACATCGCCGCTCTCATCACATCTAACAGCAGCTATGTTCAATTCTCCGGCAGTTCTCCTGCTTCATACATGTTCATTGCCAGGATGTATTTCACGTCTTGGGACCTCCGTTGTTGCAGTTGACTGTAACAGTAGTGGAGTATTGGGGTATTATTAGGATCTAGTGGGAAACAGCTACAGCACGATTGAGCATTGGGACTGAAAGCGAGGAGAGATGCTCAATCGTGACGTAGTAGGTTGTCTGGGGGCAGTTTACATCCCGGCTTGGATCTGAAAGGAAGCCATATTGTCACCATCAAGAAAATAAACAGTATTTGTATTAAAACCAAGTGTTGTTAGTTCCTGTACACTGTTACAGGACTAATTTTGGAGCCTACGACCCAGGATTCGAACCTGGTATAATCCGGTCTATAGAGAAACAACGCGAAGTCATGCCATCTACTATGTAACATCGCGGAGACAAAAAAACTGAGAAGATGATCCTTGCTCCGTTTGTCTAAATCGCCAGAAACAATTTCGGCACGCTTTTAAACCAGTGTGGAACGTAACAAGGCACAGTGAAAAAGATGGCCAATAAGTATAAGTTATCTGTGAATACAGCGACCAAAAGCCCGGCCAGGGGCGGTTGTCTGTAAGTCTTTTTTCAAGACTGGAGATAACAAATAGATTGGCGTCAAGAGAAGACTGAAAACCAACCCAACTTACCATAACGGGTGGCAGCGCCTGCAAACACCATCATAACGACTCCTCTTGGTAATTTCTCTGCCGAACGCGTCAAGTTCAAGTCAGTAAATCAATATCTTGAACGAGGAGTGTGCTGAAAGTCGGCTCAGTTAGATCATGTTTTGAGCAAGCAGAAGGTTTGGCTAAAGGGCAATCCAGAAATCCAGTCGTCCGATCGTTGTGTCAGGTGAGCGAGAACTTTTTAATAAGACAATCAAGTTCAGCCTCAATGTTAATAGATTTCGTTCTGAGCGCTCACAACTAGAACAAAAGAACGTTGGCAAAAGACAGTCGAGACAGCAAATAAATAACTCATTCATGGATTGCCCAATGTTTTGTTAACGAGTCAGACTATCGGGGCTCTACTGCAGTCGAGAGCCACTCGCTGTTGTCTATCAGACTATCTCAAGACGTCGATGATGTACTCCATCTCAGAAGGGACCCAACCAAGGGTTGAAGCACGGTACTGAGCATCCCAAGAAGAGAGATTACCTGAGAAGAACGAACGAACTGTCTGAGGGGCGCGATTGGTTTCAACTACTACAGCGTTGAGTGTAATCTGACGGCGAGCCTAGGAAAATACGTCGTGCTTGGATCGAGAAACAGAAGTACGGAAATTTATAAACCTGGTAACTGATTGAACTGTTCTTAAATAAGTGATTTGTGTTTCTTAAATTAGGAAATTACAATTGTGAAGTTGTTTGCTTGCTCTATTTAAGAATATTTCAGCTTAGAAGACCCAGCACAGCACAGTGGAGAATCAGGCATATTTCAGCTGAACTCAGGACAAGTTTTTTTTCTCCAGGTACCAAAGAAATATACAGAAGAAGAAGTGAAAATATTGTTTCAGCTGGATAGATATTTCAAAGGAAGTGAATATGAATTTCTTGTGTGGGGAATTACAGCGTGTTAGTACATGGTTAGGGGAATTAAAGGTGTCAATTACGGAGGTAGAGAATTTTGTGGAAACATTGAAGAACAGAACAACTAGACAAGACCCTTATAGAATTATGGTAGACTGTAATGGAGTAGGAAAGAATAACAGGAGACAGCCATTGCTTAATAAAGACAAAAGACAATATGGTTATGACGAACCAAGCTCAAATGCTTATAGGGTAAAAGACGGTGAGAACAGACGTAATGGTGAAAGGTCGGACTGGTATAGCAGTTATAAATACAAAAATGGGCGTGAGAGAAACTTTTCAAGGAAATCATGGGACTGGCCCTCTCACAGTGCAACCGCTAGAAAAAGACGTAACGACTGGTTTGAAAAGAGACAAAGACAATATTTGAAGTCAGGATCGAAAGACAGAGTAGAACACAAAGATAAGAATTCAACGACTCCTAAAGTACTGGCCAATATTAGGATTGAACAGGAAAAGAAGACGACGGGATTAGTAAAGAAAAGAAACCGAGAGACACAGACGCAGACAGGTAATACGATAGAAAATAGTACACAGACTCAGGTAGATACAGTAGAGAAAAAGGTCCAGGTACAACCAGCCAGCAAGATAACAAAGGGAAGTCAAACTGACTTAATAGAGACTCAGTCAAAACCAACTCATTTGACTAAGGGAGACAAGGTTGAAGTTAGGAAAGATAGACAGACGAGGACCAAGAACGAAAGAAAGCTAAAGAGGAGAAGTATTGAAGAAAGAAATAGTAGTATGATAGTTAATAGAGGTACTACCGTGTCAAGTTCCTCAGCTATAGACATGAAACTAATTCCCAAATGGTGTAGGAATATTAGCTGTCAGAGTTCAGGTTACGGAGAAGATATTCCTACCGCCGAATATTATAGTGATGCTGAAACAGAGATAAATACGGATGATTCGGAGAATGAGGGAATTACACTACGAGCAGATCCCTACTCATACGGTATAGTTGCTGGTGGACAGACGGACAGAGTTTTGGTTAGTGACTCTTTGGAACTAGATACTGGTTTGTATGACAAGAAAGTAGGGAAGGTTAAGGGACGAAGACCAAGAAAGAGAAAGAAACTCAGACGTTCTAAAGGCGACAATGGAAATGGAATTGACGTGGCTGCGGTGAACTACTATAATGAATCTGATGAGGGAACTATTGTCAGTGTGTCATCTGAAGACGAAATGGGGAAGTACAAACGTTACGTAAGGTATATAGGAAACAGTGAGCAGACCGACGCAAATAAACGAAATAAGAAGAAAACATGTAAGAAGAAGAACAGTGATAGACAGACAGCGGGAATTTACTCCTCGACAACAGAAGATAACATAGGAAAACTCAGAGAATTAAGACCTGAGTACTTTAACAGGTTGACAACAGATAGTGATGATGACATAATAAGAGAAAGACGGGTTAATGTATTGAAAGACAGTGAAGTATTTAACTTGGACACACTCTATAACGGTTAAAATTACATGGGGGAAGAAGGAAAATGAAATAGTTTTGGATTATGAGAAGAACTGCGGTTTGAGCATATAGATATGTGAGCTGTCTAAAATAGGCAGATGAATTTTTTGGTGTAGCATCGCATGGTACAGGGTAGGCGATGGTGTTGTTGAGGATAGTGAAGTACGGCAAATGATATTCCACGTGGATTACGTAATACAGGATATCGTGCGTTTGGTTGTGATGTAGAATAGAGTTAATCAGCTTGACTGATGTATAACTGAGGTGATTAAAATAGAGTAGGTTTAGCACAGAATTAGTAGAGGATGAGAGATAAACTAAGTACTAGAAATGCTTTGACTTAGAGCTATGACGTGATGTCTGAGATAGTTTCGCTTGGGAGTTTGAGAAGTAAGTATAGTATGGTTGACAGGTGAACCGAGAGTGTCTGGTGAGGAGGAACTGAGTATCCTGTGTGTAAAGTATCCAGTTGAACGTGAGAATATTAAGAGTAAAAGACTGTAGAAGTGGATGCTTGAAAAATACGAGTTACGTCGAGCTTGCGGAGAATGAAGAGTTGTTTTGAAGAGATAGTAGATAGTGCTGTGAAAGCGATATAAGTTGCGAGAGGTAATATATAGGGTCTGACCTTCGTATAGGAGTGAGTGATTGAGTAAAGTAGAGATATAAGAAAGCAGTGAATTGAGAAAGTCCTCTGGAATAATTCGTCTGGTTGTGCGTTGTTCATACGTGAATATAACTGTAGTCAGACAGGTGTTCGTCGTGATGAAGGAAGTAGGAGAGTTGTGGTGATGACGTCGCCTAAGTGAAGTACATAGATAAAATGTAAGAGTGGCGTTGATATGTCTTATGTCAATGTGTGTAGAGGAGATCAATACATGTAGATGTAGATTGTGGTGAATGATTGCTGGAATGTTGAGGTGGCGTCTGAAGTGTTTTTTGTAATAATAGTAGGGACACGTTAGGTTGTCGCGATGCGAGAGTAGTCGTGAGATGAGAGCGAGGTTGTGTATCATAGTCCGTATGAATATGAGAAGAGTGGTTGATAAGTGGAACATAGAGTATGCGAAAATCGAGAGATAGAAAGAAAATGATTGGAGAATTGTGATGTCTTTTCGTAGAATATCTGACGTTGGAAGGAAATTATGGAAGTTATATGACGAAAACGGAGTTAACATTCTGAATGATGTTTCATAAAACATGTTTAGTATTCTTAACAGGAACGAGAAAAGAGAGGTCTGCTGTCAGTTATAAGTGGCGTGGGTTGCAGTTCTGAAAGAATTCCGATAAATAAGAGTAAATAAAACTACGGAGAGCTAATAGAGAGACACATTCTCTTTGTGAAGAATAAGTTCATGGATATTTTGTCGCTGTGATAATCAGCGTAGAGAGCTTAATATGGCTATGAAGTGTTGGAAACATAAGACGGGGTTACTACACAAGTAAAATGGTTATGGGAAAGTTTAGAGATACACTAAAGTCAGCATTAATTAGAAAAAAATATGGGATTGGAAACCACATGGGAGAAGAAAAGATTAATGAATACAGCAGTAGAGTAAATGAGGGGAAAGTTTTGAACATAGTTTCCGTGGGGTCAGAAGAGCTATGATATACACGAAATTGCTGGGTCATAGAAGAATAAGAAGATTACCCCAGACAAAGAATAAACATGAATTGGATCCATGTTTGATTAGACACTGTAGATAACAGTACAATAGGAAAGCGGTGTAAGTGTATTAGTGAGAAATGAACATAGGGGAGACATAATGACATGGGGTTTTTGAGAGTCCGTAATATATGGACTGAGATAAAGTCGATTGCAAGTAGTCACAGACAGGAGTTAGGAGTAGTATAAGGTTGCTGTTGATAACGGCATAAGTGGAGGTTTTAATAGATATGCCCATAAGAAATGGACATTAGGAGAGAATATTTGACTGAGGTGTAGGAGAAGATTAGTTATGCGAGGTGATGAGCTTATGTGAGGTGATGTGTATAATGTTGGAGGAGGTCTTAAGGGATCATAGATTTTTTTAATTGTGTCCTCGAGATGTGTTTTGTGGTTAACATTACAATGTGAGGTTGAGGTAAGGTAGTGTCTGTAATATATAGACACTTGGAAGTGAAGAATATTTTTGATGATTGGTATTTGATGCTGTAGATAGCAGCGTAAACTGTTACCATAATGAGTGGTACTGTGGGAGATATAGGTGTTTTAGACTTTATTACATAAAGTCTCAAATGACATAGGGGGGTAAAGGGGGTGTGTGATTTAGGTGAGTGTAGTCTTTGTGTGGAAGAGTTCTACTGCTTCTTTTAAATTCCGGTGGCCACCGATTCTTTGTCTTCCTATCGTGTGAAAGTGATTTCAGGTTAGTTGAAAGTGGGGAATTAGTAGTGTTGGTGATAAAAATAAGGAGTTGGTATCAGCGTTTGAAGTGGAAAGCGGATTGCTTATGAAGTGGAAAAGAAGTATTTAAGAAGATGTCTTATGATGTATTGTATAAAGTTGAGATTTAAATGTTATTAAGGATATGTAAATACGTTATGTTTGTTTGAAGGGCCAGAAACGAAGAAAAAGTGGGTTGACTATATAGCAGGGGAAAGAGTTAAAGAAATAGAATATTTACTTAAGTTGGAGTTGGTTTGGGGAAGATTAGAGGAACTGTGAGAAGTAAGGAAAAAGAGGGAATAGAGTAAGGGGATTAGGAGTAAAGATTTTTCCTTTATAAGGAAAATTCTTTAATAAACATAGGGAGGTGTAACAGTAGTGGAGTATTGGGGTATTATTAGGATCTAGTGGGAAACAGCTACAGCACGATTGAGCATTGGGACTGAAAGCGAGGAGAGATGCTCAATCGTGACGTAGTAGGTTGTCTGGGGGCAGTTTACATCCCGGCTTGGATCTGAAAGGAAGCCATATTGTCACCATCAAGAAAATAAACAGTATTTGTATTAAAACCAAATGTTGTTAGTTCCTGTACACTGTTACACGACCTCTGCCTCTTCCCCCTTCTCCCAGGAATCACACTTTCTACTATTGTTCTTTCTTTAAAAACAACTAAAAGTACAATCCATAAATAAATCACCAATCGGGAAAAACAAACAGCAGGCCTGCTAATGCCGTGGTAGCGGGTTCAACCCCTACACAGGACAGCTGGACTAAAATGTAGACTTCTCGTCCTAGACTTAGAGACGTAAATTACAAGTACCTCTCAAGTCGGGGTGGGCTCGCCTGATGGGAAAGCTAACCCACACTCAGAAATAAGTTCAGTGCACTAGAAGTAGTAGCTGGTGTGTATACTACGTTTGAATTCAAAACTAGCGAAGGCAGAAAAAATAAAATAAAGAAAACATTGCCCTATACACAATAAGGTATACAAGGTTTAACACATAACGGATTATACAATCTTTGACAAAATTGAAAGACGGTTAATTATGCATCACTTTCCTGTTCACCAGGGTAGAACAAGTGAGAAAGAAATAACTATAGTAAAAAAAAAAAACACTAGCTTAAAAGTCGACTTCATTGCACCGGGTTATATCCCATATGGTTCAGTCTCTTTCAGGGGTCTCCGAAAAAATTCACTCGCGGCCGGAATCGAAACCACAACTTTCGGAGCCCGAATCGGAAGGTATGACACTTCGCCACGGAGACTCCCGATAACTACTCCAATAAATATAGTAAGAATAAAGAAAACAAAGAAACACGGAGTACTTTAATGATAGGAATTACAGTATTCAGATTGTTAATCAAAGACATCTAAATAGTTACCTCCTAAGACGTGGCTCGTAAAATAAATTTAAAAAAAACATTTACAATGGAGCAACCGTGTTAATTTTGTGTTTGTCGGTTTCTGTCAAATAAATATTTGCCTGCTTTCTTTAACAGAGCATAGCTCGCTGTGTTCTCGTGTCATTATTTGATCAACAATTAAAAGCGATCTTTCTCTTTACCATGTTAATTATTTCATCGATGCTACAACGCCTGCGAGATTGATGTTATTAATTGTCTCATGACTAATATTGATGTATTACAATGAGATAATGGTCAGATTTTTACAGTTGACCCATACATCAAATAGATCATTTCAGTGCTATATTAATCCGCGTGAACTGAATATTTAAACAAACCTGCATAGTTTGTCCAGCACCATATTTATTTAATAGGACGCAGCACATATTTAATTTAAAGGGTGATTTCTCTTCTTCCTTCTACTATTAGACTAGTTCATATGTGTTTTATTGATATTATTGTGGACAAAATGTAGTGTTTGGTGAATGATATCTAAATCAATAGAAATGTAAGTTTGAAGAAAGATAGCAAATTAGAAAGATCTTGACTGCAGTGCTAAGATATGGTTGTACAAAATGAGACAAAACATGTGTGTGCATATTTTGCTGAAAAACATTAAATACAATTCATGTTCTTTAACTTAGTTTATAGTTGTTGTTTCCTATTATATCTGTATTTCTTAGCAGATTTTGTGCTCTCCTTGACAAGGATTGTGACCAAAAATTGTCCTACCTGTTGTTTCTTTCTTTCGGCGTTTCTTAATGCATGTTGTGAACGTATAAATTATGTATTTGTATTCATCCACAAGCGGTATTCATCTCAATAAGCTTTCTGTCAATCTAGTCTTACCTTGTTGTTAATAATTTTATCTCGAAGTAGTTTCCTCCTATGCGTCTGTGGTGTGACAGTGCTATCACAGCGTAGGCCTGCATGCACGGCGGAATAGGTGGCCATTCTTTCCCTAACTGCGTATTCTGGTGCCCACTTATGGAATGACCTTCCAACATATCTGAAAACTCCAATGAGTCCCTACATATTTAACAGAAAACTCTTTCAATACTTACTCCATACCGATTATATGCCTCCATAAGTCACCTACTGGTATCATTTTTCACTATGTATGTTTGAGTGAGAGATAATAATAATAATAATAATAAGTCTTTATTTTCAAAGGGTTAAGAATTGGGCACGCAGGCCCGTCTGACATTCTGCCCTTCTTCTCTATTTCCTCTCATACATTCTTTCATTCAACATCACTTATGAAGCAACTTTTGACAACAAAAGAACATTACAACGCATGAAAAATAATCAATAACAAATGACTCACTGAGGCAGTGTTTAACATGGGCATTATAAATACCTAAGGAGGGTGTAACGTGCCATACATAAGGGAATGTTTTTTGGCTAGTTGTCGTTTGAGATAAGTTACCATTATTGTCTTTTTTGTATTATTTGTTATGGGGGCATGTAGTCTGTACTAAGGTAGTGTTCAAACAGGTTGCGAATGTATGAATCATGATTGGTGGTGTCTTTGATTTCTTGTGGAAGATTGTTCCACAACTGAGCGGCAGAGTATGCTAAGCTTGTTTTATATAAGTCTATCCTAGGTTTAGGGACATGAAGTATATTTAGTCGTTCGCTATGTCTAGCGTTATATTTAAACAATGGCCAAAGGTAGCTTGGAGCATTTTGAAATAGGATTTTGTGAATTAGTTTGGTCTTATTAAAAAGCAGGCGCTTGTGGAGTGGCAGTAACCGGAGACGTTTATATAGGTTAGAATTGTCGGTAAGCTTTTCACCATTAATTAAACGCACTGCCCTTTTCTGGAGTGAATATAGGCGTTTTGTTATTGATTTGGAGCATCCATCCCAGACTGTGGAGCAGTAATCAATATGTGTTTGTATATGAGAAGTATAGAATATCTTTCTTGTGTTTTCGTCAAGGAAATTTTTAATTTTGGCAAGTTGGTATACTTTTTTGGCTATTTGTTTAACTAGAGCATGAACATGTGAGTTAAAAGTTAGATTTTGATCTATGATAACACCCAGTGTCTTGTGCTCGGTGACACTTTCTACAGGCGTGCTGCCAATGTGCAGCTGAAGAGTTCTCTGCGAGTTTAGAGTGTGAAGTCTTTGCCTGGTTCCTATTAACATAGACTTTGTTTTAGTAATGTTAATTTTCATGCGGTTTGCATGACTCCAGTTAACTACACTATTTATTTCCTGTTGCAAGGATAATTCTAGCACATTACGATCAACAGCGTTCGTATATACTGTGCAGTCATCAGCAAATAGATCGCAGGACGACGACAGATTTAATGGAAGATCATTTATATAAATGGCAAATAATAGAGGGCCAAGAATAGACCCCTGAGGTACTCCAATATTAATGGTAATGGCTTGAGATAAAACTTTATTGTGTGATACTACTTGCTTTCTGTCTAATAAGAATGATTTTATTAATGTCACTATATTAAAACTTACTTTCATTGTTTCTAGTTTTTTAATTAGAATAGTATGATCTATCATATCGAATGCTTTCCTAAAGTCTATAAACACCGCTCCACATAGAGTATTGTTGTTAATATTTTGATGCCAGTTTTCTATCATGTTTGTTAGTGCCGTATGGCAAGAATATTTTGGCCGAATCCTGACTGACTGTCAACTATCAGTTTATGGCGAACTAAGTGATCTAGTGTTGTTTTGTGGATGTGCTTTACTAGCGGTTTGGATAATGAGGATAATATGGAAATTGGTCTATAATTACTCATGAGACGATCGTCTAGAGGACCAGCTTTTAAATGAGGATACACTTTAGCGATTTTAAAGGCTGATGGGAAGTGACCTCTGGTTATACATTGATTATATATAAAAGTTAGTGACTCGCAGATCGCCGGTGCAGCATGGCGAAGGACCCGACTACTAATTCCATCTAGTCCTGATGAGTTATTGTTTTTTAGATTACGGAGATGAGTAAATACTTCAGTTGTCGTCATTAGCGGTATGTTGGAGGAAATGTGTCCATAGCATTTTGTTCTCACAGAATGATGATAATAAAGATATGTCATGAGGCGCATCTGGTATTGCAGCCTTCAGTTGGTTTATGTCGGACTGAAAGTATCTACTGAATTGATCACATGTAACCTGATTTGATGGTAATGATTGTGATGATTTGTGTTTGTTTGTCAAGGTATTAATTGCTTTCCATATATCTTTAGTGTTGGTTTTATCTATTACTATGTTCTTAAAATAGTTTTTCTTTTCCTTCCGAATAACATATTGAACTACGGTACATAGTTAGATCTCTATTTTTGTGAGCCCTGTCGCGATCTCTCATAAGTTCAACTACCTCCTGTGTGATCCACGGGGGCTTTGTGTGATGTTTAACACGAACTTCCTTAAATGGAACATGTTTATCAAACATACTTAGAAAGGTCTTTAGCCAGTGGTCCAGAGCATCGTCTGGGTCAGGAAGCTGGTAAACATAATCTAGAGATGAGTTGACCAAATCTTGTAAGAAGACGTCTCGATTGAAATTTTTGTAATTTCTAGATTTTATGCTTATATGTTTGTGTTTGGGAGTTTTGGTGCCCCTTTTCGACCACGTGCAACATACTGGATAGTGATCGCTCATTGCATTGATAGGTACACTACATTCTGTGATGTTATCAGCACACGTAGTATAAATATGATCTATAAGTGTTGCAGATGATTTAGTGGCTTGTTTGACTAACTGTTGGAAATTATATGACTCTATTATGTTTTCCCATGTTTTGTTTGATTTGTTAGCGTCTATGTTGAAGTCACCTAGCAATATTATTTCCCTAGCATTACTAAAGACTACATCCATCATAGTGGTGAATTTTTCATACCAGATATTTCCTGCACTGGGGTTTCGATAAAGATAGCCAACTACTAGCGGTATGCAATTTTGAAGTTTAACCTCTATCCATACACACTCGATCTCACAGGTTTCAAAGTCTAGCCTGCGGTGGGCGTTAGGCGAGTTGGAAATATAAACTGCAATACCCGTCTCTTGTTTTTGATAGGGATCTCTTCTAATGGTTTTAAAACCTCTGATAGCGATGTCATCATCTGAGATGTTGCCATTTAATCGACTTTCGCTAACGCCAAACATGTGAAAATTTTGATTAAGTATAAGTGATAGTTCGGGCAGCTTCCCTAATAGATGGCATATGTTTACATGCCCGATTCTGAGCCCATTATTCCTGAGCCAGTGTTCGTACTTATTAGACATTTCAACAATGCGTAATCACAAGTTTAAAAGCAAAACACACACACACAAAGTGAATACAACTTACGTCCCTTATTACAAACCACACTCTAAAGTACAGAGAAACAGTAATATCTCTGTAAATATATAAAAATACGTACACAGATCCGTAAGGAAGAGCAGTGAAGACCCCCTCACTCACCGTGAAAACACAATTAGAATTATTATAAAAGCTATACAGCTAAGTACTATCAATTAATATAAAGTCAAAACCAGTCAATGTTTGTAATAACTTATAACCTAATACGTTACTAGATCAAGTTATAACCAAATATGCAGATAAACGTTTAAGGAGAGGCTCTTTCTTGTACCGAGATCCGGTGTAGCTTTGTCCTAAGTTGCTAGTAAATACCAGGTTGTGTTGGTTGTTGGTATAGCGACATTATAAGTGCTTGACGAAGTGTAGCTGGGCTATACCGTGTGAGGTGCAACCATTCTGGATTACAATTAAATGGGTACTGATGATGTCTCATGGGTATGTAATGACTACCAACTAGAGCCTCTGGTTGGTGGCTAACAGGAGGTTGTGCTGGCACGTCGTTGTTGCTGAGAGTCGGATCCTTTCTGGGGAGAATAGGAATCATATCTTCGTAATTATTACCCTCCTGTGTGAAAGACGACGTATTTAACGAACTTGGTGTTGTGGTAGTGTCCCGTCTGGCTTGGATTTCAGGTGCAGTGGTTATGAGTGGTCTGCACACTTCTGTCCTATTTGTACTTGATGTGACGGGAGTATGTCGTCTGGCTTGAGTTTCAGGAGTAGCTAAAAGTGTCCGGCGCGATCCCGTATTGGATGTATGGTATGTCCGTTCTGGATATTTTAAATTCTTGGCGAGAAAACTGGTGCCCAATGTAGATAAATGTATTTGATCCTTGTAAAGACTCTTTTTTGGTGCACCAGCCTGTGAAGTGAATGATGCTGTATTGTTGATGAATTGTATCTTGTTTTGAGAACAGAACTTCTGCAACATGTTGTTATTTATGTCAGCTAGACGGCGCTGGTGTCCATAACTCGGTGATATGATGGAGGAGAAGAAAATGGATGAGTTAGGAAAAGTGTGACGTAATCCGTTCAAGAGTGCCAGCAGTTGAGACCCTGTGATTTGTTGGTTGTTCATGGTGTCGGTGATGCCAATATGTACGCTTGCCCTTCTGACGCTATGATTAACAGCCAACCTGCTAATCTTGTCTGTTAGCCGGTCTACACCAGCCCCAGGCAGTGGGATTATTGAAACAATGTCTTTGTCTGATGTGGCCATCCTGTCGCTGTATAAACCTTTCATTAAGGAATCGCCTAGTATAATATGTGTACAGTCAGGTCGTGCTGTCTGTACATGTTGGTTGTCAGCACGTCTCGACCGTTGTTTCATCCATTTCCGATTATCAGCAGTCTTTATGTCTCCATGTGGTTCTCCCGATGTATCTTGTTGGCTTGTCTTGCCCGTTTGCAGCATGTTAAAGCACTGTAAGTTTTCTGGTGACTTTTCTTGAAGTACTTCAAACCTATTGCTTATTTTGACGTCAGTGGGGTAGACTGCTTGTTGTTGTTTATCTTCGTCTGCACATTGAGGTGTTTGTTGTTTTTTATCTTCCTCTGCGCGTTGAGTTGTTTTCATAGTGATTATCTGTTCTGGGTGGGATTGAGCTTCCCCAAGATTTCCCAAGGATGAAGCGGTTGCTTGAGAATTACATGCTTCTTCGGTTTGGTTTGTAGAGGACGCATTCTGTAAGATTTTAACTGTATTTCTCAGCAGCAAATTTTCGTCTCGCAGGAGTGCGACTTCTGTCTTGAGAGCATTGTAATCACTGCTTATCTTGTTGTTTGCTTCAATGTTGGTTGAAACAGTGACAATGAGCGCCTTTAGTGATTGTTCTAGTTCCTCAATGCGCTGTTTACAGTCGCACGAATGTCCATTGATAGTTAAGATGCTATTGTTATCTGAGGCAGGTACTTCTTCAACAATGTCAACATTGGGTTCTATGTTGTTTTGGATACGCTCCATTGGGTATTCAATAGCCAAGAGCGCTGGTGGGTTGGCAGGCCTCGTGTTGATGTTTTCATGTACACTCATCGTATGAGTAGATTCGGTGAATGTCTGTGTCGAGTTTTCAAGTTCAACAAAATCTACTTTTAGCCAGGAATTAATGTTTTCATTACTGCCCTGTGTCATGAGTTTATTTTCTACTGCGGTACAAATGTATCGTAATCACTGGCGTCGTAATCAGATCCTCAACGTGGGCCCCGTGCTTATCTTGCCTGTGTTCAATTAGTTCAAGCCTGTAGTAGTTGAGTAGGCAAGTTCGGAATGCCTCATAATAGAGTGTGTTGTTGAAGGAAATAGTAACACACTGTCCTGAGTTGGTGTGTTTGACGACTAGGCCGTTGGGATTTATGCACTTGGATAGCTTATTCTTCACGGCCCTCTCTTTGTTTAGTGTGTAAGTTTTATTGACAGCCGATCGTAAACCTGAGCGAGTCCTTTCACCATTCACTTCCAATACGGAGCACTCTCCTTCCCCTGACATTATTGCATAATATTACGACTAACTAAACTTGAAGAACGCAGCAATCGCATTGTTATCTAGCCACGCCGCGGGCAATTTGAGGTCCCGTGGTTGTATCTGACACGCCTCGTGCACTTGATTGGTTGAAATTTAATAGTGTTCAACTATCACTCGAAATGAATATTAGATATAACCCACATTTTTGCGATAATAAACACTTGTATTAATCTAAAAACTATTTCACCACATCCTCAGAATCACAACGAGCACATTGATATAAAAATCCATGATAGGTGATTCAGCTAGCAGTAATAATAATCCGAGAAGTAAGAGATACAAAAACACGTCTTCACTCTCCGGCATGAGAGAGATAGGTGAGAGGGAGAGCATGTAAGAGAGTGTGTGAGTGAGAGATTAAGTATGAGACAAAGAGAGTGAGAGAGAGAGAGAGGAGAGGAGAGAGAGAGAGAGAGAGAATATGTGTGTGTGTCTGTCTGTGAGAGAGATAGAGTAAAAGAGAGTTGAGAGAGTGAGAGTGAGTGAGTGTGGATGAGAGAGATTGAGACAATGAGAGAGAGTGAGACAATGAGAGTGTGTGTGAAAGAAAATAGAGGAGAGAGAAAAAAACAAAAGAGAGAAGAGAGAGAGAAAAAGGAAAAAAAAAAAATTTTTAAAAAAAAAAAAACTTATAGTAAAAAAAAAAAAAAAAAAAAACTAGCTTAAAAGTCGACTTCATTGCACCGGGTTATATCCCATATGGTTCAGTCTCTTCAGGGGTCTCCGAAAAAATTCACTCGCGGCGGAATCGAAACACAACTTTCGGAGCCCGAATCGGAAGGTATGACACTTCGCCACGGGACTCCCGATACTACTCCAATAAATATAGTAAGAATAAAGAAAACAAAGAAACACGGAGTACTTTAATGATAGGAATTACAGTATTCAGATTGTTAATCAAAGACATCAAAATAGTTACCTCCTAAGACGTGGCTCGTAAAATAAATTTAAAAAAAAACATTTACAATGGAGCAACCGTGTTAATTTTGTGTTTGTCGGTTTCTGTCAAATAAATATTTGCCTGCTTTCTTTAACAGAGCATAGCTCGCTGTGTTCTCGTGTCATTATTTGATCAACAATTAAAAGCGATCTTTCTCTTTACCATGTTAATTATTTCATCGATGCTACAACGCCTGCGAGATTGATGTTATTAATTGTCTCATGACTAATATTGATGTATTACAATGAGATAATGGTCAGATTTTTACAGTTGACCCATACATCAAATAGATCATTTCAGTGCTATATTAATCCGCGTGAACTGAATATTTAAAAAAACCTGCATAGTTTGTCCAGCACATATTTATTTAATAGGACGCAGCACATATTTAATTTAAAGGGTGATTTCTCTTCTTCCTTCTACTATTAGACTAGTTCATATGTGTTTTATTGATATTATTGTGGACAAAATGTAGTGTTTTGGTGAATGATATCTAAATCAATAGAAATGTAAGTTTTAAGAAAGATAGCAAATTAGAAAGATCTTGACTGCAGTGCTAAGATATGGTTGTACAAAATGAGACAAAACATGTGTGTGCATATTTTGCTGAAAACATTAAATACAATTCATGTTCTTTAACTTAGTTTATAGTTGTTGTTTCCTATTATATCTGTATTTCTTAGCAGATTTTGTGCTCTCCTTGACAAGGATTGTGACCAAAAATTGTCCTACCTGTTGTTTCTTTCTTTCGGCGTTTCTTAATGCATGTTGTGAACGTATAAATTATGTATTTGTATTCATCCACAAGCGGTATTCATCTCAATAAGCTTTCTGTCAATCTAGTCTTACCTTGTTGTTAATAATTTTTATCTCGAAGTAGTTTCCTCCTATGCGTCTGTGGTGTGACAGTGCTATCACAGCGTAGGCCTGCATGCACGGCGGAATAGGTGGCCATTCTTTCCCTAACTGCGTATTCTGGTGCCCACTTATGGAATGACCTTCCAACATATCTGAAAACTCCAATGAGTCCCTACATATTTAACAGAAACTCTTTCAATACTTACTCCTACCGATTATATGCCTCCATAAGTCACCTACTGGTATCATTTTCACTATGTATGTTTGAGTGAGAGATAATAATAATAATAATAATAAGTCTTTATTTTCAAAGGGTTAAGAATTGGGCACGCAGGCCCGTCTGACATTCTGCCCTTCTTCTCTATTTCCTCTCATACATTCTTTCATTCAACATCACTTATGAAGCAACTTTTGACAACAAAAGAACATTAAAACGCATGAAAAATAATCAATAACAAATGACTCACTGAGGCAGTGTTTAACATGGGCATTATAAATACCTAAGGAGGGTGTAACGTGCCATACATAAGGGAATGTTTTTTGGCTAGTTGTCGTTTGAGATAAGTTACCATTATTGTCTTTTTTGTATTATTTGTTATGGGGGCATGTAGTCTGTACTAAGGTAGTGTTCAAACAGGTTGCGAATGTATGAATCATGATTGGTGGTGTCTTTGATTTCTTGTGGAAGATTGTTCCACAACTGAGCGGCAGAGTATGCTAAGCTTGTTTTATATAAGTCTATCCTAGGTTTAGGGACATGAAGTATATTTAGTCGTTCGCTATGTCTAGCGTTATATTTAAACAATGGCCAAAGGTAGCTTGGAGCATTTTGAAATAGGATTTTGTGAATTAGTTTGGTCTTATTAAAAAGCAGGCGCTTGTGGAGTGGCAGTAACCGGAGACGTTTATATAGGTTAGAATTGTCGGTAAGCTTTTCACCATTAATTAAACGCACTGCCCTTTTCTGGAGTGAATATAGGCGTTTTATTATTAATTTGGAGCATCCATCCCAGACTGTGGAGCAGTAATCAATATGTGTTTGTATATGAGAAGTATAGAATATCTTTCTTGTGTTTTCGTCAAGGAAATTTTTAATTTTGGCAAGTTGGTATACTTTTTTGGCTATTTGTTTAACTAGAGCATGAACATGTGAGTTAAAAGTTAGATTTTGATCTATGATAACACCCAGTGTCTTGTGCTCGGTGACACTTTCTACAGGCGTGCTGCCAATGTGCAGCTGAAGAGTTCTCTGCGAGTTTAGAGTGTGAAGTCTTTGCCTGGTTCCTATTAACATAGACTTTGTTTTAGTAATGTTAATTTTCATGCGGTTTGCATGACTCCAGTTAACTACACTATTTATTTCCTGTTGCAAGGATAATTCTAGCACATTACGATCAACAGCGTTCGTATATACTGTGCAGTCATCAGCAAATAGATCGCAGGACGACGACAGATTTAATGGAAGATCATTTATATAAATGGCAAATAATAGAGGGCCAAGAATAGACCCCTGAGGTACTCCAATATTAATGGTAATGGCTTGAGATAAAACTTTATTGTGTGATACTACTTGCTTTCTGTCTAATAAGAATGATTTTATTAATGTCACTATATTAAAACTTACTTTCATTGTTTCTAGTTTTTTAATTAGAATAGTATGATCTATCATATCGAATGCTTTCCTAAAGTCTATAAACACCGCTCCACATAGAGTATTGTTGTTAATATTTTGATGCCAGTTTTCTATCATGTTTGTTAGTGCCGTATGGCAAGAATATTTTGGCCGAATCCTGACTGACTGTCAACTATCAGTTTATGGCGAACTAAGTGATCTAGTGTTGTTTTGTGGATGTGCTTTACTAGCGGTTTGGATAATGAGGATAATATGGAAATTGGTCTATAATTACTCATGAGACGATCGTCTAGAGGACCAGCTTTTAAATGAGGATACACTTTAGCGATTTTAAAGGCTGATGGGAAGTGACCTCTGGTTATACATTGATTATATATAAAAGTTAGTGACTCGCAGATCGCCGGTGCAGCATGGCGAAGGACCCGACTACTAATTCCATCTAGTCCTGATGAGTTATTGTTTTTTAGATTACGGAGATGAGTAAATACTTCAGTTGTCGTCATTAGCGGTATGTTGGAGGAAATGTGTCCATAGCATTTGTTCTCACAGAATGATGATAATAAAGATATGTCATGAGGCGCATCTGGTATTGCAGCCTTCAGTTGGTTTATGTCGGACTGAAAGTATCTACTGAATTGATCACATGTAACCTGATTTGATGGTAATGATTGTGATGATTTGTGTTTGTTTGTCAAGGTATTAATTGCTTTCCATATATCTTTAGTGTTGGTTTTATCTATTACTATGTTCTTAAAATAGTTTTTCTTTTCCTTCCGAATAACATATTGAACTTTGTTTCTCAGACTACGGTACATAGTTAGATCTCTATTTTTGTGAGCCCTGTCGCGATCTCTCATAAGTTCAACTACCTCCTGTGTGATCCACGGGGGCTTTGTGTGATGTTTAACACGAACTTCCTTAAATGGAACATGTTTATCAAATATACTTAGAAAGGTCTTTAGCCAGTGGTCCAGAGCATCGTCTGGGTCAGGAAGCTGGTAAACATAATCTAGAGATGAGTTGACCAAATCTTGTAAGAAGACGTCTCGATTGAAATTTTTGTAATTTCTAGATTTTATGCTTATATGTTTGTGTTTGGGAGTTTTGGTGCCCCTTTTCGACCACGTGCAACATACTGGATAGTGATCGCTCATTGCATTGATAGGTACACTACATTCTGTGATGTTATCAGCACACGTAGTATAAATATGATCTATAAGTGTTGCAGATGATTTAGTGATTCTAGTGGCTTGTTTGACTAACTGTTGGAAATTATATGACTCTATTATGTTTTCCCATGTTTTGTTTGATTTGTTAGCGTCTATGTTGAAGTCACCTAGCAATATTATTTCCCTAGCATTACTAAAGACTACATCCATCATAGTGGTGAATTTTTCATACCAGATATTTCCTGCACTGGGGTTTCGATAAAGATAGCCAACTACTAGCGGTATGCAATTTTGAAGTTTAACCTCTATCCATACACACTCGATCTCACAGGTTTCAAAGTCTAGCCTGCGGTGGGCGTTAGGCGAGTTGGAAATATAAACTGCAATACCCGTCTCTTGTTTTTGATAGGGATCTCTTCTAATGGTTTTAAAACCTCTGATAGCGATGTCATCATCTGAGATGTTGCCATTTAATCGACTTTCGCTAACGCCAAACATGTGAAAATTTTGATTAAGTATAAGTGATAGTTCGGGCAGCTTCCCTAATAGATGGCATATGTTTACATGCCCGATTCTGAGCCCATTATTCCTGAGCCAGTCGTACTTATTAGACATTTCAACAATGCGTAATCACAAGTTTAAAAGCAAAACACACACACACAAAGTGAATACAACTTACGTCCCTTATTACAAACCACACTCTAAAGTACAGAGAAACAGTAATATCTCTGTAAATATATAAAAATACGTACACAGATCCGTAAGGAAGAGCAGTGAAGACCCCCTCACTCACCGTGAAAACACAATTAGAATTATTATAAAAGCTATACAGCTAAGTACTATCAATTAATATAAAGTCAAAACCAGTCAATGTTTGTAATAACTTATAACCTAATACGTTACTAGATCAAGTTATAACCAAATATGCAGATAAACGTTTAAGGAGAGGCTCTTTCTTGTACCGAGATCCGGTGTAGCTTTGTCCTAAGTTGCTAGTAAATACCAGGTTGTGTTGGTTGTTGGTATAGCGACATTATAAGTGCTTGACGAAGTGTAGCTGGGCTATACCGTGTGAGGTGCAACCATTCTGGATTACAATTAAATGGGTACTGATGATGTCTCATGGGTATGTAATGACTACCAACTAGAGCCTCTGGTTGGTGGCTAACAGGAGGTTGTGCTGGCACGTCGTTGTTGCTGAGAGTCGGATCCTTTCTGGGGAGAATAGGAATCATATCTTCGTAATTATTACCCTCCTGTGTGAAAGACGACGTATTTAACGGACTTGGTGTTGTGGTAGTGTCCCGTCTGGCTTGGATTTCAGGTGCAGTGGTTATGAGTGGTCTGCACACTTCTGTCCTATTGGTACTTGATGTGACGGGAGTATGTCGTCTGGCTTGAGTTTCAGGAGTAGCTAAAAGTGTCCGGCGCGATCCCGTATTGGATGTATGGTATGTCCGTTCTGGATATTTTAAATTCTTGGCGAGAAAACTGGTGCCCAATGTAGATAAATGTATTTGATCCTTGTAAAGACTCTTTTTTGGTGCACCAGCCTGTGAAGTGAATGATGCTGTATTGTTGATGAATTGTATCTTGTTTTGAGAACAGAACTTCTGCAACATGTTGTTATTTATGTCAGCTAGACGGCGCTGGTGTCCATAACTCGGTGATATGATGGAGGAGAAGAAAATGGATGAGTTAGGAAAAGTGTGACGTAATCCGTTCAAGAGTGCCAGCAGTTGAGACCCTGTGATTTGTTGGTTGTTCATGGTGTCGGTGATGCCAATATGTACGCTTGCCCTTCTGACGCTATGATTTACAGCCAACCTGCTAATCTTGTCTGTTAGCCGGTCTACACCAGCCCCAGGCAGTGGGATTATTGAAACAATGTCTTTGTCTGATGTGGCCATCCTGTCGCTGTATAAACCTTTCATTAAGGAATCGCCTAGTATAATATGTGTACAGTCAGGTCGTGCTGTCTGTACATGTTGGTTGTCAGCACGTCTCGACCGTTGTTTCATCCATTTCCGATTATCAGCAGTCTTTATGTCTCCATGTGGTTCTCCCGATGTATCTTGTTGGCTTGTCTTGCCCGTTTGCAGCATGTTAAAGCACTGTAAGTTTTCTGGTGACTTTTCTTGAAGTACTTCAAACCTATTGCTTATTTTGACGTCAATGGGGTAGACTGCTTGTTGTTGTTTATCTTCGTCTGCACATTGAGGTGTTTGTTGTTTTTTATCTTCCTCTGCGCGTTGAGTTGTTTTCATAGTGATTATCTGTTCTGGGTGGGATTGAGCTTCCCCAAGATTTCCCAAGGATGAAGCGGTTGCTTGAGAATTACATGCTTCTTCGGTTTGGTTTGTAGAGGACGCATTCTGTAAGATTTGAACTGTATTTCTCAGCAGCAAATTTTCGTCTCGCAGGAGTGCGACTTCTGTCTTGAGAGCATTGTAATCACTGCTTATCTTGTTGTTTGCTTCAATGTTGGTTGAAACAGTGACAATGAGCGCCTTTAGTGATTGTTCTAGTTCCTCAATGCGCTGTTTACAGTCGCACGAATGTCCATTGATAGTTAAGATGCTATTGTTATCTGAGGCAGGTACTTCTTCAACAATGTCAACATTGGGTTCTATGTTGTTTTGGATACGCTCCATTGGGTATTCAATAGCCAAGAGCGCTGGTGGGTTGGCAGGCCTCGTGTTGATGTTGTCATGTACACTCATCGTATGAGTAGATTCGGTGAATGTCTGTGTCGAGTTTTCAAGTTCAACAAAATCTACTTTTAGCCAGGAATTAATGTTTTCATTACTGCCCTGTGTCATGAGTTTATTTTTACTGCGGTACAAATGTATCGTAATCACTGGCGTCGTAATCAGATCCTCAACGTGGGCCCCGTGCTTATCTTGCCTGTGTTCAATTAGTTCAAGCCTGTAGTAGTTGAGTAGGCAAGTTCGGAATGCCTCATAATAGAGTGTGTTGTTGAAGGAAATAGTAACACACTGTCCTGAGTTGGTGTGTTTGACGACTAGGCCGTTGGGATTTATGCACTTGGATAGCTTATTCTTCACGGCCCTCTCTTTGTTTAGTGTGTAAGTTTTATTGACAGCCGATCGTAAACCTGAGCGAGTCCTTTCACCATTCACTTCCAATACGGAGCACTCTCCTTCCCCTGACATTATTGCATAATATTACGACTAACTAAACTTGAAGAACGCAGCAATCGCATTGTTATCTAGCCACGTCGCGGGCAATTTGAGGTCCCGTGGTTGTATCTGACACGCCTCGTGCACTTGATTGGTTGAAATTTAATAGTGTTCAACTATCACTCGAAATGAATATTAGATATAACCCACATTTTTGCGATAATAAACACTTGTATTAATCTAAAAACTATTTCACCACATCCTCAGAATCACAACGAGCACATTGATATAAAAATCCATGATAGGTGATTCAGCTTGCAGTAATAATAATCCGAGAAGTAAGAGATACAAAAACACGTCTTCACTCTCCGGCATGAGAGAGATAGGTGAGAGGGAGAGCATGTAAGAGAGTGTGTGAGTGAGAGATTAAGTATGAGACAAAGAGAGTGAGAGAGAGAGAGAGAGAGAGAGAGAGAGAGAAGGAGAGTGTGTGTCTGTCTGTGAGAGAGATAGAGTATAAAGAGAGTTTGAGAGAGTGAGAGTGAGTGAGTGTGGATGAGAGAGATTGAGACAATGAGAGAGAGTGAGACAATGAGAGTGTGTGTGAAAGAAAAATAGAGAGAGAGAGAAAAAAAAAAAGAGAGAGAGAGAGAGAGACAGACAGAGACAGAGACAGAGAGAGAGAGAGAGAGAGAGAGAGAGAGAGAGAGAGAGAGAGAGAGAGAGAGAGAGAGAGAGAGAGAGAGAGAGAGTTGAGTGCACGCATGTCATGTGACATGCTATTCAATATTTTTTTTGAATCCTCATCTTTCATATTATCATTTTCACTGCCACTTGATTTTAACATGTACTACATGCACCGCGTATTTCATCATGCTTATGTCAATTTTAGGAATTATATTATTCATTGAATTGAACCACTATTTTTTTTTTTTTTTTTTTTTTGGTTACACCATGTGTAGCATATTATTTTCTTTTTCACTATTTTCACGATAATCGTCAGTGTATATGTGTGTGTAAAGTGTGGGAGTTTGTTCATATTATATTTAGTGAGCACGTGAGCCAGCTTATATGTGTATAGATGCGTGAGTAGGAGTGGGAGTGGATGGGTGGGTGTGTGTATGTGTGTATGAGTGTCTATGTGTGCATGTGGGTGACTTTGTGTAAGCGCGTCTATGTGTGTGTTCATATGTGTGTGTGTGTGTGTGTGTGTGTGTGTGTGAGTGGATGTATGTGGGTGTACGGTGTATATGTGTTTATTTATGTGTGCTTGTGTGTGTGCTTGTGTGGGTATGTGTGGTGCTTTTGTGTGTACTTGTGTGTAGATGCGCTTATGCGAGTATGTAGGTTTATGTGTGCACATGCCTGCATGTGTGTATGGGTATGTGTGTCTGGGCATGTATGTACGTGAGAGTGTAAGTGTGTGTATGTGTGCGTATATATGTGTGTAAGTGTGTACGAGCGTGCGTATATGGGTGTGTGTGTGTGTGTGTGTGTTTATATATGTGAGTATGCGTGTACTTGGGTGTGTGTGTATGTATGTGTGTATGTGCGTATGAGTGTATATGTGTGTGAATGTATGTGTTTGTGTATATGTGAGTATGTCTGTATATGTGTTTATGTGTGTGTGTGTGTGTGAGTGAGAGAGTGGGTGAGAGAGTGAGTGAAAAAAGAGTGAGTGAGAGAGTGAGTATGAGACAGAGAGAGTGATAGAGTATGTATGAGTGAGTGAGTGAGTGAGTGAGTGAGTGAGTGAGTGAGTGAGTGAGTGAGTGAGTGAGTGAGTGAGTGAGTGAGAGAAAGGGAGAGAGAGAGAGTTGGATGGATCCATTTACCGTGTACTCATCATTCTTTTATAAACAATATCTCCGCAGCTTCCACATAATTCCTCACTTATCTGCTACCTGTCCATGATTCGCTTCCGTACATCAAGTTTGCCTCAATATATGCAATGCAATTAAATTCGTGAAGCACAAAGCAACGTATTTACAAAGCCTACAAGCACTGAATTGCAAATACATGCAACAGGGACAGAAATGCCGTGCAGACTGTAAACATTAGCATACTTGGGGGGCGCAGAGGTGTTTCCAAGGCACCAGGGCCGGGTTATATACTGGCCAAGACCTATTGACCCGTCCTCGTCGAGCGTCCTGGGCAACAGGTCCCTTCGGGGTCCTGGCTAAAGTCAGTAATATCGCCGATTCCTCCGAAGTCGGAGAGTGTCTGCCTGCACGGCGAGGAACCACCAGTCTGCACACCAATAAGCCAGACATGGGACAACGGATACTCATGCAAACCTCAGGTCCTGTATGACATCACATTGATGTTGGACAACAGGATGCCTTCATCCGACATACAGGACTTCGCATTGGAGCTCAAGCCAACGAACACAAGCAAGCATACTTGGGATGACAATGCTAAATTACAATTAATACAACA
>JACEFZ010015424.1:0-31357 GCA_014155875.1 Cepaea nemoralis
GAGTCCTTTCTTTGCACTTTCTGTTACTACAATGCCCAACAGCTGTTGTAGATCTTTTGCATTATCCGCCACCAATACAGTACCATCTGCATAGCGTATATTATTTATATTATTACCTCCGAATATTATTCCTGGCTTTTCTTTGATCTCTCTCATTATTACTTCGCTATAGAGGGAGAAGAGATCCGGTGACAAAACATATCCATGTCTGACTCCCAGCATTATGTGTTCACAATTTCCTTCTTTATTTCCCATTTTATTTGCTGCCATTTGGTTCCAGTAAATATTTTTTATTATTCTGAGATATTTCCCATCAATGTGAATATCTTCAAACATTTTAATCATTTCATCATATGTTACTTTAACAAATACGTTAGTATAATCTATGAAAACACACACACACACACACACACACACACACACACACCACACATACACACACGCACGCACGCACGCACACACGCACGCACGCGCGCGCGCATATATATGTATATATATAATATACATATATATATATATATATATATATATATATATATATATATATATATATATATATATATATATATCAATCAATCAATCATGTGCCATGCCGGAAAGCGTGGGCGGTCATGACTCGCCATTTCACTCGATCACCAGTGTCGTGGATCAGCTCAGTGTTCCTGTCTCGTCCATGCCATGTGGCCAAGCCATCCAGGTATTTTCCTCTCGGTCTTCCTCTTGGTCTGTTCCCCTTCGATCTTGCCAGTTGTCACTAAGTTCTCCAATCCATTTCTTCTCATAACATGTCCAAAAAATTTTGACTGTCTACGTCTAATTTCTCTAATCAGTCTACGATGTTCATTTGTCTCCTGTAGTACTTGGTCATTGGTTTTTCTGTCTGTCCATGGTATTCTTTGCATTTTCCTCAGAAACCACATTTCTGCAGCCATCAGATGCTTTTCAGCTTGACTGCTCATTGTCCAAGTTTCACATCCATACAAAAGAACAGGCTCTATGTATCCCCTCAACACTCTTTTCTCGTTTCAATTGACATCTTTTTATTGGTCAGAATGTTTTTCATCTTGCTAAAGGCTACTTTCGCCATGGCGATTCTTGTTCTAATCTCTTCAAGGCATCTCCCATCAGATGTTATAACTGTTCCAAGATAATTGTACCGATTCACTTGTTGAAGAATATTTCCATTTACTCGTATATTACATTGTGGCACTTCTTCCTTCCTACTGACGACCATAACCTGAGTCTTTTTACAATTTAATTCTAACCCCAGTTGCTCACTGTGTACAACAACCGCATCTACTAATTGTTGCAGGTCCTGCGCATTGTCTGCAATTAATACTGTATCATCTGCATATCTAATGTTATTGATGTTTCGTCCTCCAATGCTGATTCCATTTATATCCTCTACATTTCTGAAAATATTTTCACTGTACAGGGAAAAAAAGATCTGGAGACATCACACATCCCTGCCTAACACCTCTCTTAATTGGCTGATACTGTCCCACTTCATTATCAATCCTTATTGCAGCTTGTTGTTTCCAATATATGTTTTTTATAAGTCTAATGTCTTTCCCATCAATTTGTAGATCTGCAAGCATATCCACCATGCTGACATGTCTAACGCTATCAAAAGCCTTTGTATATATATATATATATATATATATATATATATATATATATATATATATATATATATATATATATATATATATATATATATATATATATATTCATTCATTCAGTAGCATCTCCTTTGCAGAACCTCGCTCCCATAACAACCTTCTGGAAAACCTCTCGATCATGAGCAAGATGTCCCGCGTCTGATACACCCATCTGGAGATCATCCGCCACATCCTCCACCCATCTTCTCTTTGGCCTTCCTCTTCCTCTCTTCCCAGGCATATACCCTTCCATTATTGTTCCCTCCAAACTTTCGTGACGTTTCAAGTGACCAAAATACTTCAATTTTCTTTGTTTTATCGTCTTTAATAGCCAACCCTCCACAATATTCAACTCTTGAAGTATGGATGCATTTGTTCTTTTCTTTACCCAAGATATTCTTAGAACTCGTCTATAACATTTATATTCAAAGGCGTTTATGCGCTGTTCAGCTTGTTTAATAAGTGTCCATGTCTCACAGGCGTATGTTGCAATGGGAAAGATGCATGCTCTTAAAAATCTAATCTTTGTAGTTCTGTCTGTCCCACTCCATAATTTATTAAGCTGTTTTAGTCTTTGAAGAGCAATGGATAGTCGCCGTTTAATTTCTTTCATTTTGTCACCGTTATTGGTAATCAATGACTCAAGATATTCAAAATTTTCCACCACCTCCAATTTTCCCCCATTAATGTATATTTCTTTCTCCATAGTAGTTTTATCTGTATGCATTATCTTTGTTTTTGCTATGTTAAGATATAAGTTGTGATTTTCACTTTTCAATTGGGTTGAGGCTATTAGGTTTTCTATGCCATTCTGTGTTGTGGATAGTAATACTGTATCATCAGCATACCGAATCTCTGGTATGTCATGACCACCGATATTTAGGGCATCATATAGCTCCCTGTGTATATCATCTCTTACATGTCTCATTATATTTTCGGAGTACAGGTTAAACAAATAGGGTGACAGCACACAGCCCTGACGGACTCCTTGCTTGATGTCAAACCAATCTGATATCTCATCATCTATTCTAACTGCTGCTTGTTGATTTAGATAGAGCATTTTTATGAGTTGTACTACATGTGGTGGAAAGCCCATATTCCTCATTATTTCCCAATGTTTCTGATGTTGTACACAGTCAAATGCCTTTTAATAATCCACAAAACATGAGAAAAGGTTTACATTAAATTCTCTGCACCTCTCTATTATTAAACGCATGTTGAATATGTGATCTCTTGTTTCTCTTCCTTGTCTAAATCCAGCTTGAACCACGTTAATCTCTTCTTCCATTTTCTTACGAATGGTCTTCGCATTATGACTTTTAGTAGAATTTTACTTGCATGACTGATCAGGGCAACAGTTCTATAGTTGGTGCATAATTTCAGGATGCCCTTTTTTGGTATTGGAATGAAGATAGTTCTCTTCCAATCTTTTGGCCATATACCATATTTCCAAATCTTTGTACATAATGCATGATATATGTGTATGCTTTCTTCTCCCCCCGCTTTAATTAGTTCAGCTGGTATCTCATCACATCCAGGTGATTTACCATTCTTCAGGTTCTTTATAGCCCAAGCAATTTCATTTAATGAGGGTTCAGGTTCTGTCTCTGCTGTCATTGGCTCATGTATCTCATTCATATCCTCACTGTCACTCATATCATACATTGCACTGCTTTACTCCTGCCATCTTTCTAGAATTTGTCTAGATTCTGTTAAGGTATTTCCCATCTTGTCACAGATAACATTCAATTGAGGTTGAACATTTCTTGTCAATAACTTCATTTCTTTGAACATTTCATAATCTCTTCCAGTCTTATGATATTGCTCTATTCTGGTACAGCAATCTTGTATATATTGATTTTTGTCCTTTATTGTGTTCTTTCTTATTTCTCGAGCTAAAGATTTCTACTTCATCCAGCTGTTATCAGATTCATCTCCTTTCTGTTTCAGCTCCCTTCGTTGTTTTATTAATTCTAATGTGTCTGATGTAATCCATGGCTTAAGTTGCTTTTTCATAGTCGGAATGAAATCTTTGGCTGCAGCTATCAAGATATCTCTAGCTTGTACTGCCAGTTCATCAGGTGTCATTTCTTCTTGTACAGACATCAAGACCCCAAAGCGATTCCTAACATCTATGTTGTATGCATCTGGTATTTTGTGAGATCAAAACGAAGTGGCCTTGGTCCTCGGGTAAGCTTTTTGAGTTTTAATTTCAGATCTGCTTCTAATAACTGATGATCTTTATCACAGTCTGCACTTCGTAGGGTTTTTGCAGATTTTATGCTTGATCTCCATCTTCTTTGTATTAAAATATAATCTATCTGATTTTTGGTAAAACTGTCTGGAGACTTCCATGTGAAGAGTCTTCTTGGATGTTGTTTAAAAAGCGTGTTGGCTATCGTTATCTCATTTTCTGTGCAAAATTCAATTAATTTGTCACCTGCATCATTTCTATTTCCTAATCCAAATTTTCCTAAAACGTGTCTCTCATTTTCAGCTCTTCCTGCATCTACTTTTGCATTAAAAATCTCCCATTATTATTGCTATATCATTATGACCAATCTTATTTAATGTGTCTTGTAGTGTGTTGTAAAAATCTTCAATTTCGTCCTCCTCTGCTGTTGAAGTAGGTGCATATATCTGTATGAGAGTTGTGTTTTTTGGACGGCCTTTAAGTCTAATAGTGAGGATTCTATCACTAACTGGATTATATCCCATTAAAGCTTTTGCAGTTGTCTTATCTAAACAAAATGCCACTCCACTCTGGCCTCCGACATCTCTACCAGAATAAATGAAAATACTTCAATTTTCAGTTGTAAAATGTCCCTTGCCGCTCCAGCGATGTTCACTAATTCCTAAAATTTGAATGTTTAACCTCTCAATCTCATCACACACTACTTAAGCTTTCCCTCATACAGACTTCTCACATTCCACGTTGCTATTCCTCACTCTGTTTCTTAGTCTGATACAGGTATTTCCTTGGTAACACAGTCAGGATTAACTCCGTCATCACGATTACTAGTACTGTCCCTGTGTCACACTCTTCCCCAGTGTTATCTGATCTTCCTGGCCTGGGGGTCTCGCCACCAGATCTCTTTCTTATTATGTTTTCTTTCATGGTTGTTATGGTTTCTTGGCAAGTTTTGCAGAAGGTAGTTTGCCATTGCTTTCCTTCTGGGAAGTGACTGTACTAGTCGGTGGCCATAGCCATTGTCTCTACTGATGAGATCATCTGCCTATCGCCGCAGAGTGCAAGACCATAACCAACAACAACCTGTCGGCTGCTCTCACACTCCATCCACCACCTGCTTCTATGGCTTCACGTAACCCTGATCGGGGGCTAAACGGGTACTCCACCTTGCCCAAGGGTGTCCCGTAGACTAACGGAGGAAAGGAGGCGTCTTAATCTCCTTTGATAGGGGATACCCCTACCCGCTAACCAGATATATATATATATATATATATATATATATATATATATATATATATATATATATATATAATGTGTGTAGGGGTATATATGCATACATAAACACACACGCATGCACACACGCACGTACGCACATAATACACACACACATACACACACATACACACATACACACAGACAGACAGACAGACAGACAGACAGACAGACAGACCGACCGACCGACCGACCGACCGACCGACCGACCGACCGACCAACAGACAGACAGACATACGCATATACACACATACCCACATATATCTATAATTGCCTACATAGATAGATACATACGTATGTATGCAACTATATAACTGCCTACCAACCTACCTAATTACTCACCTACCTACCTAATTATCTACCAACATACCTACCTACCTACCTAATTACCTACCTACCAGCCAACCTACCTAAGTACCTACCAATCTACGAACTTACCTAATTATTTACCTACATATAACTTATATTTTGACATGTGTTAACATAAGTACTTAAGACAATTACCTCGGCAATGTTCCTGTATTCTCCAACGTTTTTCTTCTTCTTTCCTCTAAATATTCTCAGCTACAATAGTAAACTGAATCTCCAAGGACAACATGCACGCGGACAAGCAATCAGACTCCTACTGACACCATTATCTGGCCTGGTCCCATGATAACAAGAACTCCGACCTGATTGACGACTCTGGCAGTTGTGTGAGATAGCGAACCTTGACAGCCCTTCTGATCGTCATGACACTTAATGTTGATGATGGTTGTCCCGAAAAAGTGGTTTTCTTAATTAGCATAACCGTGGACGTGATTGGCCAACTCCTGTACAAATATAAAGAAAATACATTTGATCGAATCATTCTGACGTAGGAATAATTTGATATTTCTATTTTTCTCACCACCCTTACCCACCCCTGGAGGGTACAGTAACATTCTAGTGGATGTTATTTTGTGTCTGCATGTGCTCGTTTTGAACTCAAGCATAGTCCTTGCATGTGCCATTACTTCAAGTGCTCTGGACGGATTCTTGCTTGCGGTTAACTTTCCATATTGCCATTGTCTAGGGTTTCCAGACGTCCGGCAAAGAGAGGACATGTCCTCCTCTTTAGCCTAATGTCCTCCGTCCGGCAGGCAAAGCTAAAAACCGTTAAAATGTCCGGCTTTTCTTATAGTTTATGTTATAATTTTTTATGTATTGTTGTTACAACTTACAATGCATCTACACGCTACCGTGTGATTACATTCTTTATTAAAACCCATTGCATAATAATATTTATTAATTTTCCTTTTTATACCAAATGTGAAACACCAATTATTTGTATAATTTGTTCTCCTTGTGTTTTCCTTGCGTGTTCTCCTTGATTAATGCTCAATGGACAAAGGAAAGGAACAGACTCTTACTCGACTCTGTAAAGGACATCATTCTCACAAAGTACAATTTGAAGGATCTTACCTGTGAACAGTTTTATGCATATGTGATTGCTAACGAGGATCTTCTACGAAAAGTTGGCCCTCCGAGAAATATGTTGTGTAATTAATATAGATTATAAGGTAATACTTTACAGTCGGCTGTTTAAATAATGCTTTTCAGCATTTTTAAAAAGGCCTTCAATGCATTTATATATATATTTTTTTTTAACATGATTGTTTCTTGGTCGATTCACTAACAGTAAGATACACTTATCGGCAGCAATTGTAATAAAATTGTACTGATTGTGGGTTTAATCTGGAACGATTCAAATGAAACATTCAATATGTCCCATTTTGTCATCTTTTTTGTCTTATTATGTCCTCCTTCTGGTGCCCACGTATCTGGCAACCCTACCAGTGTCCCAGGCCATCAGGCCACTCCGACATTTTTATGACGCTAGATGTTTATAGCCGGTCTCCCTGGTCTAGGCGTTACACGACTTTCTCCGTAATCCCGTATACTCTCGTGAGTAACGTGACGTGCGCGAGAATTGGCAGCGGTTCTTTCCGAGTCGGTAACTTACGGGGTATGTGAGCCGGTCGCTCAGAAAGCAATGGCAAACTACTGAGCGTAATCTTGCCAAGAAATCAACAATAAGCTGAAAGATGCTGATGTTGACTGTGATGTCCTGTAAAGGACATGCGAACAAAAAAAAACAGATGTTCATAATAGAGGATGTGTTTCTTTGGTGTTATATTTGTCACTCTCTTCTTTCTCACTCTCTCGGTTTATCTTTCTTTCTCTACCTTGCCCCTTGTGTGTAGAACTCTCTCTCTTTCTCTTTACTGCCGCTGGGACACAGGGGTTACGAACGAAATTCGTAATCCCGCATGCTTGTTCGAAACACAGCTGCGGGCGATTTGGAAGCAGACCACTTTGCACTGGGCGTCGCAGTCAAACTCAGAATTTGGTGGCTATTTGTGATTTCTTGGCAAGCTTGTGTTCACTACCAGTGTATGAAAACCAATGCAAGACGGTCTGCTGCCTAATCGTCTGCAGCAGCTAACTGAATCCGTAACACTTTCGCCACGATGCCGAAAGCAAACCCGAAAAAAAAAAACTGCTTAACCTTGAGGAAACAGTGGCAGGCAGTTCGCTAAATGATGACAACATACAGTTCTTGTCCACCTCATCGCATTCATGACCTCATAGAAACACTAACACAAATCTATTCAAAATATCCATCAATGATTAATCTGGGCGGTAGCGATCCACAACGATGTATGGTACATGCATCCATGCTTGACATATTAGTTCTTTTCATACTTTTTAATAAGGTATTCATTTCAATAGATTATTGATTCTTCTTCTTTGTTGAATCCACAATTGAAGAGCAGTTCCCCATCCCCCCACCCCCAAAACAAATAAACAACAACAACAACAACAACTCACACCAAATTATCTTATCTCAGAAATACAATTTGGGAATCCTTTGAGATCACTAAGAAAGTTCAAAAAGAAATATACATGTATTGTTCGGCTGGCCGAGTGGCTAGAAAGCCGAGCTCTCCTTCGGGAGACCCGGGTTCGAATCCTCGGTAAGGCGTGGAGTTTTTTTCTGTCCGGGGCAAAAAGAAACCTCTAACCTGCACAGTTCGCGGCGACTGCACTAGCCAGGCGGCCTTAATTCCACAGGCTCAAGACCCCCCCCCCCCCCCCCCCCTGTCCTACACCGCAAGGTACTATAGGTAGTAAATGACAATGACAGTTCAACTATCATAGAAGTAGAAGAAGGAAGTAGAGACTAGTGGACGTACTAGACAACATACACATTGAAAGCTATAATTACCGACGGGATTCGAACCTATCACCTCCAAATGACGACGACGCCTCGTAGCAGTAACTAGTATACCACGACTCATGACCAACTAGACACCCTCCCTCCCTCTCCCCTCCAAAAAAAAAAGATGTCTTCATTAGTCAGGTCTATCATCCACATGAACCTACAACTATGGAATATGGCCAGTAGGAAGATGGGCATAGAACATTGTCGACACCTTTGGCGTGATGGTACATGGGGCAGGGCACGTGGCCAGAGACCAAGAGTCTTTTCGACGCGTCGTGATGAGGGCGACGTTCTGTAAAGGGCTTGATCTACAAGCGAGCGAGAGAAAGTGTGTGTGTGTGTGAGAGAGAGAGAGAGAGAGAGAGAGGGGAGAGGGGAGAGTGAGAAGGAGGAGAGAGATAGTGAGAGAGAGAGAGTATGTGAGAGAGAAAGAGAGAGAAGAGAGGAAGAGGACAGAGTGAGAAGGAGGTGAGAGATAGTGAGAGAAGGACAGAGAGAGAGAGAGAGAGAGAGAGAGAGAGAGAAGAGAGGGGAGAGTGAGAAGGAGGAGAGAGATAGTGAGAGAATGACAGTGAGAGAGAGAGAAGGAGAGAGAGAGAAGAGAGGGAGAGAAGAGAGGGAGAGGGAAGAGTGAGATGGAGGAGAGAGAGAGTGATGAAATGAGAGAGTGTGTGAGAGAGAAAGAGAGAGAAGAGAGGCAGAGGGGAGAGTGAGAAGGAGGAGAGATAAGGAAAGAATGAGAGAGTGTGTCATGGAGAGAAAGAGAGAGAGAGAAACAAAGAGGTAGAGTGAGAGAGGAGAGAAAGTGAGAAAGAAAGAAAGAGATACAGAGATAGAGACAGACACATAGAGAGACAGAGAGAATAGAGGGAGAGAGTGAGAGAATGACTGAGGGAGAGAGTCATGAGAGATAGAGGCGAGAGATAATGAGAGAATGAGAGTGTAAGAGAGAAAAATTGAGAGAGAGAGAGAGAGAGAGAGAGAGAGAGAGAGAGAGAGAGAGAGAGAGAGAGAGAGAGAGAGAGAGAGAGAGAGAGAGAGAGAGAGAGAGAGTCAGACAGAATCGTTGGATATTTTAACCTGATTTTCATCAATAGTTTTGGTTTACACACATATTGATTACTATCTTTGAGCGACAGAGTGTGTCTGTATTTCAATTAAACAAACGAAATGCCATGCCCAAGGTTGTGCATATATTGAATTCATCTTTTTGTGTGATGTTTGTTTACGCTTATGGCATTATTGATTTTGTGTGAGGTACGGGGTATCTCAGGGCGAACAAAATCAACAAATGGAGTTTTGAAATCGTTTTCTTCCAGACGCGTTATGTAATACTGGAGGAATTGGCGGAATGGCTCGGGTGTTAGCTTGACTGATGGCAAGGGGACCCTGATGCTCCCTTATGAAGTGGACCTCTTGAACATTCATCATAATGATGCGCCATGAGGACAAGCGGGGTGGGGGAAGGGGTGGGGGGGGGGGTGGGCGGAGGTCAGGATTCGCCATCTCACATAATAATCAGAGTCGTGGATCATCTCCGTGGCGAAGCTATCCAGATATTTACTTCCCTGCCTTCCCCTTGCTATTTTCCCCTCAATCTTGCCAAGTTCTCTAATTTATTTCTTCTTACAACGTATCCACAAATTTTGATTGTCTTCGTCTAATTTCTCTAATCAGTTTACTGTTCTCATTTGCTTCTTGTAGGATGTGCTCTATGGCTTTTCTTTCTGTCCATGACATTCTTTGCATTTTCCTCAGAAATCACATCTCCACTGCCATTAGATGTTTTTCAGCTTATTTGTCCCATAGCCAAAGGTTCACTTCCATACAAAAGTACAGGTTCTATGCAGCACTTCAACGCCAATTTTCTCGTTGCAAATGACATCTTTTTATTGATCGGTATGTTTTCTATCGGGCAAAGGCTACCTTTGCCAGAACATTCTTGTTCTAATCTCTTTCCATCAGATGCTATGAATGTTGCGAGATAAATGTACCAATTAACTTATTTAAGAATATTCCCATTTACCTGTATATTGCATTGCGATATTTCTTTCTTCCCAGTGACGACCATAATCTGTGTCTTCTTACAATTCAATCCTAACCCTTGTTGTTCACTGTGTACTAAATGTTGTAAGTCCTGCTCACTGTCTGCAATCAATACTGCATAATCCTCGCATGTCTAATGTTACTGATGTTACGTCATTCAATGGCGATTCCTCTCATTTTATCTAAATTTATAAAAATGTTTCTTAAAAATTAGATAATGTATTAAAAACGCAAATGACCCTTTAATCCTGGCAATCAATATTTTTAGACCCAGTGAACCACTGAGTAGAGATAGATACATCATCCTCATCCTCATCCTCATCCTCATCATCATCATCATCATCATCATCATCATCATCATCATCATCATCATCCTCATCATCATCATCATCATCATCATCATCATCATCATCATCATCATCATCATCATCATCATCATCATCATCATCATCATTATCATCATCATCATCATCATCATCATCATCACCATCATCATCATCATCATCATCATCATCATCATCATCATCATCATCATCATCATCGTCATCATCATCATCATCATCATCATCATCATCATCATCATCATCATCAACAACAACAACAAGTGTAGGCGTTCGTGTTTCTCCACATATCTCGTTCTTTGGTGTTCATTATCATCTCTGCTGCTGATATTCCTTCATGCCACCGTTTCAATCCATCCAGCATCATTTCTCTTGGTCGGCCACAGCCACCATTCTATAGATCTTTCAAATTGTCACGATGTTCTCCAATGCCACTCTTCTCATTATATGACCAAAGAAAACTTTTGTCTCTTTCTTATTTTTGTATATAATGTTCTAGTTTCATTAGCCTCTTTTAGGCAATCATCGTTAGTTGCTTGCTTGCTTGCTTGTGTTCGTTGGCTTGAGCTCCAGGAGCGAAGGCCTGTATGTCGGATGAAGGCATCCTGTTGTCCAACATCAGTGTGCTGTCATACAGGACCTGAGGTACGCGTGAGTATCCGTTGTCCCATGTCTGGCTTATTGGTGTGCAGACTGGTGGTTCCTCGCCGTACAGGCAGACACTCTCCGACTTCGGAGGAATCGTCGTTAGTTATTCTGACAGACCAAAGAATTCGCAACATTCGTATTAGTAACCACATCTGTTGCTTCCAAGTTCTTCCTAATTTGTTCATTTACATTCCAAGAAGAAAAGCATGTTCTATATAACACTTCAGCACACTCTATCGTACACTCAATGATAATGACTTATTGCATAAGATACTTTTCATTTTCTGAAATGCAGCATTTGCTAGCGCTATTCTGCTCTTAATCTCGGTTGTGACCTTTCGTCTGATGTTATAAATACCCGTAGGTATTTAAAATTATCCTATCCACTTGGTTAAGAATTTTCCCTTCTACTTCCATATCACATTTTTGTGTCACATTATGAAATCAACAGGGTGCTTGAAACAAAAAATAGGAAAGATATTAATGGAATAAGGTGCTATAATGAAGATTTGAAATGAGTATATAAGAGAATTATATGATGGAGAAGAGGGCAGGCAGAAAAAAGGCAACATAGTGTGGGCTTTGCAGTGAAAATTCGCTACTGGGAATGATTGATATCCCAGCTGGAGGTAATGAAAGATTATTATCACTGCGCTTGGCAACCTCTTGTGGATTTGCCACCATTCTCACTGCATATACACCGACACTCGCTTCCTCTGATGATGTGAAGGATACGTTCTATGAGCAGCTAGACTCTGCGATCAAGGCAGTTCCAAAATCCGACTACATTTATATGCTCGGTGATTTCAATGCTCGTGTGGGCAAGGACTCGAGTTCATGGCCAGTGTGCCTTGGAAAATACAACATCGGTCGCATGAATGATAATGGGCAAAAGCTGCTGGAGCATTGCACTAGAAATGACCTATGTATTACAAACTCCTTTTTTAAAACAAAAGAGATGCATAAGGTCACATGGAAACATCCAAGAGCCAGCCATTGGCATCAGCTGGACTTCATTATCACACGGAGACAACATCTGAACCATACATCATTAACTCGAAGTTACCACAGTGCTGACTGTGATACAGATCATTCTTTGGTTGTTGCAAGGGTTAGACTGAGACCAAAGAGAATCTACACAGCTAAACACAAGTCTAGCCCCAGGATTAGTATTACTAACACTCACAATCCTGGAAAGTGCTTTGAATTTCAACAGTTTGAAGACGCTTTCAATGATACATCAGAAAATTGTATAGTAAATGATAAATGGAGTAAACTTAAGGAAACTATTTATAAAACAACGGTAGGGGTTTACGGCACTGTGGATCTTAAGAGGCAGGACTGGTTTGCTGCAAACAGCCAGATACTGCAGCCCTTGATTGATAAAGAGACGATAGCTCTCTTAAGAAACAAGGAAAGACCAACGCGTAACACTCTGAGTGAGCTGAAGCAAGTGAGGAAGGATGTACAAAAGGCTGCCAGGCAGTGTGCGAATGACTATTGGATCAAGTTATGTGAGTCCATTCAAATCGCAAGTGATAAGGGAAACATCAGAAGCAGGTATGAAGGGATAAAGAAAGCCTGTGGTCCAATGATCAAAAGAAGTGCACCGCTGAAAACCTTGACTGGAGAAATCATCACTGATAAGAAACAGCAGATGGATAGATGGGTCGAGCACTATTTAGAGCTTTACTCAAGTGAGACCAAGCTAGCGGATGATGCCCTCAACGCCATAGAGGCCCTGCCAACTCTTGACCACCTGGACACACTTCCCACCATAACAGAAGTTAAGTGTGCTATAAATGAGCTTGCATCTGACAAGGCTCCAGGTAAGGATGGAATTCCAATAGAGGTAATCAGGAGTGGGCAAGACACACTCTAGAGATCCACCAGCTAATAGAGCTATGCTGGCGAGAAGGACAAGTCCCACAGGATTTCAAAGATTCAAACATCATAACACTGTACAAGAACAAGGGCGATCGGAGCGACTGCAACAACTATAGGGGTATCTCACTTCTGTGTATTGTTGGGAAAGTATTTGCCAGAATTGTCCTGCACAGACTTCAAGTCCTAGGAGATCAAGTCTATCCCGAATCACAGTGTGGCTTCCGTCAGAACCGGTCTATCATTGATATGATATTCTCATTGCGACAGATGCAAGAAAAATGCCGGGAACAAAATCAGCCACTGTTTATTGCCTTCATTGACCTCACAAAGGCATTCGATTTGGTCAGTCGTGAGGGTCTGTTCAAAGCACTAAAGAAGATTGGCTGGCCACCAACTCTTCTGTCCATTGTGGAATCGTTCCACACAGGCATGAAGGGTATAATCAAGTTTGATGGCTCAACTTCAGAAGAGTTTGAAATCAAGAGTGGAGTTAAGCAAGGTTGTGTACTAGCCCCCACCCCATTTGGGATATACTTTTCACTTCTACTGAAATATGCCTTTCGTGATCAGGATGACGGTATATACATTCACTCACGCTCAGATGGTGGCCTCTATAATGCTCAGAGATTGAAGGCCAAGGGTACTAATCAGAGAGTTGCTTTTTGCGGATGATGCTGCGATTACGACCCACTCTGAGGAAGAATTACAACATCTACTATCTGCATTCTCCAATGCTTGTTCTGAATTTGGTTTAACAATTAACAAAAAGAAGACACAGATTATGTCACAAGGTGCACATGGTGTACCATCAATCTTTATTGACGACGCCGAACTGGAGATAGTAGACCATTTTACATATCTAGGATCAGAGGTAAATAGCAAATTATCCCTCGATCAGGAAATCAACATCAGGATTGGCAAGGCAGCAACAACAATGAACATGTTAGCAAAAAGAGTCTGGGAGAACAGGAAGCTTACTGCCAAAAAAAAGTCCTCGTCTACCAAGCCTGTGTCCTTAGTACTCTTCTTTATGGCAGTGAAACCTGGACAACTTACTCACGCCAAGAGAAACGTTTAAACAGCTTTCATATGCGGTGTCTGCGAAGAATACTTGGTATTAAGTGGCAAGACAAAATCACAAATACTGAAGTATTGGAAAGATCAGGTTGTGTGACGGTGTATTCCATGCTCAGTCTTCGTAGACTTAGATGGATAGGACACGTTAGGAGGATGGATGATGGTAGAATACCAAAGGACATCTTTTTTTGGTGAATTACAGACGGGTAGGAGATCTCAGGGTCGGCCTCTACTACGATACATCGATACTACGATGTGTGTAAGCGGGACATGATTGATACAGGCATTGATAATGCACATTGGGAGCACGTCGCCGCTGAACGTGTTGCATGGAGGGCAACTATCAGAAGTGGAATAAAGACAAAGGAGAAAATGATTGCAGATAAAGCACACACAGAGCGTGAGAGACCTAAGATGGTGCAAAATGGTGGAAGTGACCATGTTTTCACATGCACCTACTGTGGGCAAACATTTGCAGCAAGAATTGGCCTTACCAGCCACACTCGCCACCGCCATGGATCGTAGTTATTTAGCCTTTTTGAAGCACAATGTACCAAACTATCGTCTGTCAAGACGGAAAGGTGCCAATGATGATGATGGAGAAAGGGAAGAATTAACAGAAGAAAGCAACTTAGAAGCTCCACCTATTCTTAAAGAAGCAGTCGCTAACGCTGTCAAACATATGAAGAAAGGAAAAGCGCCTGGGCCAGATGGAATCACAATAGAAGAATTAAAAGTACTGGGAGCATTTGGAGTAGAAAAGAAAAATCACAACAACAGAAATGAGGTTCCTGAGAAGAATACTCAACGTATCAATAAGAGATAAGATCAGAAATGAAGAAATCAGGACTAAAGTGGGGGTTAAAGCAGCACTAGATTTTATTAAAAAGCAGCAAGTCAAATAAATGGTTTGGCCATGCAAGTAGGTTACCAGTCAACAGCATACCACAACAAGCAATAATGTACAGACCAGATGGAAACACAGGAAGAGGCCAACCACGTAAACGTTGGACGGAGGGAATAGCAGAGTCCATGGGAATATCGATACATGAGGCCCATAATCGGGCACTCTCACGATGTTTATACTTCACCTCCACACCGCAAGGTACAAGAGGAACATGATGAGATGAGGTGATGATGAGATGATGAGATATTAACCAAAATGTTGAATGATATTTACAGCAGTGGATATTTACTGAGTGATATGCTGAAATCTGTATTTATAGCTATAACAAAAAGACCAGGAGCAACTGAATGCAAAGGCATTCGTACAATTACCATCATAAATCATACCACTAAGCTTATACTCAGAATATAATGAGAATAACAAGAAAGACAATAAAAATCGAAATTGGTGAAGAAAAGTATGGATTTATGGAAGGATAGTGTATAGACAATGCAATATATACATTCATTCATACAGTAGCATGTCCTGTGCAGAACCTCGCTCCCATAACAACCTTCCGGAAAACCTATCTATCATAGGCAAGAGGTCCCGCGTCCGATACACCCATCTAGAGACCATCCGCCACATCCTGCACCCATCTTCTCTTTGGCCTTACCCTTCCTCCCTTCCCAGGCATATGCCCCTTCATTATTGTTCTCTCCAAACTTTCGTGACGTTTCAAGTGACCAAAATACTTCAATTTTATTTGTTTTATCATCTTTAATTGCCAACCTTCTTCAGTATTCAGCTCTTAAAGTATGGATGCATTTGTTCTTTTCTTTATCCAAGATATTCTTAGAACTCGTCAATAACATTTATATTCAAAGGCATGTATGTGCAGTTCAGCTTGCTTAGTAAGTGTCCAGGTCTCACAGGCGTTTGTTGCAATGGGAAAGATGCATGCTCTTAAAAATCTAATTATTTTAGTTCTATCTGTCCATCTCCACAATGTATTCAGTTGTTTAGTCTTTGTAGAGCAATAGTTATTCGTCTTTTAATTTCTTTCATTGGTCACCATTGTTGGTAATCCACTAATCAATGATCCAAGATTTCGAAATTTTCCACCACCTCCAATTTGTCATAATTAACATATATTTCTTACTCCATTGTAGTTATATACATTACGAGCACTAATAGAAAGGTCAATAGAGACACAGAAAGACATATATTTGTGCTTCATAGATTATACCAAGGCACTTGAAAAAGAAAACACGATGAAGTCATTAAAATGTCGGAGGACATACAACATTGATGGAAAGACCTCAGAATAATAATAAAAAATATTTACTGGAACCAAGTAGCGGCAGTTAAACTGGGAAATAAAGAGGGCAATTATGAACAAATAAAGCTAGGAGTACGACAGGGAAATAATTTGTCACCGGATCTCCTCTCCCCCTATCGCAAAGTAATAATGAGAGATCAAGGAGAAGCCGTGAATACTAATAGGAGTTTATTATATAAACAATATACGAGACGTAGATGTCACAGTATTGGTGGCGAATAATGCAACAGATCTACAACAATTTTTTGGACATTGTAATAACGGTTAGTGCAAATAAAACAGTAAAATGGTTACATGAAAGGAAAAAAAGGAAACACTAACTAAACCACGAGGAACCTTAGACATTTGAAGATGAATGAAAGAAGAAGGGCAATAGGGACACCCAACAGAACTTTAAATATAAGAACATGGCCAATTATATAGGAGGAGATATGGATTCAACTCAAGCAGACCTCCTTTCCGTCATCATAGGGAATATGTCCATAACGCGGGAGTAGTAGTCAAGTGTTCACGGAGAGAAGACCTGTTGAAGTTATAATGTTCCACATGCTAGGGCTATACTGGGACAGAACAAATAATCTTTCACGGAGATAATAACCCAGAGACAAGACATCCTTGAGCTGGCTGGAATTAAAGACTATACAATTTGTTGATTGTTTAGTTAGTCAGTTAGTCGCGGTTCCAACTTCATGGGAAAGAGTCGTCCCATAATGCTCCGCTCCTGTACCAGTGAATATCACACAAAATGCTTCTCACTGCCACATGTAAAAAGTAGAACAGACAGGAGTCTCGACAAACCAACGACTCGCACAGGTATACTATGTATAAGGCCGCTGCCAGAATGCCAGCACAAAAGTCCGGCATGAAAAATACAGTTCATTGTTGATGGAAACGGCAGTCACTAGAAAACCAGCAGCCACTGATTACAGCATAAGCCAAACGCAGTTAGTTCAGCAACCGCCCGGCTGTCATTTTTCTGAACATGCAGTTCACGATACAAACAACCGCGGACAGATGCAACAGCACTCCACACGAAATCCACAGCTCACAGGGTCGCACCACACACTCAGCTCAGTATCAGGACGACGGAACCATGCACTGCCAGTCCAACAGAAGAAAATGCGTAAGCAAACAGTAGCCACAAGCTTACATGTTGATTGTTTGTGTTGAGTAAGTTGACATTTTAGTTTGAAATGTGTTCGTTATCAAGAGAACAATGAGGGTAGCGAAGTTAAATTGTAACAATAACAAACAGGCTTGTTCTCTGGAGCTCGTGATGAATAAAGAGGGAAAGATGCAGAGGCAGAAACATTTTTATAGGAAATAAACACAGCCGAAAGAAACAAAGACTGAAAGACCAATATCTACGAGGTGTGGTCAATACGTAATGACTCGTAATTTTTAATTTAAATTAAAACGGGTACAATTCATATTGAAACGAAGTCCTACGTCTGTACTTCAAAAATTATTTCTCACTGTAGTCTCCGTTTTTCGTTATAGTTTTTGTGCATCTTCTCACAAGAGCATGTATCCTCGCAGGGTAAAAATGGGTGTACCTTTTCCTAAACCATTGGCGTACGGCGCGTTTAATGGTCTCGATGTCATGAAAATGATGTAGGCGAAGATCTTCTTTCTGTGGTCCAAATAGATGGAAGTCTGAAGGTGCTAAACCAGAACTGTAAGGTGGATGTGGTTACATGTCCAGCCAAATTCTGCAGTTGTATCAACGGTGCGTTCAGTGGCGCGTGGCATTGCATTATTGTGAAACAATAATGAAGTTCTTCGATCTTTGAATGGATAAAGTAGTCGAAGTTTCAATGTAACGGTCAGCATTCACCGTGTTTCAATGTTCCAAGAAGTAGAGACGAATCATACCTTTCTCGTCCCAAAACACGGAGACCATAACTTTCCCTACAAATGGTGACATTGTGAACGTCTTTCTTTTCGGCGATATTATGTGATGCCATACCCTTGACTGCCTCTTGGATTCTGGTTTAAAAAAACGAACCCAAGTCTCTTCACCTGTCACAATATTCTATAAAACCCTTCTCCTTCAGCTTAGTAACGGTGCATGTGGTTGATGGCTATGGTTTTTCTTGCTTCTTTATGTCTGTCTGTCAACATTCTAAGTACCCACCGTGCACAAACCTTTGAATAACCCAGGTCTTTAATGATGGTTTGTATACTGCCTTTACTTATGGACAACATGGAATACAGTTCATCTAATGTTACCCCACGGTCACCACGAATGATGTCGTCAAATAGATTATTGTTGTGTGGAGTCAATGCGGTTGACGGACTTCAAGTCCGCTTTGCATCTGCCAATAAAGATTGACCAACTTCAGCTTCGTCACAACGACGTACTCAAGATTGCTAATAACCATTGTTGAATCTCCATCATCACTACTCATACGTTCGTGTATGCGAATCGGGGTCTTGCCTTCAGAATTGAGGAATTCTATGACCAATTCGGTGTTTCTTTGTTGGTCATTTTAAAACCTTATTATTGCGCAAGCTATTACTGAAACAGAAAGGTAGTGATATACAGTGCAGAAGAGTGTTTGAGGAATCCTGCTAAATTAATAAATTGCTAACGGATAAAGTATTTACATGGATAATAAAATAGGAGGTATTACTTATTCACCGACCATTGTATATGATTTCCGAAAGATTCCATTAATTATGTTGCACTACACATTAGGGATTCATACATGATGCTACCTAACCCTACACACAGTCAGATATGGGACAACCACACACATTTACACATACAAGTATATAATAAAACACCCCTACATCTTTAAAATGTCTTAGTTAAATGCATGCTGAATACTTTGAGAAGATGGTCGGGGGAAATATTGAGTGTATATGTTAGAGGGGGGCTTTAAATGTAAACCGTAAATGATATTTTTTGGGGGTGAGTTTATTCTGAAAAATAAATAAATAAATAAATAAATAAATAAATAAATAAATCATTTTCGACGTAGTCACCATTGCGTTAAATACAACTCTTCCAGCGCCGATAAAGTGCTTGGATTCCTATAGAATAATATTCTCTTGGTCGCATGTGCTTTACTTCTTCATTGGACCGAAAAGTACATCAGAGAAGTCACGCAGTTTCGAAACTTCCTAATCCACTGTCACTAAAATGGCTAAAGTAGCCCCCGGGAGGGCAACCACTCAGTCAAAGGTCATTTTCTCCTAATGGTGTTTAGTTTTGGGTGCAATTTTAGATCCCCTGTCTCTTCTAGAGGGGTCTACTTACCACCCCAGATCTCAGAGAGAAAACGCGGAACAAATGTCTGTTATGCTTATTGAAGACACCATTCCTGGATACTCAAGAAAACAGCCAAGAAGTGGCTTGTTAAAAAGAAAGATTTAGCTGTTCTTGGTATCACCAGGAGTGAGAAAGAGGAATTAAGATATGCATAATAAACATGTTACTTACGGACTGCATTGGCAAGGTACCTCCCTGACATATACCTACTCATGAAATGTATGTTCCATCCATCCATCATGTGCCATGCCGATAAGCGTGGGCGGTATGTTTTGCCATCTCACTCGATCACCAGAGTCGTGGATCACCTCCGTGTTTCTGTCTCGACCATGCCACGTGGCCAAGGCTTCCAGGTATTTACTTTTCGATGTTCCTCTTGGTCTCTTCCCTTCGACCTTGCCAGTTGTCACCATGTTCCCCAATTCATGTCTTCTCATAACATGCCCAAAACATATTTACTGTCAACGTCTAATTACGCTAATCAGTTTAAGATCTTCATTTGTTTCTTGAAGGACTTATTCATTGATTTTTCTGTCTGCCCATGGTATTCATTGCGTTTTCCTCAGAAACCACATTTCCACAGCCATCAGATGTTTTTCAGCTTAACTGCTCATTGTCCACGCTTCACATCCATACAAAAGTACAGGTTCTATGTAGCACTTCAACACTCTTTTTCTGGTTTCAATTGGTAGCTTTTTATTGGTCAGTATGTTTTTCAGTTTACAAAAGGCTACATTAGCAATGAGAATTATTGTTCTAATCTCTTCAATGCATCTCCCATCAGAAGAGATGTATGTTTGAATGTATGTTCGAACTACCACTAAATGCTTTCCCAATGCGTGTAATCACTTAAGATACCCAAACATTAATAGACATCTAGAATTTATACGGACAACTGAGTTTTAAATACAACAACTGTGTTTATTATTGCTATTCCTGATGATAATATGATGGTGATGATTATAATGATGTTATAACTCAACTAGTGAGGGTACATATGTCATGCTTCCCCCAGTGAGACGTAGTTCACTGTCACTTGAATATGTCCAAATTGGTCTCTTCTCTAGGTTCAGTCACTCCCTGATATGAGTTGTTGACTGCCCATGGCTCCCAAGAGAGCTGGAATGAAGCGAACGGACATGGGTAGTATCTACGTCTACACATTTCAAGACACATATGTATATACACTCATATAAACATACATTAATCTCCTAATATACATGCATGTTACTTAAACATATATCAGTTCTAAATAAATATATATGTATATATTCATAAAACCATTTAGAACATCTATAGCTCAAAACATACATATTCACCTCCCCCTATGTAATGGAGTGTTTCCCATATAAGTTGGCCTCACTTACTCTTTCCCTTTCTATTTCATTCATTCTGTCTTGTCGGAAGTTGTTGTCGTACATTCCAGTTGCATATTAAAAAGCCTTCCCTGCACCTGTCTGGTAAAAAGGTGTCATAAGTCAAGTCTGTCCTCATGCAGACATCATGCAGACAAGGCGAACTGGTGACATTTCTCCCTCCAAGTGGTTTCACTCCAATCTTGGTAGCCATTCATAGTGTTGGTCCAAATAATCAACGTTAATTTGGACGCTATCAATAGACTGTTTGCTCTCCGGAATTTCTCCTAAGTAGTCAGTCTCTAATGTGCGTCGAACTCATACATGAATCTAAATGTATCTCCTGTACATGAATAGGCCACACACTCAAATGGCTTGGATAATGTTGGATTTCTCCAAATTATCACATACAACAAATCAGAAAACAAAGTAGCAAATGAAAGAAGAAGCAGAAACAAAGTTCACAGTGGAATAGAAAAGGCTAGAAATGGAGCAATGAGTAACTCGGAAAATCTACACGCTTGAAGTTTGAAAAAAAAATGCGAAACAGAAAACTAACGCAAGGCTCAAACAGCAGACAAACTATTCAGAATAACATTTGGGTATTACTTGAGGTTATAACTTAGGAAATTCCATCACAAGACTTCGTGCAGAAGTCAAACAGAATGCAATGTTAATATTTCTCCAGTAGGTATCCTCGGAATGATATACGTGTTTGCTTCTGAGGATTGTAGACAATGCCTCGCCGTTATATTCTTTTCGTTCATGACGAGATTTAATTTTCTTCCTCCTCTTTTCACGTGGAATAATTACTTATGTCCAGTCTCCTCCTTACTCCTACTCTTTTTCACGTAGGACGAGTTCCCGGGATGTATTAAGTCCCAAATTCATTTCAACCTCCTCCTTTCCTCTGGACTATAATTTCATCTGTCAATCAAATTGATCGACGCCCGACCACGTGTCTAAAACAATAAAACATGATTCGCTTCCCAGAGAATGTACTCGCGGTTACGTCATCTATTTTAACCTGTTGTTAACTCCTCGCTTTCCATAAAATTACCAATATTTATCTCATGGGTTGCGACGACGAGGTGTAAGGCCTGCATTATATTGCCGTCTTAAGATCACACGTCTGTTGGCTGAACTCGCTTGTTGCGGCAACTACATACGTTTTTCGTCTCCACAAAGTCTGGACTTTGGGTAGGTGTTAGGCATCTGTTCATACTTTACCACAGGGTTTCTCTCAAACTCCTGGCAGGCTGAGAATCTTATCTCCTTTTATTGCAGCGAGGCGTTAAACCTGTGTTCATATTCCGACCCTGGGTTTGTAAACGAACACGTCAGTCTCTCGCTGACTGGTTCCGCAATGTCTGGTTGACCAGAACATCAAAGTGAACATTTCTCAGATGTAGAAACTAGACGTTGCTTCTTTGATCTATGATCTGCCAGCGCTAGGTAGCATTGTTAGAAATGATGGCATGGGCGCACTTGTACGTTTTTCTTGTTTTAAATCCTTGGTAGTTTTTATCTTTTTCTTGTGGACTGTCATTCTCAAACTTGTGGATTTCTGAAGCTGACCGAGGCGTCTCGTCACAACCACATATACACTTGCTGAACTGACAGGCATGCATCACCATACTGGACCTTCATTCGCCGACGAACATCTATAGATTTCCCTCCTTCGCTCATAAAAAAAACACACAACGGATAACAGAACGCTGCACCTCTGTGGTGCATGTCAAAGGTGGGGCGGCCATCTTTAAATAGTCCCCATGACGTCATCGTTTTTGTCTGCACCGTGATATCACGTGCTTAATAGTCTTATCATCCTTAACAACAATATGGACAGGTTATACGACAACAACATGGTTATTGCAATTTCTATCACACTTTTAATGTTTTCGTTTAAAGCCCATTGTATACCCCTATGTTGTGAATATCTCCCTTAAATTTATCTTCTCAGTCTGGCTTCCTAAAGCAAGCACTGTACATATGTGCGTTCCATAAATAATTAGTGATGAATCCATATCCATTCTGAAATAAAGGGCGTGATTTATTATGTATGAGGTAGGCGATCCATTGTCATTCTTCACATGTTAAGTCAGAAGAAAAGTGACTGTTCCACTTGAACAAAGGTGAGACAACCCAAGTCAATACTCAGGAAAGGGAACAGGTACCATATCCCTCAACTGTAAACGTCCTGTCTTGTTTTGATTCTATTGTTTATCTTAAGTGACCCACACTCGTGGTTGTGTTCGTTTACATTTTTCTTAAAGTTTCCAATTTTAAATGCCACAATTTCCAAAAGTACCAAAGACCTTCCATGATTATCTTCTATGGGTGGAATACCAGGACTGGCCAGTCACAAAACCCGGACTGTCAGCGGGTAAATTATATTTAAAAAAAAACATGTCAGGATTTCACAGAAACCACACATGATTTTCAATAACTCCTGCATGATATCTTAATGCCAGACACCATCCACGGTTTTCAACAATATGTCCTGAATAGTCTAAATGGTTTCTGGTGTTCATATATCATCAAGGATATATTTTTAAAATCATGGGTAGTTTCTGGCATTTGTATTTAATGGAGGATATTATTGTTGAAAATGAGGGTGGTTTCTGGCATTTGTATATCACGCAGGACGTATTGCTGAAATTATGCAAATTTGTTGCTACCTTCTTCAGTTGCCTCCATGTATTTTCCTTATTCTACATCACCTATCTCTAATTTTATTATTATCTCTCGTGATTGTAAGAATCCCTGTTTTTCGTTTGTCTTGTTTTATAGATATACAATTATCAGATTTTCCCAATGTGTGGATTTTTCAGCAATAGGGTCCAAAATGAGCAATCTGGATGTGTTAATGGAAGCTCAGCAGCAAAGACAACTTATCACAAACATCAGAAAGAGCCAGTCATCGTTCTTTGGCCACGTTATGAGAAGACAAAAACGGAAACACGTGACAACCGGAAAGATTTGCGGAAAGAGAGATAGAGGAAGATAGTGGGAGAAGATTCTTGACAGTCTTGTGTCATGGCACGGAAGGGTGTCAACATACGAATTGATCCACGACGTCGGAGATCGTAATTTGTGGAGAGACATGATCGCCCAAGCTAGCCGACAAGGCAATGGATGACAAATGTCTTTTCTTCACCTCTCTGTCCATGTCCTGCCCTTCGTCTTTACTTATCTTGTCCGTGTGTTTTTGCATCTTCCTCTTTTCTTTTGCTCTGTGAATTCCAGAGAAAAGTCGTTCTAGTTACACTATTCCCAGATTTTCTCAGAACATGTCCTATCCAGTATTTTCTTCACCTCTTGGTTCACTGATTTATTTATAGTTCTCTCCATGAGCACCGTATTGGGGATTCTATCATACCATTTTAACCAGTCGCTGTGGTTAAGGAATTACGAACGCAATTCGGAATCCCGCACCACCATAATCATCAACTGCCGTGCCAGCTGGCGTGGGCGGTCCTAAGAATCCACAGATCTCGGTATTTGGTTTTCTGGATCAACTCAGATGATAATATTCCTCCATGCCACCGTCTCAATCCATCCAGCACCATTTCTTTTGGTTTGCTTCTGCCTGACTTCCCCTCGATATTTCAAGTTGTCACGATATTCACCATTGCCTCTCTTCTCATCTCATAACCAATAGACAGATGTTTTTCTTTTTCTTATTGTTGTATATAATGTTCATTGTTGGATATAGTGTTAAATCCCGCATACCGCGCTCAAAAGACAGCTGCAGGCGATGTTGAAGCAAACTGCTTTGTGCTCGTTCAGAAGGGAATAGCAAACTAATGAACGTAAACTTGATAAGAAATCGCAAACAACTGCAACATGCTGGGTCTTACTACGATATCATATAAAGGTTAGGCAACTAACAAGCATACCATTTCATTCATTAGTGACTGTTTGTAGTTTATGTGTAATCGTTTTCATTGTTCGCCATGTTTCTGGTCCGGCATTAGTAGTATGGTCGAGATAAGAACACTGAGCTGATCCACAACTCTGGTGATCGTGTGAGATGGCGAAACATGATCTCCATGCTTATCGGCATTGCAAATGATGATGGTGTAGTAGTTGCTATGATTACCTCCCCCGTAATCATGGGTGCTTCCCCTTTTATGCTGTAAATTAGTTTCTGGATATTCTGGGTCAAGATCAACTCAGAGCTCAACTGAACCCCTACCTCTCCCGGTCTGCTGCCGAGGACATCACGACACAGTTTTAAACATAAGGATTGAACCTGATCGTGCCGGCACGCAATGCTAACGAGGCACCCAAAAAATATATGAAGAATAAACAAACCAGGGGACATAATCGCAAGCAAACACGTTTCCAGGGAGGTAATCGTGATAGGTGAGACTGACTATTTTTTCCACAGCCGTTTGTTGAGTTCTAGTAGACTACGCTGGGAGCCGTGATAGCTTAGTGGCTAGACGTTCGTCTTCAGGCTCTGTGGTTATGGGTTCCACTCCACAATGAGGTGGATTTTAAAAATTGACCAGGGATCCCAGGATTGAAACGTTTTGGGGAGTAAAAGTGGCAGGCATATAGCTGATCACGTTTCATTCATTCATTCAGTAGCTTGTCCTTTGCAGAACCTCGCTCCCATAACAACCTTCCGGAAAACTTCTCGATCACAAGCAAGATGTCCCGCGTCTGATACACCCATCTGGAGATCATCCGCCACATCCTGCACCCATCTTCTCTTTGGCCTTCCTCTTCCTCTCTTCCCAGGCATATACCCTTCCATTATTGTTCTCTCCACAATAATAATAATAATAATAATAATAATAATAATAATAATAATAATAATAATAATAAATTAATTAATTACCCACATAGACGACAATAACTTTCTGATTAATATAAAAAACTGGACTGATTTGGCCAATATTAAGCCATTTCCCTTTATGGAAAACAATCACCTTCAAATTAATATCCTGAGGGTGAAATTGTGATCAACCGCTATTTGGATTCATAATCTGAGGACCAAATTTTAACTTCTCTTCTGAGGTTGAACTGGGTAGAGGTAATAGATAGATGGATGGATGGCATTACCTACAGAGCGGCGGTCGGTTTATTTGGACCTAGCACTATATGTCCCGTGTGACTTAACTGATTCAAACAGTAGAATTGGACCAGACAAAGAGTAGGGTTGGACCAGCCAAAAAGTAGGTTTGGACCAGACAAAGAGTAGGTTTTAACCAGACAAATAGTAGGTTTGGACCAGACAAATAGTAGGTTTGGATCAAACAAAAAGTAGGTTTGGACCAACTAAAGAGTAGTTTTGGACCATACAAAAATAGGTTTGGACCAACCAAAAAGTAGGTTTGGACCAAACAAAAACTAGGCTTGGACCAAACAGAAATATGGTAGAAAATGGGAAATAGGAGTGTGTCACAATTATGACTTAAAGGTTGTTAATATGGTAGCAGTGACAACATTTCTCGTGTTAGATAAGTCCATGGACGAATTTTTGTTTTTTCATGTTGCATATCCTTTACAGGACGTTGCAATCAACACCACATTTTTCAGCTGCTGTTGATGTACTAGGCAAGTTTACGTTCAGTAGTTTGCCATTGCTTTCTGAACGACCGGCACCCATACCAACACGTTATAACACAACGCAACACGGCCTGCTGCACAAATCAGTCGCAGCTGAGTTTCGAACACTTGATAAGCGCCTCACGAACCGCGTTCGCAGGCCTTTGGCCACGGAGACGGAAGAATACGGAAATCAATTAAGACGATTAATCATCCCGTTGCACTTAATGAGTTAACGTTAGTAAAATAGCTTTATACTTTTTTAAATTACGTTGACCTCGTGTCAAGGTCAGCATTCTATGGGGTTAAGAGCATGATGCAGGTCGAGATTTCTCGATACATAGAAACAAAAAGGAGAATATTTTATGAAATCTTCGTTTCTGAGGTATATTATATATATGTTGCAATTAATCTTATTTAGGATTATATGTAAGGTTGAAGGGAAACGAGCAAGAGGTAGACAACTATATAAGTGAGAAGGTAACATCGAGAGATGGACGAATAGCAGTCTGACAGAATGTGCAATCCAGGGCGAGAGCAGACAATGTTGGAGATCCATTACAGCCAAACTTCATTGTGGTGCCGTAGGTGATTGATTGAGGAAAATGGTGGACAAGAGTGCAGAGACTGATAGTGAAAGGTGTATGTGGAATTGTGAAACATCAGCATCATGTGCCATGCCGATAAGCAAAGGCTGTCATATTTCGCCATATCACGCGATCACCAGAGTCGTGCATCAACTCTGTGTTCTTTTCTCGACCAAGCCACGTGGTCAAGCCATCCAGGTATTCACTTCTCTGCCTTCCTCTTGTTCTTTTCCCCTCAATCTCGGCAATTATTACCATGTTCTCTAATGTATTTCTTCTCATAAACATGTCCAAAACATCTTGACTGCCTGCACATAATTTCTCTAATCAGTTTGCGGTTTTAAGTAGCTTCTTGTAGGACTTGCTCATTGGTTAAGTAGCTTCTTGTAGAATTTGCTCATTGGTTAAGTTGCTTCTTGTAGGACTTGCTGATTGGTTAAGTTGCTTCTTGTAGAACTTGCTCATTGGTTAAGTTGCTTCTTGTATAACTTGCTCATTGGTTAAGTTGCTTCTTGTAGGACTTGCTCATTGGTTAAGTTGCTTCTTGTAGAACTTGCTCATTGGTTAAGTTGCTTCTTGTAGGACTTGCTGAGTGGTTAAGTTGCTTCTTGTAGGACTTGCTCATTGGTTAAGTTGCTTCTTGTAGAACTTGCTCATTGGTTAAGTTGCTTCTTGTAGAACTTGCTCATTGGTTAAGTTGCTTCTTGTAGGACTTGCTGATTGGTTAAGTTGCTTCTTGTAGGACTTGCTCATTGGTTAAGTTGCTTCTTGTAGAACTTGCTCATTGGTTAAGTTGCTTCTTGTAGAACTTGCTCATTGGTTAAGTTGCTTCTTGTAGGACTTGCTGATTGGTTAAGTTGCTTCTTGTAGAACTTGCTCATTGGTTAAGTTGCTTCTTGTAGAACTTGCTCATTGGTTAAGTTGCTTCTTGTAGAACTTGCTGATTGGTTTAAGTTGCTTCTTGTAGAACTTGCTCATTGGTTAAGTTGCTTCTTGTAGGACTTGCTGATTGGTTAAGTTGCTTCTTGTAGGACTTGCTCATTGGTTAAGTTGCTTCTTGTAGAACTTGCTCATTGGTTAAGTTGCTTCTTGTAGAACTTGCTGATTGGTTAAGTTGCTTCTTGTAGAACTTGCTCATTGGTTAAGTTGCTTCTTGTAGGACTTGCTGATTGGTTAAGTTGCTTCTTGTAGAACTTGCTCATTGGTTAAGTTGCTTCTTGTAGGACTTGCTAATTGGTTAAGTTGCTTCTTGTAGTACTTGCTCATTGGTTAAGTTGCTTCTTGTAGGACTTGCTGATTGGTTAAGTTGCTTCTTGTAGGACTTGCTCATTGGTTAAGTTGCTTCTTGTAGAACTTGCTCATTGGTTAAGTTGCTTCTTGTAGGACTTGCTGATTGGTTAAGTTGCTTCTCGTAGGACTTGCTCATTGGTTAAGTTGCTTCTTGTAGAACTTGCTCATTGGTTAAGTTGCTTCTTGTAGGACTTGCTGATTGGTTAAGTTGCTTCTTGTAGAACTTGCTCATTGGTTAAGTTGCTTCTTGTAGAACTTGCTCATTGGTTAAGATGCTTCTTGTAGAACTTGCTGATTGGTTAAGTTGCTTCTTGTAGAACTTGCTCATTGGTTAAGTTGCTTCTTGTAGGACTTGCTGATTGGTTAAGTTGCTTCTTGTAGGACTTGCTCATTGGTTAAGTTGCTTCTTGTAGAACTTGCTCATTGGTTAAGTTGCTTCTTGTAGAACTTGCTCATTGGTTAAGTTGCTTCTTGTAGAACTTGCTCATTGGTTAAGTTGCTTCTTGTAGGACTTGCTGATTGGTTAAGTTGCTTCTTGTAGGACTTGCTGATTGGTTAAGGTGCTTCTTGTAGAACTTGCTCATTTGTTAAGTTGCTTCTTGTAGGACTTGCTGATTGGTTAAGTTGCTTCTTGTAGGACTTGCTCATTGGTTAAGTTGCTTCTTGTAGAACTTGCTAATTGGTTAAGTTGCTTCTTGTAGAACTTGCTCATTGGTTAAGTTGCTTCTTGTAGGACTTGCTGATTGGTTAGTTGCTTCTTGTAGGACTTGCTGATTGGTTAAGGTGCTTCTTGTAGAACTTGCTCATTTGTTAAGTTGCTTCTTGTAGGACTTGCTGATTGGTTAAGTTGCTTCTTGTAGGACTTGCTCATTGGTTAAGTTGCTTCTTGTAGAACTTGCTCATTGGTTAAGTTGCTTCTTGTAGGACTTGCTGATTGGTTAAGTTGCTTCTTGTAGAACTTGCTCATTGGTTAAGTTGCTTCTTGTAGAACTTGCTCATTGGTTAAGTTGCTTCTTGTAGAACTTGCTCATTGGTTAAGTTGCTTCTTGCAGTACTTGCTCATTGGTTAAGTTGCTTCTTGTAGGACTTGCTGATTGGTTAAGTTGCTTCTTGTAGAACTTGCTCATTGGTTAAGTTGCTTCTTGTAGAACTTGCTCATTGGTTAAGTTGCTTCTTGTAGAACTTGCTCATTGGTTAAGTTGCTTCTTGCAGTACTTGCTCATTGGTTAAGTTGCTTCTTGTAGGACTTGCTGATTGGTTAAGTTGCTTCTTGTAGAATTTGCTCATTGGTTAAGTTGATTCTTGTAGAACTTGCTCATTGGTTAAGTTGCTTCTTGTAGAACTTGCTGATTGGTTAAGTTGATTCTTGTAGAACTTGCTCATTGGTTAAGTTGCTTCTTGTAGGACTTGCTCATTGGTTAAGTTGCTTCTTGTAGGACTTGCTCATTGGTTAAGTTGCTTCTTGTAGAACTTGCTCATTGGTTAAGTTGCTTCTTGTAGGACTTGCTGATTGGTTAAGTTGCTTCTTATAGGACTTGCTCATTGGTTAAGTTGCTTCTTGTAGAACTTGCTCATTGGTTAAGTTGCTTCTTGCAGTACTTGCTCATTGGTTACGTTGCTTCTTGTAGAACTTGCTCATTGGTTAAGATGCTTCTTGTAGAACTTGCTCATTGGTTAAGTTGCTTCTTGTAGAACTTGCTCATTGGTTAAGTTGCTTCTTGCAGTACTTGCTCATTGGTTACGTTGCTTCTTGTAGAACTTGCTCATTGGTTAAGTTGCTTCTTGTAGAACTTGCTCATTGGTTAAGTTGCTTCTTGTAGAACTTGCTCATTGGTTAAGTTGCTTCTTGTAGAACTTGCTCATTGGTTAAGTTGCTTCTTGTAGAACTTGCTCATTGGTTAAGTTGCTTCTTGCAGTACTTGCTCATTGGTTAAGTTGCTTCTTGTAGAACTTGCTCATTGGTTAAGTTGCTTCTTGTAGAACTTGCTCATTGGTTAAGTTGCTTCTTGTAGAACTTGCTCATTGGTTAAGTTTGCTTCTTGTAGAACTTGCTCATTGGTTAAGTTGCTTCTTGTAGAAACTTGCTCATTGGTTAAGTTGCTTCTTGTAGAACTTGCTCATTGGTTAAGTTGCTTCTTGTAGAACTTGCTCATTGGTTAAGTTGCTTCTTGCAGTACTTGCTCATTGGTTAAGTTGCTTCTTGTAGAACTTGCTCATTGGTTAAGTTGCTTCTTGTAGAACTTGCTCATTGGTTAAGTTGCTTCTTGTAGAACTTGCTCATTGGTTAAGTTGCTTCTTGTAGAACTTGCTCATTGGTTAAGTTGCTTCTTGTAGAACTTGCTCATTGGTTAAGTTGCTTCTTGTAGGACTTGCTCATTGGTTAAGTTGCTTCTTGCAGTACTTGCTCATTGGTTAAGTTGAAACAAACTTGACTGTCAACAACTGTCATCTACTGCCTATAATACCTTACAGTATAGGGCAAGGGGGGGGGGGGGTCTTGAGCCTTAGAAATTAAGGCCACCAGGCTAGTACAGTCGCCACGAACTGTGCAGGTTAGGATTTTCTTTTTGCCAGAAAATAATCCACACCCTACCGAGGATTCGAACCCAGTTCTCTCCTTGTAACAACTTAACAACAAAATAAATAATAAACAGCACAGCACTTAAACACAAGTCAAATCCTTTCTGC